>CM042414.1:18733799-18748799 GCA_023634145.1 Thymallus thymallus
GACACCAACTGTGGTGACAGCTGAAACTCTATACACAGTCTGCAGGGCCTGTCAGTAACTTTCCCCAGTCTGTCTGCAGTGAACACAGGAGACAACACACCTGGAAATAAGTGTTACCTTTAACATTAACATAATGTAACGCTGCATTTTAAATACATTTTAGAATCAGGTTTCAGTGGAATCATTAGCATGGAGAGTTTATAAACACACAAGGACTAGCCTATGGAGTCAAATTCGATTCAAAAGTCAAATGGGCGTGAGAAGGCGCACACTCGAGCAAGATGAAACACTTAAGTCGAGAGAGAAGAAATGTGGATGAGGTAGCAGAGGACTAGTTCTGCGAGCGTAAGCCAGCTTTGTGCATGCTAATTAAACTTGAGAGCTTGCGAGTGTGACTTTTAGAGAGCAGAAATACATTGCTGCACGGAGTAAATTAATTTGAAAGCAGAAATGTTTGTTCCCCTGAAGAAACACAGGAAGTCATTAAAACTCATTTTTCAACCACTCCACAGATTTCATGTTAGCAAACTACAGTTTTGACAAGTTGGATAGGACATCTACTTTGTGCATGACACAAGTAATTCTTACAACAATTGCTTAGACAGATTATTTCACTTAAAATTCACTATATCACAATTCCAGTGGGTCAGAAGTTTACATACACTAAGTTGACTGTGCCTTTAAACAGCTTGGAAAATTCCAGAAAATGGTGTCATGGCTTTAGAAGCTTCTGATAGGCTAATTGACATCATTTGGGTCAATTGGAGGTGTACCTGTGGATGTTTTTCAAGGCCTACCTTCAAACTCAGTGCCTCTTTGCTCAACAAATTTAAAGAAATCAGCGAAGACCTCAGAAAAAAATGTGTAGTCCTCCAGAAGTCAGGTTCATCCTTGGGAGCAATTTCCAAACACCTGAATGTACCTCGTTCATCTGTACAAACAATAGTACGCAAGTATAAACACCATGGGACCACGCAGCCCTCATACCGCTCAGGAAGGAGATGCGTTCTGTCTCCTAGAGATGAACGTACTTTGGTGCGAAAAGTGCAAATCAGAAACCTGAAAGGCTGCTCATCAAGAAAGAAGCCACTGCTCCAAAACCGCCATAGACTACGGTTTGTAACTGCACATGGGGACAAAGATCGTACTTTTTGGAGAAATGTCCTCTGGTCTGATGAAACAAAAATAGAACTGTTTGGCCATAATGACCATCGTTATGTTTGGAGGAAAAAGGGGGCGCTTGCAAGCTGAAGAACACCATCCTAACCGTGAAGCATGGGGGTGGCAGCAACATGTTGTCAGGGTGCTTTGCTGCAGGAGGGACTGGTGCACTTCACAAAATAGATGGCATCACTCTGGCTGGTTCAGGTGAGTCCGGAGCACTTTCTACATTTGTAGGTTGCTCCAGTGGATGTTCAGATGATGGCTCATAGTCATGGCTCATAGTCATGGCAGGTCTCCAGTAGCTGATCTTGGTTTGTTACTTGACAAGAGTCATCTGAGGTTGGTTCCTGGCAATAGTTGATTCACGTGTCTCCTCCAGATGATGTTATCTGGTGTGTGAACTGTGTATGACACAGGGCCTGTTTTTGCGACGACTATTGCTGGTATCCACTTTGGACCTTTGCAGTAGTTCCGAGCAAGAACTCTCTCTCCAGCTCTGAAGCATCCATCTTTTGCTTTGCTTTGTCTCTCCACCTGTGCTGTCTGTTGTGTCTGTACAACCGGTTTAGTCTTTGGAGGTCTCAGGAGGTCGAGTTGCGTGCAAAGCTGTCTTTTCATCATGGCTGACGCGGGTGCCACTTTGGTTGTAGCATGGGGGGTGTTTCTGTAGGTCAACAGGAAGGTGTTTAGGACCCGTTCCCTTGTGATGATTTTAAAGCTTGCTTCATTGTCTGGACAAATCTTTCAGTGAGGCTGTTCGTTGCAGGGTGATACGCCGCTTACTTGATGTGCTGAATTCCATTTGCTTCAATGAATGACAGGAACTCTTCAGACACCAGTTGGGGGCCATTATCACTAACGAGTTGCATTAGCAATCCGAAGCGACTGAAGATTGACCGTAGCTCTTTGATGGTTCTTTTTCCGCTGAGGTGCTCTTCATCATTGGGACCTCAGGCCATTTGCTGTGTGTGTTGACTACGACTAAGAACATATGATCCTCCAGTGGGTCTGCATAGTCTGTGGACATGCTGCCAAGGCTCCTCTGGGAATTCCCATGGGTGTAGTGACGCTAGCGGAGGCGTGTTCCTCATCTTTTGACATGCAGAACATGACTTGGCCTTGTCTTTGATCGCTGTGTCCAAACCTGGCCACCAAAAGTAGCTGCGTGCAATCTCCTTCATTCGCACCATACCACAGTGCCCTTAATGGAGTTCTTCAAGCACCTGCCTTCTCAGTGCCGGTGGTATGATGACTAGAAAGCCCCATAGCAAGCAGCCAAACTGAACTGTGAGCTCGTTTCTCCTCACTATGTAAGGTTTAAGGCTGTCCGACATCTCTCCTCCTTTCCATGACCTTAGACATCACTCGATTAGTGAGGGGGAACTTTTTCACTTGGACAGGCGTGACTGGGGCATTAATCACTTCCTTGAAGTCGAAGATTTCAGCCTCGGAGTGCTCAGTGTGTGCGACAGGTAAGGGAAGCCTTGAGCGGTCGCCTGCATTGCAGTGCTGCTCAGACCTTCTGTACTTTATATCATACTGGTGAGCAGATGACGGTAATGCCCATCACTGCATGCGGCTGGCTGCAAGCGACAGAATGCCGGTGTGGGGACCAAAGATGGAGGTGAGGGGCCTACTGTCTGTCAGAATTGTGAATCTGCGGCTTCATGCTCGATCTGTACATAATTGCTCTCGGCTTTACTTAAGATCCGTGATGCAAAAGCAATTGGCCTTTCTTCACCTGATGGCATGTGTGAGACAACAGCACCAACTTCATAAGGCAATGCATCACATGCCAAATGTTATGGTAAGTTAGGGTTGAAGTGGGTGAGGGCCTCTGACTGAACTAAGGCTGTTTTCACTTTCTTGAAGGCCTCTTCACATCTGTCTGTCCACTTCCACTGTCTGGTTTTGTTAAAAAGTTCATTCAGTGGCTTTAACATGTTAGCTAGGTCCGGCACAAACTTTGTGTGGTACATCAGTAGTCCTAAGAAGGATCTAAGCTGACTCACGTTCTGTGGGGATGGAGCTTCCGCAACGGCCTTTAGCTTTGATGCCGCCTTGTCGATGACGTGGCCCAGGTACTCAACAGAAGGCCGGAAAAACTTGCACTGTAATTGACCGTTAATTAACATCAACACATTAAGCATCACCTAGCTTCTACACATAGCCTACAAGCCACTGATGCAGACCTTTTAAAAAGTGTAATAAATCCATGTAATATAGTCTACACCTTCACAATAAATCCATGATTTATTTATTTTAGACAGATCTAAAGAAACTTGATATGAAGTGTAGTCTATTTCAGAAGAACAGAATAGCATACTCTGAGTTGTCCTTATGTTAGGTCCTGATCTGGCTATACCAAATGGCTGTGAGCTACACTAGTTCATTTAGCAGACAATATTTGCTTAGAATTCCGTGGCATTATTTTATTTTAGTATGAAGAATACAATTTAACAAAGTTGAATAAAATATGAATAGTATTTTCTCCAAATGATTGTCTCGAAACAGGGGGGGGGGGGGGGGGGGAATACATCTATGCACTTAAATAGAAAGTGGAGGACGCTTTTCCATTGTTTATTTTCATGCCAGCCAGATATCTTTACAACAGGAGTATAGCCTAAGCAATGTGCTTAACATTAGGAAAGTTGAGAAATAAATATAGTAGGCCTAGCCTATAGAAAGCTTTTATTTATTTATTTTTATTGAACCTTTATTTAACTAGGCAAGTCAGTTAAGAACAAATTCTTATTTACAATAATGGCGTAAGCTGATGGGATCCTCCTCTTTGTAAGAGGCCATCACTGTGTTTTCTTGCGCAATTGCATAGCCTATAGAAACGTTGCGCAACATGAGCTCATGGGCTCTCATGAAGTGTTTGATTCGATAACATTTGCATTGATGTCAGAGTGATTAGAGGGACAATATAGTGTTGAGTACCAGGCAGTTAGCAAGTAATTACCGTGACTAAACAGTCACGTGGAATTTGACTGCCTTCATGACTCGTGATCACCTGTGTGGCGGTAATATGGTCAACGCAACAGCCCTAGTGGCAGTAGTGTTGTTTGGAAATGCATATCTGTGCATATTGCTTATGGTCTAGATTCCAAGCTATCTGCGCTAATGTTGCTATTTTATAGAAAGCCCTTGTTGATACTAGCCAGGTGGCCACAGCTAGATAACTACCTAGCAAGATGAAGAAACAATTAAATTCACTTTCCATAATCCCATACTGCCAATGCCAGCCCATAGTCAAATGTTTAGCTAGCTAGCTAACATTAGCATATTCCCTAGCTAGTACAACATAGCTAGCTAGCTAAGGACGCTGCACTAACACAGGCAGCTGTTCGATGGAAACTAGATAATCCATTGTGATTTAATAATAAATGTCAATACTATATACGAGTGATCATATAGAAATGTAAGCAATTTAATTTAAAGTATTCCCACACATAACAGACGTGATTGCATACAAATGTAAGCATGATTTGAAATAATTTTTTTGTCAAACATATCTGTTTGGGCTTCTTGCGGTCAATTTGCAGTCTACAAATTATTTGTAATTATGTTCCGACCCCCCCGACCATCCGTTGCAGAAAAAAAAAAATCTAGTCTAGTTGATGATCCCTGTTCTATGGATTGTACAATGATTGACAATTTCTTCTGGAGCGGATGATCGGGGGGCATGAATATAATTACAAATAATTTGTAGACTGCAAATAGACCGCAAGAAGCCCAAACAGACTTCATGTTTGACTAAAACATAATAATTTCAAATCATGCTTACATTTGTATGCAATCACGTCTCTCTGTTATGTGTGGGAATACTTTAAATTAAATTCACTTGGAGCTAATTTCCTGGTGTTTTTACATTATTTTATGTCCAACAATGGAAATTCCACACAAAACACAGAGCCTTCGGAAAGTATTCACCTAAAACCCTCACAAAAACCCTCAAACCTTTACAGATGCACAATTGAGAGCATCCTGTCGGGCTGTATCACCGACCTGATACGGCAACTGCACCGCCCGCAACCGCAGGACACTCCAGAGGGTGGTGCGGTCTGCCCAACGCATTACCGGGGGCAAACTACCTGTCCCTCCAGGACACCTACAGCACCAGATGTCACAGGAAGGCCAAAAAGATGACCAAGGACATCAGCCACCTGAGCCACTGCCTGTTCACCCCGCTATCATCCAGAAGGCGAGGTCAGTGCAGGTGCATCAAAGCTGGGACCGATAGACTGAAAAACAGCTTCTATTAAGGCCATCAGACTGTTAAATAGTCATCACTAGCACATTAGAGTATGCTGCCTATAGACATAGAATATAAATCACTAGTGTTCCATTTAAGAAATGGAACACTAGTCACTTTAATAATGTTTACATACAGTGGGGAGAACAAGTATTTGATACACTGCCGATTTTGCAGGTTTTCCTACTTACAAAGCATGTAGAGGTCTGTAATTTTTATCATAGGTACTCTTCAACTGTGATTGACGGAATCTAAAACAAAAATCCAGAAAATCACATTGTATGATTTTTAAATAATTAATTTGCATTTTATTGCATGACATAAGTATTTGATCACCTACCAACCAGTAAGAATTCCGGCTCTCACAGACCTGTTAGTTTTTCTTTAAGAAGCCCTCCTGTTCTCCACTCATTACCTGTATTAACTGCACCTGTTTGAACTCGTTACCTGTATAAAAGACACCTGTCCACACACTCAATCAAACAGACTCCACACACTCAATCAAACAGCTGTGTAAGGACATCAGGGATAAAATTGAAGACCTGCACAAGGCTGGGATGGGCTACAGGACAATAGGCAAGCAGCTTGGTGAGAAGGCAACAACTGTTGGCGCAATTATTAGAAAATGGAAGAAGTTCAAGATGACGGTCAATCTCCCTTGGTCTGGGGCACCATGCAAGATCTCACCTCGTGGGGCATCAATGTTCATGAGGAAGGTGAGGGATCAGCCCAGAACTACACGGCAGGACCTGGTCAATGACCTGAAGAGAGCTGGGACCACAGTCTCAAAGAAAACCATTAGTAACACACTGCGCCGTCATGGATTAAAATCCTGCAGCGCACGCAAGGTCCCCCTGCTCAAGCCAGCGCATGTCCAGGCCCGTCTGAAGTTTGCCAATGACCATCTGGATGATCCAGAGGAGGAATGGGAGAAGGTCATGTGGTCTGATGAGACAAAAATAGAGCTTTTTGGTCTAAACTCCACTCGCCGTGTTTGGAGGAAGAAGAAGGATGAGTACAACCCCAAGAACACCATCCCAACCGTGAAGCATGGAGGTGGAAACATCATTCTTTGGGGATGCTTTTCTGCAAAGGGGACAGGACGACTGCACCGTATTGAGGGGAGAATGGATGGGGCCATGTATCGCGAGATCTTGGCCAACAACCTCCTTCCCTCAGTAAGAGCATTGAAGATGGGTCGTGGCTGGGTCTTCCAGCATGACAACGACCCAAAACACACAGCCAGGGCAACTAAGGAGTGGCTCCGTAAGAAGCATCTCAAGGTCCTGGAGTGGCCTAGCCAATCTCCAGACCTGAACCCAATAGAAAATCTTTGGAGGGAGCTGAAAGTCCGTATTGCCCAGCGACAGCCCCGAAACCTGAAGGATCTGGATGGAGGAGTGGGCCAAAATCCCTGCTGCAGTGTGTGCAAACCTGGTCAAGAACTACAGGAAACGTATGATCTCTGTAATTGCAAACAAAGGTTTCTCTACCAAATATTAAGTTCTGCTTTTCTGATGTATCAAATACTTATGTCATGCAATAAAATGCAAATGAATTACTTAAAAATCATACAATGTGATTTTCTGGATTTTTGTTTTAGATTCCGTCACTCACAGTTGAAGAGTACCTATGATAAAAATTACAGACTTCTACATGCTTTGTAAGTGGGAAAACCTGCAAAATCGGCAGTGTATCAAATACTTGTTCTCCCCACTGTATCTTGCATTACTCATCTAATATGTATTTACACATTTTGTGTGTTTGGCGCCGCCCTGAGTGGTCGCCTTTTAAGCAGCTCCCGTTTTTGCCGCTCTATGTATCATGTATCATGTACCGTGTATCTGTCTTTTGTGTACTTTCGTTGTGGCATTTTGCACCTGCCCTGTGTTTTTGTTGTAGCTGCTTGATAATGAAATTTCCCCCCCGGGGGATCAATAAAGTACCTATCTATCTATCTATCTATCTATCTATCTATCTACTGTATTCTATACTATTCTACTGTATCTTAGTCTATGTCCCTCTGACATTGCTCGTCCATATATGTATATATTCTTAATTCCATTCCATACGTAGATGTGTGTGTATTTGGGTATATGTTGTGATATAGTTAGATATTACTGCACTGTCGGAGCTAGAAACGCAAGCATTTCGCTACACCCGCAATATCTGCTAATGTGACCAATAGAATTTGATTTGATTTGAGACCCCTTGACTTTTTCCACATTTTGTTACCTTGCAGCCTTATTCTAAAATGGATTAAATTAATGTTTTCCCCCATCAATCTACACACAATACCCCATAAAATGGAAAACAGTTTAGACATTTTAGCAAATGTGTATATATAAAAAATAATCAAATACCTTATTTAGGCTCCCAAATGGCACAGTGGTCTAAGACACTGCATCTCAGTGCTAGAGGCGTCACTACAGACAACCTGGTTCGACTCCAGACTGTGTCCCACAGGGCAGCGCACAATTGGCCCAGCGTTGTCAGAGTTTGGCTGGTGTAGGCCATCATTGTAAATTTTAAATTCTTAACTGACTTTCCTAGTTAATTAAAACTCTTTGCTATGAGACTTAAAATTGAGCTCAGGTGCATCCTGTTTCCATTGATCATCCTTGAGATGTTTCTACAACTTGATTTGAGTCTACCTGTGGTATATTCAATTGATTGGACATGATTTGGAAAAGCACACACCTGTCTATATAAGGTCCCACAGTTGACAGTGCATGTCAGAGCAAAAACCAAGCCATGAGGTCGAAGGAATTGTCGTTAAAGAGTTCCGAGACAGGATTGTGTTACTAAAAAATGTCTGCAGCATTGAAGGTCCCCAAGAACACAGGGGCCTCCTTCATTCTTAAATTTAAATAGTTTCGAACCACCAAGACTCTTCCTAGAGCTGGCCTCCCGGTCAAACTGAGCAATCGGGGGAGAAGGGCCTTGGTCAGGGAGGTGACCAAGAACCCGATGGTCACTCTGATAGAGCTCCAGAGTTACTCTGTGGAGATGGGATAACCTTCCAGAAGGACAACAATCTCTGCTGCACTCCACCAATCAGGCCTTTATGGTAGAGTGGCCAGACGGAAGCCACTCCTCAGTAAAAGGCACATGACAGCACACTTGGAGTTTGCCAAAAGGCACCTAATGACTGACCATGAGAAACAAGATTCTCTGGTCTGATGAAACCAAGATTGAATTCTTTGGCCTGAATGCCAAGCGTCACGTCTGGAGGAAACCTGGCACCATCCCTACTGTGAAGCATGGTGGTGGCAGCATCATACTGCAGGGATGTTTTTCAGCGGCAGGCACTGGGAGACTAGTCAGGATTGAGGAAAAGATGAACGGAGCAAAGTACAGAGAGATCCTTGATGAAAACCTGCTCTCGAGTGCTCTGGACCTCAGGCTTGGCGAAGGTTCACCTTCCAACAAGACAATGACCCTAAGCATACAGCCAAGACAACGCAGGAGTGGCTTTGGGACAAGTCTCTGAATGTCCTTGAGTGGACCCAGCCAGAGCCCGGACTTGAACCTGATCGAACATCTCTTGAGAGATCTGAAAATAGCTGTGCAGCAACGCTCCACATCCAATCTGACAGAGCTTGAGAGGATCTGCAGAGAAGAATGGGAGAAACTCCCCAAGCTTGTAGCGTCATACCCAAGAAGACTCAAGGCTGTAATCACTGCCTAAAGGTGCTTCAACAAAGCACTCAGTAAAGGGTCTGAATACTTATGTAAATGTGATATTTACAGATGGGGGGGGGGGGGGGGGTGATTTAATCAATTTTAGAATAAGGCTGTAACGTAACAAAATGTGGAAAAAGTCAAGGGGTCTGAATACTTTCCGAATGCACTGTATATTTTTTTTTGGCTCAGAAAACTTGGGGGGCTGAATAAAACCACCAGTTAGGGAGCCCTGCCCTATGCGATTTGACTTCCAATGCCAAATTGAAATCATTTGAGATTCTGTAATTGATAGACCTGATGGTTTTTGTTCTACCTAATAATTAATTGCACCAGCTGGTGTCCCAGGTCTAAATCAGTCCTTAATTAGAGGCCAACAATGAAAAAAAGGAGTGGAACTGGCTTTGAGGTCCAGAGTTGATTGAGGGTGATAGACAATGGTAGTTCCCAATCAGACAATTACTATAACACAAATCTGATTTCCTCAGTGCAATGTTTGGTGAATGCATGGCATTGTTTTGTCCTCATTTGAATGCTGTGTGTACTGATTCACGTCATCGAGTCCATCCTCACCTCCTCGATCACTGCAACGGATTGTCTGGGCTTCTGTGAGGGCCATTGCTTGCCACCTGCCCTCCATGAATATCCTGCATGACACCAGGGCAAAGAAGCATGCAGGAAAGATAATCGCCGACACCTTCCACCCCCTCTTCCAAAGACTACCCTATGGGAAAGGGTTCAGATCAATCACGACCAAAACCTCCCGCCACATGAACTGTTTCTTCCCCTGCCTTGGCCCTCACCAACCGGCCACCTGTTCCACGATGAACGTCTCATCCATGGACTTTGCACTCTGCACTATTTATCCACAGACCATGCACCCTACACTATCATCCCAGAACGGCACATTGCTCTTTGCACTCTCTGCATATCTCTTGCATAATTTATAATGTAGCTTATAGTTTACATAGTGTAGTCTATAGTTTTTAATTGTCTTTCAGTATATTCTGTTTATTTTGGCAACACCATTCCACAGATTCACATTCCTGTACAATCAAATGTTTTTTTGGCGAATAAGCTGATTCTGACATGTTAACCTGTTTAGCAGGTTTATCATATGTCAGTTTACATTCTATTATTTGGGACTGGTTATTTACTGGATGAACTGTAGCAGCAGATTATCCCCTTTGTGTCTTTATTTCCCAATTCATTTGGCTATCAAGCTGCTGGCTAGATAGCTTACCAGACAGCTCTGCAGCGCATCTATTTGAAGGCCAAAAAACAGAAGGCTCAATCAATCACATGATGGGTTGCAGGCAGCGTAATAGCCAATCACAACACTGGACTGACCAAGGGCAGGAATTTGTTCGTTTGTCCTTCACGCCAGTGAAAGTGATCAATCTAATGTTTCTAGACACGCACCCGCCTTTAAGCCTGCCCCCCATCAGCCCGAAATCCAAACCCAAAGGTGCAAAGACTTGAAAGAGAGCAATTTGTATAAACTTGACAATGACAAGTGACTATTGCTGGTTTGACAATTTAATGTGTTTAAGTGTATCTTTTTCCACATTTGACTCACGTTTCTTTACTTAGTTCTAGAGTATATGTATAATTTAAATTTGCACTCTCAACTGGCCTGTGCACTTACTGGACCGTCCTTTGATCCCTCAACCACATTTCTTCTCTCTCTCAACTCAGTGTTTGCTCGTGCAATGATGTTTCATCCATAGTAGCCAATGTTGAGTCATATCATGAATGCTCAGAGCATGGATGTTTCAGCTCACAGGGGGATGGATGGCAAAGCCTTCTTCTCAGTGCTAAGCTTTTCAGCACATTAAGAAGGTTCAGGTGGAGAACAAAATCTTCAAAAGGGCATATTATCTTTGAGCCTTTGATCCAAAATCCACAAGACCAAGACATTTCATGAAAATATCAGACTCTCTTTTAGTCTCTCTTCACTCCAATCAAAGCCTACCACATTTTCAGAATGAATCATTGTTTAGTAATATATGTTATACTGTATATACTGTACAGTAGCTATATAACAGATATAATCAGTCTGCAAGGCAAGGCTGCTATCGAGTCTAGATAGGGAGAACAAGGATCTTTGGCCTCGTATAAGAGGAGAGATACTGATTAAAACCAAAAGGCTACATTGTGATTTTTACCTCATTTAAAATGGGGACTGTGGTCCGTAGATACTAAATGGAAAATAAATAAACCGTGGTGCTGACCTAAGGTCCCGTCCAGTCCCAGCATCAATCCCCCTCAGACACACCAAGCAGCTCCCAGCCATCTAATCACTCCCATGTCTCTTCTCTTCCCTGGTGTGGCCTGATGGGACGGCAGCCAATAAATCTCCTACAGTATGTATGCGCAGCACAGCTCCTGGATGGCTCTAGCTCACTCCGATAGGCCTTTACTGAGAGAGTTACCACCGACGCATCAGTCAAAAATCCACATTTCTCCACAGTCCTTATGGATGTTGGGTCTGTCTTAAAACACAGATTTGGGTTGCTCTTGATGTGCTGCATGGTTTCAGGGAATTGTGATTCAGGGTTTCTCTGTGTGTGATTGAACACTGCAGGGAGACAGACAGCTTTGCCCAGTAGGCCTACCCACGTCCCCCGCTGAACACTGTGCTTATCACAAACCCAAACATTCCTGCATACACTTTTTTGATACTTCTACATTCCAAAACAGCAGTACTCTGTTGCTTATTATTTAACTAGGCAGGTCTGTTAAGAACAAATTCTTATTTACAATAACGGCCTACACCGGCCAAACTCAGACAACGCTTGGCCTATTGTGCGCCACCCTATCGGACTCCCAATCACGGCCGGTTGTGATGCAGTCTGGATTCGAACCAGGTTGTCTGTAGTGACGCCTCTAGCACTGAGATGCATTGTCTTAGACCACTGCGCCACTGTGGAGCCTTGGGATAGTTGTACTAAAAAGAGAAAAGGGGAAAAAAAAGAACAATATAAAATGGGAACAAACCCAAAGCTCTTTTCTTGAGGCCCAAAGCGTGTTTTAATTAGCCAGCCACTCCTGGGATTGGGTAATGAGACTTCAACAGACCAGATTTGTGATGTTTCACAGTTGTTAGGCTTCTGCTGCTGCAATGTTACAAGAGCTGTGTTCAAATACTCATACTAACCGCACTAACCATACTATTTGTGACATCAATTTTGTATGCTTATTGGTCATAGTTTTGATATAGTTAGTATACCAAAAGTTCCCGGATGTCGTACTACATTCACCAAAATTCAAAAGTATACAAACAATGGACACCATTTCTGTGATTTTAGGGCCCATAATGCAATTCTTCAGAAAATGGGTGTGGCTTCACAACATTTTCAGATTTAAAGAAAAGCTAGCTACCTAACGTTAGTTGGCTACTAATACATTAAACATGCGAGTACAGATAGATAGATACTTTATTGATCCCCGAGGGGGAAATGTCTTTGTCAAGCAGCTACAACAAAACATAGGGCAGGTGCAAAATGCCAGAACGAAAATACACAAAAGACAGATACACGATACATGATACATAGAGCGGCAGTATGAAAAAGTATAATATAAGATGTCTGGAGTGCAAAAAAGCTATAAAAAGACATTGCATAGTATGGGTGGTTGGCTGAATATGTACACTATACATTGGTGGGTGTTGGATGGTTAACTATACTATACTATACAGGTCGATGGCAGAGAAATACTTCAATAGCTAAAAATGCATATGATATGAGCGAGGGTAATAATAGTTTACTTAATAGACAGACTGGTTAAATGAACATTTTGCATGGTTAAATTAGCTGTACAGGTAAATATACAGTTATATTTACAGGTAAGTGAATACTTGCATGGTTTCATAAACTGTACATGTAAATGACAGGAAGAGATACTTAAATAGCTAAATGTGTGTATGATATAATTTGGGGTAATAAGAGTAATTCCCTTAAAATACAGTCCTTAGTGCGCAGGGTTTAATTACAGATAACTGCACGTATTGCACATTCGATATACTAAAAGCAATGAAAAAAGATACAACTGACAGGATACTAATATGCATTCCTGAGTGAATGACTACGTAAGTTAAGTCCAAGAATTACTTTCAATATTGCACGTGATATATAACAACTGTACAGGAGTATGTATATACAGTCTCTCCGCCACCTCCTCTAGAGTGTCAAGGCTCATCCCCAGGACAGAGCTAGCCTTCCTGATCAGCTTATTTACCCGAGAAGCATCACCGGCTTTTATGTTAGCGCCCCAGCACACCACTGCAAAAAAGCACCACAGACTGGTAGAAGGTATGCAGTAGTTCACTGCACATGTTGAAGGACCTGAGCCTCCTCAGAAAGTAGAGTCGGCTCTGGCCCTTTTTGTACAGGGCCCCGGTGTTACCAGCCCATTCCAGCCTGTTGTCTATATGGACTCCCAGTAACTTGTATGACCCAACCATTTCCACATCCATCCCCTTCATTTCCTGGACAGCGTGGTTTTCGCAGAGCACTAAACATAGCTCTCCCTCCCCATTGACAACGTATACCATTGACAATTATACAGGACAGTGGGACTATGGTTTACCATTTAGATCATGTGTCAAACTCATTCCACGGACGGCCGAGTGTCTGTGGGTTTTCGTTACACCCTTGTACTTGATGGATGAATTAAGGTCACTAATTAGTATGGAACTCCCCTCTCCTGATTCATTCTTAATTGAAAAGAAAAATCTGCAGAAACTCAGCCCTCCGTGGAATAAGTTTGACACTTCTGGTTTAGATTCATGCACAGTAAATGAGCACTGTTGGCTATTAAATAGAAGATACAGTTTTGAGTGGGAATTTTAGTTATGAGACTGTTGAATAGGAAGGTCTACTGGAATAACTAAATGTGGGATATGGAAGTAGTGTATCTGTAGTTGAGGAGAAAAAGAGGACAATTCTATTGAGAGCAGCCAGCTCTGAGTTAATTAGACTGTCCAAGCTTCCTATCCTCCCTCTCTATTCTCTGCTGCAGAGAACATGTACTGTATTAGCTAGCACACAGGCCTGAAATAATGCTTTAATACAGCATATATTTTTTTAATATGTGTTTCTTCTTGCCCTGGGGCCCAGAACTTGGGCTTATGAGTGTTTTAACAATGCATCTTTCCTACAATGGCCGAAGATGTAACGTGCGTTTCCCAAAACACCACGCAGAGAATGGTCGCTATTTAGTGAATGTTTTTCACAATACTGACGACGGATCAACTCCTAGAGAGATATTACCACCTATGGCTGCAAATATTGCCTACACAATAAAAATGCACTAAACCACTGATTTGGCACATCATAGTGCACATGTTAGGCTACACATCACAGATTTTTTATTTCAATATGACTGAAATAGGCCTATTGCCTACTATATACACACACACACACACACACACACACACACACACACACACACAGCGGGTGAAATAAGTATTGAACACATCACCATTTTTCTCAGTAAATATATTTCCAAAGGTGCTATTGACATGAAATTTTCACCAGATGTTGGTAACAACCCAAGTAATCCATACATACAAAGAAACCAAAACAAATAAATTCAGAAATTAAGTTGTGTGTAATAATGTGAAATGACACAGGGAAAAAGTATTGAACACATGAAGAAAGGGAGGTTTAAAAAAAGCATGGAAAGCCAAGACAACAGCTGAAAACTAAAAAAGCAATCCAGCCCCCTGTCAGTGCAAATTAATATAAGCTGGTTCAGTCCCAACTGATGGCCTACAAAAAGGTCTCATTGCCAAGGTGTCACACAAGACACATCTCATGATGGGTAAAAGCAAAGAGCTGTCTCAAGACCTTTGCAACCTAATTGTTGCAAAACATAATGATGGCATTGGC
>CM042414.1:19953799-20406299 GCA_023634145.1 Thymallus thymallus
CCCTCCGCCGAGACGACAAAAAGACGAGAGGAGGCCGAAACACAACCAACTAAGGTCTTGGGACGGTCAAATGGTTCAACGTCCGAAATGGCTACGGCTTCATCAACATGAATTACACAAAAGAAGACGTCTTTGTCCACCAGACCGCCGTAAAGAAAAACAACCCAAGGAAATACCTCCGCAGTGTTGGAGATGGAGAAACTGTGGAGTTTGATGTGGTTGAAGGGGAAAAGGGAGCAGAGGCAGCCAATGTCACCGGCCCAGCGGGTGTCTCAGTCCATCTCCAAGTATGCCGCTGGCCGGAACCGCTACAGGCGGTACACCCGTAGGAGGGGCCCAGCCTGTGACCGCGCTACCCCCCATACTTGGGTGACGAAGGTGACAAGAACCAGGGAGCTCCAGCCCAGGCCAACTCCGGAGCAAGACAGAAGCAGACCTACGATGCACAAAAAGGGTGTTTCTCCCAAGCTCTGCAGCCATTGGCAGGGGCCCGGGGAGATCTTGGGCCGGCTGTCGGAGGTGGGTACAGGGTGCGCATGCCTGGCGGAGACTGCACGGTGGAGGCGTCCTGGACATTTGAGGGACTTTGTGTTGAGAGGTGGGGGCTATGTAGCGATCTGGCTGGCATACGCTAGCCACGCGTTGAGTGGTAACCGAAGAGCACAAGGAGATTGTGGGTAGTTCTTGTTCTATGATTAAAACGGTTGTGTTATGTGTTTGTTTTAGTAGGCAAGCTAATGTTATGTGTTTATGTTTCCTTAAGTTGTCTTAGTTCAGGTTATGGGGGTAGGGGGGAATGTTTGAATGCCTACCGTGACCAAGCCTTGCATGGCCGGAGGTTGTGTTCATTGTTAATAATTGAAGGAGGGTAAATAAAGTGTGACCTTCCCGGAGTCGTGCGGTGTATGGGGCACATGAACTCTCTGGTAAATTAATCTCTGTCTCTTGCCATGTTCTTCTGGCTGAGCTCACCACAGTATTGATGCTCGAGTGCCAAATCAACACAAATGGTAAGAAAAGGTCTAAGCCATCAGGTGCCCAGTTTAGGAAAAAGAACAAAGAAGAGGAGAAACACACAAAAGATAAAGGTATGCAGCTATGTCATCTCTTTATGAGTATAATATTATGCATGTAATGAAATAGGCTAGTATAACACTTGTGTTTGTTAGCGAATGTTGCTATGTTGCTTGCTATGCTATTACACATAGGGTGACAATATTCTGTTTTCTGTCCAACTAGCTTACATAACATTGTAAATAATTTCACACCGTTTCATCATGGTAATATGTATAGCCTGCAGCAAAACAATTATAACCTAACTAGCACATTATTGATTTGGTTAACTTTCATTGAGGTGACATCATAAAGGTTTTCAGTGATTGCATTGACTAGGTCCTGAGCTCAGTAAGGGGAATTTCCAGTTCTGTAGGCTAACTTAAAAGACATCTATATTATGCTGATATTTTGTATCTTTTGTGATATATTGAGTCTTTTGAGGTGTCTTATGCCTAGAATTCGCCTATGCTGTTGTATGGTTCATTTGGTTCCTATTCTGAAAATTTGATAAATTGTGCATAATGACATGTATATTTAATTGTGCAACAAATGTATTTAGGGTGCCAGACTCATATACTCTATTTCAATGCAAATTCAGGGGCACACTGAAATATTTTGGAGCACCCTCTGGCACTGGAGCCATCCACCTCCTCAGCCACACAGGTATCTTCACAAATGTTGTCCAAGCCTGAGGATTAGGATGAAGACCCAAGGGGGGGGGTTCGCCCAGGGCGACATACAAGCTAGAAACGCCACTGGTAGTAGGCATGCATCCCCAGACGCCATGTCAGAGAGGCTGAGTCAATCAAGTTATCGACATGACATTCAAAATGAAAAATAATTAAATATCAATATTAATGGGGATATGATTCAAATTAGTCATGTTGTCATTGATTATCAAAAATAACAGATGCATTGTTTAGCCGCACTAATTCTGTTCTCATATTTAACATTTGCATTAAAAGGTAAATTAAGAAAGATCACATGTAAAAGGTTGCTGAGTGGAACATTTTGAATCAAGACAATTATTCAAAAAGTTTGATAAGTATTTTCGAATTTTCAAGACAGTCATAACCTGGTATAATTTTGAGACTGTCAAATTTAGGATTGGGCAGAATATCTTAATCAGTAATGTAATTCAACAACATTCTGTTCCTTTCATCAGCATGGACAATATGTAAATACAGTTGCTGAGACACATCTCTCTGTGCTCTATGATGGCCGCCTACCTTTAGTTTGTTATGCTTATCTGCTATAGGAATCTAGCCTTATTGTGCACCAGCAATAAAGGCCCTTTAAGTCCATTATGTATCAAAAATTGTAAGTGACATTTTGTAACAACGGATTGACCTAGCCAAATTGATCCGTTGAAGGACTTCAGTTGCGTTGTGCTGAGAGAAAAGCAACAGGCTATCTCTGTGATTGCCTGGGAAACTCATCCCCTTTTCAAAGTTACCCCTCTGTGTCACATGACTACATCTCAAAGAAATAGTGCCACCAGAGAGAAATCACTCAATGCAGTATCAACTTCTTGCCAACAACATCACTGGGATATGTTACCACGAGAATAAAGAACGTAAACTGGGGCTTTATATTGAACCCCCTTACCCCAAAAATGGAGTTGAAGTCTCAAAAGGTTTATTTTGTTTAGTACCAAACAATAAAAAATAACCACACACTCACTGCCATTCTCACCAGAAAACTCAATCAAACCAGTTGAAATAGATTTCCTGAGGGTCTAAATCAACTTCCACATTAGGTCCATTTGTTTTGACAAGGAAAATACTGTACTTTCTATCTCTGTCTGTCTCTCTATCTCTCTATCTCTCTGTCTCTCTATCTGTCTGTCTGTCTGTCTGTCTGTCTGTCTGTCTGTCTGTCTGTCTGTCTGTCTGTCTGTCTGTCTGTCTGTCTGTCTGTCTGTCTGTCTGTCTGTCTGTCTGTCTGTCTGTCTGTCTCTCTCTTTCCAATTAGAGATAAGTAGTATTTACCCATTGCAGCTCTACTTTCTAATGCATGTTAAATGTGTCATCATAGTGACACGTGTTTTTATTATATATTTTTTTACATTTCATCTAATGTATTTACATATGCATCAAATATACAGACATTTAAAAAGCATTGCATAAATGTTTTGTACATTGAATCCAATGTATTAACCTATGCGTCAAATACTGTACACTGACGCATTTGAAAAGCGTTGCAGGGTTGACTCAAAGGTTTCTTACATTGAATGCAATGTATTGACCATTTTTTGCAAAAGCTTCATAATGTGATGCTTATATAAACTGATACCAGGCTGGTACAGCATGTTGTGCACAGTCCATTTCTTTTCTGTTTACAACTAATAATATCAAATGAAATTCCACCTAGCTTGTTTGGCAAACAAATGATTATTATTTTGTCAGGTGAGCACAAGCTTCCTTTGCTTAAATTTTTAATTTTATAAACTACAATGTTCTCACTTCACTATGAATAACATGCTGAATCTGAAACAAAGCTTGTAGTATGAACAAAGCTTAAAGTGTACAGGCAATTAAATATATTCTCCTGCATTAATGTGCAATTTCCGTCCATACATACAGTGGCTACTGTATATAAATCAATCAGTTGATTGAGTCTTTTAGGAGAGGATGTCTGGGATATAATCATTACAGATCAGGACAATTTGGCCAACAAAAATAACATCTGTCTCTAGAAATCCATGAACTTCCAGAGTCCTCTAACTCAGAGTTGAACCTAAAAACACACCAGTCAGGAAACCATCTGATTGTGCATTTAATGAACTTGAAAGTACAGCGTTTGTTATCTCAGCTGTTGTTAGAGGCAGGTTCCTAACTGTATAAACATAGAGACTAAATATACTCTTTTCAAAGTTGGCTGATTTATGAATTAACCTTACATATCTTACAAGAGATGTGTAGTACTATATAGCAATATTGTCTTTTTTATAAACCAAAAACCATAGTTTCATGCCTTATTGTTGCCTAAGGTAAACAAATGAACAATCAATGAATTTTTCCACTGGCTAATTCCAGAAGAAGAAAAAAAAACAATTAAAAGTCCCTTCCCATCCAAACTATTCCCAAGCATATTTTTGGCAGAGGACCTCTGATGATCTCCAGAGGCCTTGCTTCTTTTCCAGTCAGTGAGGAACTTGTCAGGAAAAGATAGACATTTCCCAGAGAGGAGTGTGGGTGAAAGTGAGAGGAAAACTGTAAAACAGACCAGGAGGTTGAGTGAAAGCCAGAGAATGGAAGAGGGTTTGTGTGTGTTATAATAGAGAGGGATGGTGAGGTATAGTGAGTTTGGGAAAGTGACAGGGAGTGTAGGGGATTTGTGATAGCCACAGAAAGAGGAGAGAAAGCACAGCTGAAGAGAAGGAATGGAACAACTCTTTCAGGAACCATCTTCAACGTGACTGTTGTGTGCTAAAAGAAATGATGGCATTAAGTAACCCAGGAGAGAAATACAGATCCTATAATAACACCTTTGTTCTTTAAACTCTGACCCACCGAACACAAATGCATAACTAATCAGTTTAACCCTGAGTATCCCTGCTTGACTCTCTGTGGTTTCACATGATCTGTGGGTGACAGCACTGCCAGGCCCACTCTGAACTAACTGTGGCCTGGAGCACTAGGCCAGGGCAAAAGCCCCGACCCCAGATGCATTCTGACCTGCCAGGGAAACCTCTGAGTGGCATTTTGACTTGCAGTTCAGAGACAATAGAAATCCTTGAGACAGATTCTTATAGACTCCTCAAACTGCCTCCTAGATGATATTATCTTTATTCTAATGAGTGTTACTTTCTTTCGTTTTTTTTAATCTGTCTTGGGTTTGACACTTTGTAGATGACAGGGTCAATAGTATCACCAATAGGTCACAAGCTGACAAAAATGTCAAAATGTATTGTTTCAGATTGGCTGTCTTGTACCTATTATCATCTCCAGCTGGAACTACATTCACAGATCAACCCTACTTCTCAAGCCTTCTTGACTTCTGGCTTTAATATCAGACTTGCTTATCCCGTACTGGAGAAGAGTGACAGAAGTTATTTGTCTGACATAATGTGGGACCAAGATTTTTATGGCATTTACTCTTTTCTCATAATTTTCTTTGCTAAAAATGGTTAACTAAAATGTCATGCTTGAGACACTTCAACAAAGAAGACCAATTTCCTGTTCAAATTGAGTGATATTCCTCCCATTAATGATTTAAATGAATCATATGCAATTACATTTGTTTAGAGCTGTCCTGTTATGACACATGCCAGATCCATGAACTCTACTAACTAGTTGTTGTCACTGGTCAAACTGGAAAGATATATCATTCTCCCCAAGGCCATAACACTACCAGAGAATACTTATTTAAAACAATGGCAGCTCCAAAATACAACCGCAGTTGTATGAACTTTACACTGTCACTCTGTGGACCTATAAGTTGTCTTCCATTTCAATCCTCTGAAACCTGGTTTTAAACGTCACCTTAGGTGATGAAGACCCATAAAGCCCTCCAGTTTTGCCTGATATTGGTCTCATGTCTCTGTTTGGTCTCTCACCACCAAAGGCCAGTACGTGTCAGTTTGTCTACGTTATTAAGCAACAAGCAGGTTTAATCAATGCTAGGGAAGCTGTATGCTTTCCTCCCTCTAATGTGCCATTAAGGTCCATTCAGAGTGACTGAACAGTTGTCACACAAAGTGGAGAAGCACAAAGTAATCAATGGTAGTTAAGAACTGTAATTTATCACCTTGCCACAGCCAAGGGTTTGTAAGGTGGAATGTGCAGTGGGAAGCTAAGGTGATATGGTGGCCAAGGTGTTACATGGGTCAGGGCACAATTACTCTTCATCTACATCTTCTCATCACCACTGGCAGAGGCACAGTTCAATTGCTGCATTATCTAGGTATATCAATGGTGTGGAATTAAAAGGCATTGATTTTTGCATGTGTTTTTTTTTGTTGTTGAAAAGAAAGAAGTGAGGGTATTTCTCTTTTAGTAATGCACTAAAAAGCAATACTGCATATCAAGGACTCACCCAAAGCTGTATTTCCTCACCAGAAGAATATGATGGGTAACGGAATGAAATATTATTTTAATCCACACTGTTAATTACTTGTTTAAGACTTCCTTGTCTTCTACTTATATTTTCTCCCATGTGAGTCAATATCAAGCCCACCCTCTATTGTTTGAATTGTGTAGCAGTCAAACATGCAAGTTAATGATATGAAGGTTGGCTACAGTGTGTTTCCTAACAATACGTGTTTAAACCTAAGTGCCTCAAAAAACTCTCAGTGGTAAACTGGTACATAAGCAAACAAATTCCTTTGGAGAAAAAAAAACAACCTTCTATTGGCGATGGTCCTCAATGTCCAGGAGTGCTTTCGATAGCCACAACTGTGAGAGAATGGGATCGGGAAAAAGCATACACCTCTCAGAATTCAGGGACTTGCACTGTCAGGGACAGTGCAAGTGGTGTCTACAGTAAAAACATATTGTAAAACATATTGAAAGACATTTCACAGATGTCTATGTGAAGGAGGGAAAGCATCATTTTTTAAAGGCCTCTTAAGGAATTGCCATAACAGCACAAAGAATACTGCCAACCCAGATTGTGTCTAAATAACATATATTTTTTATCTACTGTCAGAGTAATGTTAACATAATGTTCTGAATTAATTATGAAAGTATGGTCAATTAGAGTATGACGTCAAGTCAACACATCCTATACTATACTGTATTTGTATTGCTGAAGATTCAATATAAGAATAAAGAAAAACTACTGAAAGAAACCCTTACAAAAAAAGTAAAAGTGCAGTAACTGCAGTCGACTGTGGTATTTTGGACACAGTAAATGCAGAATAACTACAGTGTACTAAAGTTGAACTGCAAATACACTGCACTGCAACTACAGTTCCATTGCAGAACTACTGGAGTAAAAAAACGGCTATTTTGGATGCAGTATTTGCAGCATAATGTAGTTATACCACACTCCGACTGCAATCTTTTTTCATAAGGGAACAATTAAATTGATGTCTCATTTTGTTGCTATGAGAGTTAACGCTTATGTAATAGACAAACTATTTCCATCTGATGCCATATATAATTGTGTGCTCACAGCCTAATGGATACCTTTAGCACAGTGGAATCAGATAGTGAAGATGCACAGCTACATTATTGGCTATTATGAGTGTAAAGTGATTTGTTGGGCATACTTGAGAGTAGGGCCTCCCAAGTATAGATCCTCGGCAGCGACCATGAGGCCAGCACAATTGGCCCAGCGTAGTCCGGGTTAAGGGATGGTTTGGACAGTCGGGATGTCCTTGTGGGATGTGTTTTCTCCGACACATTGGTGCGGCTGGCTTCTGGGTTAAGCGTGCATTGTGTCAAGAAGCAGTGCGGCTTGGCGGGGTCGTTCCGGAGGATGCACGGCTCTTCCCGAGCACGTACGGGAGTTGCAGCGATGGGGCTAGACTGTAACTACCAATTGGATATGACGAAATTGGGGAGAGAAGTGAAAAAATAATTATAATAATCAATAAATTATTGAGAGTGAACCAGGGGAGTGTATTTTTGTGTGTGCTGTGGTTGCTGTGTAAATTGCAAAAAGAAAGGTCAGTTCCCGAGGGCTGTATAATGGATTTAATTTTAGATTGATTGCATCCCTCTGGTCTGCTTCTCTCCTCTTATTTTACCTCATCATTTGGCTTATGAAATAAGTTTAGTGCAAATAATGTAGAGGACTTTTCCCATCAACGACATGTCCAGACGAAGTCCAACGGGAAAAATGGACCCAATCAAAAAACATCCTAGCAATTGCACACAAATCACATCGCGCATGAACAGTCAGAACGACCAGGGAGGAAAAAGTTGAAGGGGCAAAAATGAATAAGAAAAATGACAATTTCAAGAGCATTATTATTTTCATTAATCATAGCTCTGCCGTCACCCCTCTCCTTATGCCTCAGCGACAGATCTATTATACACTATATTTAGCCCTAGCCATATTACCTCATATGTTTTCCTGGCTGACCAAATAAGACTTAAGAGATAGAACAATTTGCTGTTCATTATGATCCATGTGACTGGACTCAATCTATTTACCTGTGTTAACTGGGCAGGGTGGCGAGATTTCATACCCAGCACCGGGGGGGAGGAAAAATAATATTTATGTACTGTATGGTCATAAAGCGGGCTGGGCATTTAATTTGCCCCCGCCCCACCAACACCACAACCACCACGGTGGATGGCTTTATTTTCCTGTTGGCCAAGGCACCCTCCTCGCCTTTAAGCAGCTTCTGACCTGTGAAAGATTCTAACAAATTAGCTTCTATTGTGGAGTCAAAGGTGCCATCATTGAGGGACGCTCCGCTGAGCCTAAAGTATGATGGGAGAAGCAAGCAACAGAGCAAAGAGCCTTGGCGTGATTGAATTAACCCTTTGCAGCCAATGTGCTGATAAGAAAGGTGGCGAGAGGGGTGTTAAAGGTTTGCACTGCTAGTCTTTTTGAAAAGGAACAGGTGCCAAGCCCAAATGTTGCCATTATTGTGCATTTCTGTTCACAAACATGGATGCCTGTATAGCTCAGACTTGGGTTCAAATAGTATTTGTTTTCTTTCAAATACTTTTGCTGCCTTGATTGCCAATGGAATAGTTCCAAACGTGCAAACCCCACCCATCTGGCACTCCAGGCAGGCCCAATTAAACAATCAACAATTAAGGCTGATGGAATTCAAATGCAGCCCTGTTACACTTAATGTTTTCACACATTTGCATAATACGTATGTAGCCCAATACCACTGCAAGTGTAGACATTGCTTACCCATTTGTTTAGTGCTCAGCCTAATCTCATGATTTTAGATCTAGCCTTGCGGATATGTTTTTTTTTTAGAGACTACATATTTAGTCTTAATGGGCAACTTCCTGAAGGGGATTAGGGTGTTTGTTTATGTGTTTGCTGTATTACTATGAGGTTAGGGTCAATGTTATAAGGATCCAGGAGCAGCACAACTAGGTTAAATTACGATCTAGGGTAAACACAACTAAATTAAGCTCCAGGATCAACACAGCCAGATGATGATGCAGGTTAAACACAGCTAAATGTATTCCAACTCATGCTCATAGTTGCTAAGTCAATGAAAATCACCATGCAGTTCAATAACCTTAAATAATATTGGTACATTAGATTGTTAGCACAGAGGGAGTAAGAGCCATGTCAAAAGTGCATAGTGACACGAAACCAATACTTTTTTGACCTTGTGGATAGTGTTAGAAATAACATCAGTCGTGGATTCATTAAAATACTTTTTAAAACTGTGCTTAACGAGCTGTGTCAGTGTGTGGGCCTCAGGGCATGTCAGAGTAACTCCATTCTGTGCCCCAAACCTCCCGCACCTCTGATCCATACACATACAGTATGGAAGGATACAAACAGAGATTTGCCTCAAGTGACCGTGTTGTACTGTCAAGAGATAATAACATTTCATAGAGTTGATGATGGTTAAAACCAGGGTTTATCTTCCGTTGGTTCCATCTGTTGAAAACTCTACCAAGCATAGGAATGTTGTGCATGAGTTCCCATTAAAACCAAAATTGGTTCCAAAAGTTCTCAGGACATTTATTGTTTTCAAAACATAAAAACTGTCCAGTCATGCTGATGATTATAGAAAAATATCTAATTTACATAAGTAATCACACCCCTGAGTTGATACTTAGTAGAAGCAACTTTGGCGGCGAATACAGCTTTGAGTCGTCTTGGGTATGCCTGTATCAGCTTTGGATATAGGGATTTTCTCCCATTCTTCCTTGCAGATTTTCTCAATTAGATTGGGAGCTGCGGTAAACAGCTATCTTCAAGTCTTTCCACAGAATACCAATGGGATTTAAATCTGGGTTTTGGCTGGGCCACTCAAGAACTTTCAGATTCTTGGTCTGAAGCAATTCCAGCATTGCTTTGTCTCTACGATTGGGGTCATTGTCCTGTTGGAACGTAAATCAGTCTAAGGTCGTTTGCACTCTGAAGCAGGTTCTCATCAAGGAGTTGCCTGTATTTGGCTCCATTCATTGTTCTGTCTATCCTTACCAGTCTCCCAGTCCCTGCCACTGAAAAGCATCCCTATAGCATGATGCTGCCACCACCATGCTTTACAGTAGCGATGGTGTTAGACGGTTGATGAGCTGTGCCTGTTTTTTTTGTCCAGACATAGCGATTTGCATTCAGGCCAAAGAGTAACATTTTTGTCTTATTAGACCACAAAATCTTTTGCCTTATGCTCTCACTATCATGTTTTAGGTAAGACCCAGATGCAGACAGTGTCGAAGTAACAACAGTTTATTACTAGTACAGGGGCAGGCAAAATGACAGGTCAAGGGCAGACAGAGGTCAGTAATTCAGATAGGGTACAAAAGGTCCAGAACGGCAGGCAGTCTCAGGGTCAGGGCAGGCAGAGGTCAATAATCCAGAGTGGTGGGGAAAGGTACAGGACGGCAGACAGGCTCAGGGTCAGGGCAGGTAGAATGGTCAATAATTCAGAGTGGTGGGGAAAGGTACAAGACGGCAGACAGGCTCAGGGTCAGGGCAGGTAGAATGGTCAATAATTCAGAGTGGTGGGGAAAGGTACAGGACGGCAGACAGGCTCAGGGTCAGGGCAGGCAGAATGGTCAAAACCGGGAGAACTAGAAAAGAGGAACTAGGGAACACTCAAAAGGTGATAGACCTGTGGTAGAGCAAGGAAGGGTGTTGCGGGCGTACTCGACACACACTAGCTGCTGGCTCCAGGGGTGTGGTTGGCGGAGACCAGGCAGCGCAGAGTCGTCTCCAGGTCTGGGTTGGCACGCTCCAACTGGCCATTGGACTGAGGGTGGAATATGGAGGACAGGCTGGCCAACAACCCAATGAGTGTGCGGAACGCCTTCCAGAACTGGGACGAGAACTGAGGACCCCTGTCGGAGACCATGTCCACTGTCCATCCATGGATCCGGAAGACATGCTGCACCATAAGCTGGGATGTCTCTTTGGCAGAGAGTAGCTTGCGGAGAGGAATGAAGCTTTGGAAAACCGATCCACTATGGTCAGGATGGCGATGTTGCCATTAGACAGGGGAAGACCTGTGACAAAGTCTAGGGATATTTGGGATCAGGGACGGTGAGGGACAGGCAGAGGTTGAAGGAGACCAGCAGGAGCTTGCTGAGGAGTCTTGTTCTGTGCACAGATCATGCATGTGGCAACGAACACGGAGATGTCAGAAACCAAAAGGCCACCAAAAGCGCTGTTGCATGAAGGCCAGGGTTTGACGAGAGCCCGGGTGGCAGGCAAGCCTGGAGGAGTGGGCCCACCCCAGGACCAAGGAGCGGACCGCGTTAGGAACGAACATCCAGTTATCAGGCCCCCCCGCCCCCCCTGGGTTCAGCTGGGAACGCTGCGCCTCACAAACCTGCTTCCCAATTCCCCAGCTGAGTGCAATGGCCAGGCATGAGGTGGGAAGGATGATCTTGGGTTCTGGGGTAGTAGCTTTGAGGCTATAGCAGCGTGACAGCGCATCTGGCTTGACATTCTTGGATCCCGGCCGGTATGAGAGGGAGAAGTTAAACCGGGTGAGGCGGTTGGCGGTGCAGAGATACTCCAGGTTCTTGTGGTCCATCCACACAATGAATCAGTGCCTCCATTCCTCCAGCGCCATCTTCACCACGAGAAGCTCACGATTCTCCACATCGTAGTTCTTCTCCGTGGCGTTGAGGCGGTGGGAGAAGAAGGGGCAAGGATGTAGCTTGAGGTCCAGGGCAGAGTGCTGGGACAGGACAGCCCCCACTCTGACATCCAAAGCATCGGCCTCCACCACTAACTGACGGGATGGGTCAGGATGAACATAGATGGGAGCTGTGGTGAAGAGGTGTTTGAGATCCTGGAACGCCCGGTCTGCAGCTGGGGACCACGTGAACGTAACCTTGGGAGAGGTGAGTGCTGACAGGGGGGAAGCCAGGGTGCTGTAACCCCGGATAAAGCGGGGATATGTAACCCAGAAAGTGGATGGTGGAACGATGGAACTCACACTTCTCTGCCTTTACAAAAAGCTGGTTTTCCAGGAGGCATTGGAGAACCTGTCGTACGGGGAGCACGTGTTCTTGGGCGGAGCGGGAGAAGACAAGGATGTCATCGAGGTAGAGAAAGACGAACTGGTTCAACATGTCGCGGAGAACATCATTAACCAGAACCTGGAACACTGCGGGGGAGTTGGTAAGGACAAATGGCATGACCAGCTACTCGTAGTGACTGCTGACCGTGTTGAAGTCAATCGTCCACTCGTCTCCTTCCCGTATCCGCACCAGGTGGTAGGCGTTCCGTAGATCCAGCTTGGAAAACACGGTGGCCCCCTTGAGTGGCTTGAAGGCTGAGGAGATGAGTGGTAGCGGGTAGCAGTACTTCACCGTTATGTCGTTGAGATCCCGGTAGTCGATGCATCGGCATCGTCCTTCTTCCTCTCCCGCTGGCACAGGGTACTTCTTTGTGGAGAGAAGGACAAAACCCTGCGCCGGCGGGAGAGGAAGAAGGACGGATAAATCCTGCAAATAGGGAGTCCTCGATGTAGGTCTCCATTGCCTTGGTCTCCGGTCCCGACAGAGAGTACAGCCGTCCCCGGGGCGGAGTAGTGCCAAGGAGAAGGTCAATAACGCAGTCATATGGTCAGTGCGACAGACGCGAAGTGGCCTGGGCCTTACTGAACACCTCCCGGAGGTCCTGGTACTCCGCGGGAATGGCAGAGTGGTCCGGGGCAACTTCCTAGCCCCCAGGAAGACATCCTGGGGCCGGTTGCACTGACTTCAGGCAATGGGGGTCGATGAGGACACAGAGAGATTTTAACTGGTTCCCCCACAGCAGGATGGCATGGAAAGGGGTGTGAGTAAGGGGAAAGGAAAAGTTCTCCATAAGGCCCAACCGAGTACTCGCCCCTTCTTGATTTTTAATGGGCAGGTAGCTACGAAATGTCCCGTAGCTCCACAATATAGACTGCTCTGGGTGTGGAGTCGGCGTAAGCGCTCAGCCGGAGTCAATACAGCCCTGCTCAGGTGCCTGGACTCCAAAGGAGGCGAGTCGGTAGAGAAGTCAGGTGACGCTGGGTTCACTCGGACATGTAGACTTCGGTGGTCTCCGGGATTCTTCGAAAGCAAGGTGGGAATCGAGGGCGAACGAGGGCGACAGGGCACAGATTCCCTCTCCCTCCTACATTCACGAAGCCACCTATCGATCCGGATGGTCAAGGCAATGAGGGAGTCCAGGTCCATGTGCAGCTCCCTGGCTGCAAGCTCATCTTTGACCACCTCCGATAATCCGTGAAGGAACATGTCGAACAATGCTTCCGGTTTCCAGCCGCCAATGTGCGAAAATCCACCACGTAGCCTGCCACACTACGTGAGTCTTGACATAGCAGCCTCTCTCCCAGACATCAGAGAATCAAACACCTTCTGAACCTCCCCCACGAACTCATCTAGACTGAGGCAGATGGCGAACTGTTGCTCCCACACCGCCATAGCCCAGGCGAGTGCCTTCCCAGAAATCAGCATTATGATGTATGCTATCCTTGAGCAGTCAGAGAGGAAGGAAGAAGGCTGCAGCTCGAAAATGGAGCACTGGAGCACTGGAGTTCCGGAATCTCCAGTGTAGCGCTCCGGAGGAGGTAAGCGGGGTTATCGGGTCACTGGGGTAGGCTGGGAGATTATGGGTGTCATGGCGTTCTGCCAGGGTACGGAGTCCCTCCATAAGACATTGCAGTAACTCCTTGTGTCGTCCAATGGTGGCTCCTTGCAGGGAGACAGCATTGTGGAGTCTGATGGGTCGAACACGGCCAGTTCGTACTATCATGTTTCAGGCAGAATGGTGTCTTCAATCTGACAACATTCCCATAAAGCCCAGATTGGTGAAGTGCTGTAGAGATTGTTGTCCTTCTGGCAGGTTCTCCCATCTCAGCCAAGGAACTATGTAGTTCTGTCAGAGTGGTCATTGGGTTCTTGTTAACCCTCTGGCCAAGGTCCTTCTTGCCCGGTTGCTTAGTTTGGTCGGACGGCCAGCTTGAGGAAGAGTCTGGGTAGTTCTATATTTTTTCAATTTCCCAAATATGGAGACCACTGTGCTCTTGGAAACTTCCAACACTCTAGATACACTGAGTGTACAAAACAATAAGAACACCTACTCTTTCCATAACATACTGCAGATTGACCAGGTGAATCCAGGTGAAAGCTATGATCCCTTTTATCCCCCCTATTGATGCCACTTGCTAAATGCACTTCAGTTAGTGTAGATGAAGGGGAGGAGACAGGTTAAAGAAAAATGTTTAAGCCTTGAGAAAATTAAAACATTGATTGTGTATGCGTACAACTCAGAGGGTGAATGGGCAAGACAAAGATTTAAGTGTCGGTACAGGAACAATGGTGGACATCTTGTGGACACAACAGACTGGGATATAGAGAGATTGAATATGTCTGTTAACACTCCAGCCAGCTGGTCTGCACATGCCGTCTGGGCCAGCAGCCTTACTAAGGTTAACACGTTTAAATGACTTACTCACATCGGCCACAGAGGACGAGAGCACAAAGTATTTGTGAGCGGAGTGGGCCCGCATCGGCGGCTCAATGCTGTTTTCCTCGTAGCGGGTGAAGAAGGTGTTTAGCTTATCAGGGAGTGAGGCGTCGGTGTCCGCAAAAATGCAAGAACGTTCCTAGAACACATTTAATATGTTCTCTAAAGGTTCCCAGAATGTTTCATTAGGTTGTGGAAACAGTCTGGATAGAACATTGTGGGGACAACACAAAATATATGTTTCCAAAACACAAAATCTGTCCAGTTGTGCAGATGATTCTGCAATGTTTCTTTTAGGGTGCAAAAAAAACACCTGATGTTCAAGAACATTCCTAGAACACATTTAGTCTTCTTTAAAAGGTGAAACGTTCCTATTTATATGTTATCATCCTAATGTTAGATAAAAACCTAACTAGAAATTAATGAGAATACTAGCTAATGTTCTGAGAATGTTCCCGGTTTGCTTGGTTAATTCTTTTTTTAATCTTTTTTTTAGAGGTAATTCTTGAGAGTCCAGTTGAAATAAATAATATTGTTTGCTTGAAAAGGTTAAAAAAGCAGCAGAGCTCTAATCCAGTTTGAATGGTGGAATGGTGAAAGAAAATAGCAATATTTTTTATGTTAGTTCCCACAGCTGAAGGACAGTGCAGACATTCATAATTGTCCAACTTGGAAGGTCACCTTGTTCTTATAACCCAGTGCTGTGATCAATTAATTTCTCTGAAAGCCTCTTTCTTATTGGTAATTTTGTACATTTGTAATTTTGTAGATACTTAAGTGTACACTGTGTTGATTTCCACAAATGAAAATAGATGTGTAGACCTCAAAATGAACCTCAAATGTGTAGTATAGCAATGTCACATTATTGTCAGCATGTAGAGCACACACGTTAACAAAAGTGCGTCCTTGGTTCTTGAGGTAGTTAGTTATAAGACTGTTGTGTCTGTCCAAATCTATCCAAATGTACTGTGTCTCTCTCCAGGTTTATAACAGATGGACTAGAGAGAGGGTGGGAATAAGTTGGAAATGACCTTTCTGAGCACCAGTGATTGTTTGCATTGGCTTTCCTTATCCTAACTCTGCTGTGATTGGTATTGCAAATGTCCTATCTGAGCTAATCTCTCCTCACTCACATGACTTGAGACCTTCAGAGTTAATGTGTTTTTTCCCAAATAAAAAACAGCCTTGATGTGAGTTAAATCCCTGTCTGTGTATCTAAAGATAGCTCATATCCTTGGCTGTGTTTGTTTATTTACATTGCTGTCAGAGAATAACTCTGCGTGCTCTAACTACACCCACACCCTCCAACTCCCATTACTGGCTGCTTGATGAACAGCACAATTACTGAAAGTGATGGAAAGTATGTGGCTCTTGTAAAAAATGACCATTATGTCTGGCCATTCCCACAATACTTGAGGTGGGAGATGCCGCACATGGAAATGCGTTTGGATAGAAAATTAAGTTCGAAGGTCATTCCGGCATGATCTGAAGGGTAACAGCAGATGAAATGTGGCTATTTGTTTTTAGCCAAGACTGATTTCATCTTGGCTGGAAAAGGTCAACGTGACATGAAAAAGGGATTCATCTCCATTGGTAGTGGCATTACTGCTGGCTCTCCAGGCGCCTGTGTTTACTTATGTATTTACACTTGAGCTGGCTAACCGGGTCATTATTCACTGGCCAACAGCTTTTCCAGGTTCCAAGCTGTGGCCAGCCAAGCCAGTTTAGGGGATCTCTGTCTATTTCTTTGAACTCTTTAAAGCAAGTATGATGCTTTCCATGAAATTCTATACACACAATTATTTGCAGTACGTACAATGAATACATATATATATAAAAACTCATTGCCAGCACTTGTCCGGCTGAATATTGAGCTGTTATTATGGGCAAACACCATTTAAAATGAAAATGGTAGTAGGCTCTGGTCCTGAATGCAGGCTAGTTTACCCAAGGAAATGTATGGACCTTATACCCTTGGTTGCAGCCACACAAAGGAACAAGATAAATAAGGGAAAGAAAGGATCCCATACCACAGCATTGCCTTTAGGGGACTATGAGTGTGGATAGGACAATGGGGTCAAAGCAACTTGATTTGTATCTCATGTCCTGTGGGACAGGAGGGATACACCAGTCCGATGCATGTTACCTGCCCTTTGGCAACCCCGTTGCTCCCAAACAATAAGCTGGAATAGTGGTAGATGTTTACCTCAGGGAGGGGGAGGGGGAGCAAGAGAGAAAGAGAGAGAAAGATTTATACGATTATGAACCTGTAATGCCTTTTGAGGCTGGGCTTCATCTGATAATGAAATATATACTGTGTTTGTACAAAGATAGTAATTGTAGGCCTTTTTTATACAAAGATACATTGTATTATTATCTTTAGTTACAATTATACTAATGTTTTAATGCATTGCTTGCTAAGTATGGAAAACAAATTCAATATGAAGGATTGACTTAAATTTGTGCAATTAAGTGGTGGGGAAGGCAACGTAAAATATTGCCTATACAGCGTAACTAGGGCAGGCCAAGGGAAGAGTGATTTCCCACATTAGGCTCCTGGTGGGATGTCCTCTCTTAATATGCAGCCACACATTTTATCCTTCCTGTTTCAGGAACATTAGCAGGTACAGTAATCCCATGCTGTTTAGCAAGACACTGGCCATCCCCCCCCACACACCCCCCCACACCCACATCGCCTACCACATCCTTATAACCTGGTGGCGATAAATTTATTGGACACCCGTGTTGTGAAACAGGGGAGTAATTAACAGCACAGACGGGCAACTTGGTGCAATCACCTTGCAGGGCTTGGTCCTCTAAGTATGTGGTCCCTTTCATTTTAATTAAAATAACACTGTGGAAACACCCTAGAAAAGGAACAAAGAAAGGTCATATATCATTCAAAAGTATACAGTTTACAAAGGTCCTCCCTCTAGTTACAGTTCAAATGCATCATTGATTAGCTAGCCCCACCCATAACGTATCATGTCACATGTAGTATCATAAGTATATTGTCACATCACATTTTCCCTATGTGTTAAATGTTAAGTCCTTATATGGATAAGAACATGCTTGAAAAATAAAGTATGTATAACAAATTAAATACAATGTCATTTTGAACATGACAACACTTTCACCAAATTAAAACAATGTAAAAAAAATATGTTAACAATATGTCTACTCTAAAAGTCAGATTGGTCAACATAAGTGGGAATGTACACTATATATACAAAAGTATGTGGACACCCCTTCAGATAGGTGGATTCGGCTATTTCAGCCACACCCTTTGCTGACAGGTGTATAAAATTGAGCACACAGCCATGCAATCTCCATAGACAAACATTGGCAATGGAATGGCCTGTACTGAAGAGCTCAGTGACTTTCAACGTGGGCACAGTCATAGGATGCCACCTTTCCAACAAGTCAGTTCATCAAATTTCTGCCCTGCTAGAAAGCTCACAGAACGAGACTGCCGAGTGCTGAAGCACGTAAGTTCCAAAGTGCCTCTGAAAGCAACGTCAGCAAACTGTTTGTCGGGAGCTTCATGAAATGGGTTTCCATGATGGGCAATGCCAAGTGTCGGCTGGAGCGGTGTAAAGCTCGCCGCCAATGGATGAATCACGCTTCACCATCTAGCAGTCCAACGGACAAATCGGGGTTTGGCGGATGCCAGGAGAACGCTACCTGCCCGAATGCATAGTGCCAACCGTAAGGAGGAATAGTGGTCTGGGGCTGTTTTACATGGTTTGGGCTAGGCCCCTTCGTTCCAGTGAAGAGAAATCTTAACACTACAGCATACAATGACATTCTAGATGATTCTGTGCATCCAACTTTGTGGCAACAGTTTGGGGAAGGCCCTTTCATGTTTTAGGATGACAATGCCGCTGTGAACAAAGAGAGGTCCATACAGAAATAGTTTGTCGAGATGGGTGTGTAAGAACTTGACTAGCCTGCAAAGAGCCCTGACCTCAACCCCATCGAACACCTTTGGGATGAATTGGAACACTGACTATGAGCCAGGCCTAATTGCCCAGCATCAGTGCCCTACCTCACTAATGCTCTTGTGGCTGAATGGAAGCAAGTCCCTGTAGCAATGTTCCAACATCTAGTGGAAAGCCTTCCCAGAAGAGTGGAGGATGTTATAGCAGCAAAGGGGGGACCAACTCCATACTAATGCCCATGATTTTGGAATGAGATGTCCGACGAGCAGGTGTCCACATACTTCTGGCCATGTAGTGTATGTCTACAGGGCTAATCCTATTATATCCAATCCCCCCACACATATCGTATTTAAAAATATATATAGATAATTGCAATCCCAATATACTGCCATCGAAATCCCTTGATGAAGTGGACAACAGTAATGATATTTTATGTTTGTCATTAGCTTTATATTGACATAATTCTAAGGCTTTCAATGGCAGCATCATTGAGAGATTGCTGGAAAATCAATAGGAATAATATTAGCCGGTTCAGATGGGGTTAGAAGGTTAGTGGGCAAGGTTCAAGGTTCACAGAGCAGCACATTGCTTCTTTATATGCTAACACTGGAGAGAGGGACCTGTAAACACAAAGTGAAAGTGCTTTACAGCGTGTGCTTAACAACGTGGATTACAACGATGAGGACTGTACACAGTTTCCACAAAGGTTTGAGGAAAACGCTAGAGAAAATTACCCACACATTGCCTGATATATTTTATGGTAAAATATTCACTACCTTATCTGTTAGCTGACTAATGATTTACATTAACACACATATTTGTAAATATCATAATTTATTACAGATTCACAACATGGGGAATGTAAAATACAAAGTTAAGTAAGTCAGTAGCATTCACAATCATAGTTCCCATTTCAGCAGCTGATGAGAAATTGTAAGTGATAGGGTATGTTGTATTTTTAGTTAACAAAATGCTGTACTGTCATGCATAGGGGGGACCAAATATTTGATTCCCATCCAAAATCCTTAACCCCTAACCCTAAATCTAATCCTAACCTTAATCCTAAACCTAACCTTAACCCCAAACCCCTAACCCTAAAACAATACCTAACCCTACTCCTAACCCTAACCCTAAACCGAACCATAAACTCTAACTTTAATTCTAACCCTAACCCTAATGGTAACCCTAACCATAAACCTAACCCCTAAACCTTAAATGTAATTTTTCCTTGTGGGGACTGGCAAAATGTCCCCATTTGTCAGAATTGTCCTTGTTTTAATATCCCTGTGAGGACTTCTGCTACACACAAGGATAGTTAAACAAACACACACACATCCCCAGACACACACGCACACACCAATGTAATCGATTGGAAGTGCTTCCCATCTCCTGAATTGCCACTTGAAGTTTCTGCTCTGGCATAACTGCATTAGGGTCAGTATCAGGATGCCTAATGGTGACCCCCTCAACACTCCTCATCCCGCAGAATAATATTTTTATTAAGTGTTCTTGTTGGTTAGTAATGATTGTATAGCACCAAATAAAATTACTCTGGACTGTGGTATATCCTCTTTTGTTGAGGTTTTGCTTATTTACAATATATACTTTTTCCATTATAAAATATAATTTACTTCCAATATTATTAATATAATATGAATAAAAATATACATATTGGTATTTTATTATTATTGGTAGCTCAAGACCAGGTTCTTATAATGTGTAATATGATGTATGCTTTCATAGCACCTTACAGATGCGTTAGGAGTAGACTGAAACCTCCTCATTGTACAGTTTGATGTGGCCATTCCAATGTAAACCTGTTATGTGTTTCTGGGGTTTGCTCGTGACAAAATGACTAGGGCAGTAACCAATGGTGAACTTACCTATTTGTGTGTTTAATTGGCCATGTTGTCTCTGGAGTTAATTGGTTCTCCAAGTCCAGGTAGTTACTAAATGTTTGGCAGCATTAGAACCTCAGCACTTTTCCATTAATGGTGCGTGAAATGAAATGTTTGATACTGCAAATAAAATCAGTGATATTCAAGGATGTTATGGTTGGTAATGCGTTGAAACTGCCATTTAATGGGTCCTGGAAGATTGGGGTAGTGTCAGCTGGAACCGCCCGGGCCCTCTCCTGACATTGCTAGTTGCCTCTTCATTCCCTTAACGATTGTCTGCACTGATTACACAGACACCCAAAAGCTTCAAAACTAGAGAGACATGCTCTATTAGAAGTCCAATTAGTGTAATTAGCATATTCAACTTATTTTAGACGAAATGCGTGTGCGACACAAAATATAGAGCGGTGAGGGAAGCAAACTACAGCCTGAAACAATGACTTACTTAATAAGATAATTCACTCAAATGCATTGACCACAAATGCTAGCCAAGCTAGCTCTCTGCGTTGTGACTTCACTCACAGGAGGTTGATGGCACCTTAATTGGGGAGGATGGGCTCATGGTAATGTCTGGAGCGGTATAAATGGAATTGTATCAAATACATTAAACACAACTTCAAATTCCTCTGCGTACACATCTCAGAGAAGCTGAAATGGTATAACCACACGGGCGCCGTGGTGAAGAAGGCACGACAGCGACCCTTCAACCTCAGGATGCTGAAGACATTTGGCCCGTCCCCGCGGGGCCTCACAGTGTTCTATAGGAGCACCATCGAGAGCATACTGTCGCACTGCATCACAGCCTGGTAAGGCAACTCCACAAGGCTCGTCAGAGGGGGACACGTGCAGCCGCACGCACCATTGGGTGCACACTGCCACACACCAGGTGTCGCAGGAAGGCCAAGAAGATCCTCAGGGCCCCCCTGGCAGCCACCCAAGCCACGCCCTCAGATCTGGGCAGTACAGGAGCATCATGGCAAAAACTGAAAGACCGGCCAATAATTTCTACCCTCAGACCATCAGGCTGCTGAATAGCCATCCCTAGTCAGCTACCTACTCCCCCCTGCTACTTCCCACCATGGACATTCACTGATTTCACTAAATAGGCCTCAGTTTTGTTGTGGAAAAAGAGCTGTTATAAATCTTTAGCTCGGATACAATAAACATGCTGAACAAATAATGCTATGCTCCCCCATTGTATGAGGGATTTGTCTTGGTCACTGTTAATCCCACCAATGGCTTTTCAATATCCTCTGTATTTTCCAACATCACCCCCGATGGCAATTGTACTAGCACTTATCTCTGATGTGGTATTCAAGTGTCAGTGGTGGAAAAAGTACCCAACTGTCATACTTGAGTACAAGTAAAGATACCTTAATAGAAAATTACTTAAGTAAAAGTGAACGTCACCCGGTAAAATACTACTTAAATAAAAGTCTAAAAGTATTTAGTTTTAAACATACTTAAGTATCAAAAGTAAATGTAATTGCTAAAATATACTTAAGTATTAAAAGTAAAAGTATAAATCATTTTAAATTCCTTATATTAAGTCAACCAGACGGCACCATTTTCTTGTTTCCTTGTTGCCACTTTAACACTCAGACATAATTTACAAATGTAACGTGTGTTTAGTGAATCTGCCAGGTCAGAAGCAGTAGGTGACTAGGGATGTTCTCTTGATAAGCATTCAAAATGTAACGAGTACTTTTGGGTGTCAGGGAAAATGTATGGAGTGAAAAGTACATTATTTTCTTCAGGAATGTAGTGAAGTAAAAGTCAAAGTTGTCAAAAATATAAGTAGTAAAGTAAAGTACAGATACCTGAAAAAACTACTTAAGTAGTACTTTCAAGTATTTTTACTTAAGTACTTTACACCACTGTCAAGTGTACAGTACATTGAGGTATAGATATGTGTGAATCATCCCTACTGTAGGTGAATTTGATCAAGACACATGTGACTGAACAATTGTAAAAACCATAAAACCAAGTTAAATGGACAGAAATCTCCCTTTTGTGTTTGGTTTATCTAACTTTCAGTTCCATTGGAAATGGGAATTGAGTAATTATGCACCCCTTTCATGTGTGGAACCTTATTTCATATTTGCTGTTGACAATTTTGACAATGATAAATGGCGTTAACAGAGCAGGGCTGTTTGGGTGTGAGAGGGAGCGAGGTGATTGACAGGTTTTAATGAGTACAGCAGCGTGACAGTGTCAGCTGCAGATGGAAATGAGGCCTCGTTCTACCTTTGCAAAGGTTATGTCCCTTTTTCTTAACAACACAGTTAACTGTCGAAGATTTTAATCCACCTGACAATCACATCGGCCTAATTGATTTTTTAGATATTGAATGAAATTGAGTTTACATATCACAAATGTATATTTCAAGAAAACATGTACTAGTTCCATCCCCCATGAGTCTAAATGTATATCGGATACAGCAGCTGAGGGAGGTTTTAAAATAAAAGTGTCTTTGTTCAACATTTATCATATTTGGGAAACATATCATTCATTTAAGCAGTAACGGTAACAAAAGATTAAGTATCCTACTCAAAAGGCTACGTGATACATAGCTGTTTCATTCCTCTTGTTTTGGTTGTGATTGAGCATGACAATTACTCCTCTTTCAAGAAATGATCTAATTATATCAAACACTCAATCAAATTATTGGGATCTGTGGCTACATAAAGCAGCTAAATTAATGCAATTTGTAGAGAGCAGGGATGACTAGAGCATTATGAATTAACAATACCTAATGGGGCTCCCGTAGGTAAATTAATATGCTAAAAAGCTAAGAGGTCACAGCGAAATCTAATATCTTTAAAGAGCTTAATTCTAACCTCTCCTTCATAAATCAATTGACAGTGATAGCTGATGCATCTATGATTTGTTGAAGAGGGTTGATGCAGGTGAAAAGGCATTGGCACCTCATTGATATCTTAAGTAATGATATACGTACAGTGTAATGTATATAAATACAGTATATCGTATACGTTGAGTTTGGCATATCTATAGGTTGGTATAAGAAACAAATTAACAAAACAATCCCACAATTGAACTTCAAACTATTCCTCTCTGTAAATGACATGCTATGTAAATCCGCACAGCGTCTGTACAGTAGTTGAGCTCATGTTCTCTTATTCATAGAAGCAACATTAACCTCTGCTACTCTTCATTAAAAAAGGCTTGAACTGATGAACTTGACTTGAATGCTTGCGCAAAACTTTATGAAACACTAATGTCACCAAATCGCACTGTAGGCCAAGGTTATCCTTCAGTATTTCTACTATGGATCACAGTGAAGATGTTCTCCTTGGTCTGATGAAGGCTTAGAATAATAGAAGATGTCAGCTGGATTGAAGCATGCAATATTTTGAAATTGAATGTCCTGGCATGTTCCACTCGCTCATTCACTCATGTTTCATCCTATGATCTACAATATCAAAAGCATTGTATTTGTCTTAACTAGCTTGGCAGAATTTCTCCCTCCAGATTGGTCTCAGAGGCCCATTTGGAAGTCAGCCTCACAGCACACCTCAAGGACAGCTTTGTGTTGCGATACTACTATGTACAAATGAAGGATCTTCATTTGACCAGTATCCTGCAGCAACAGGATCTATATTGTTGCTTAATAGGTGGTTAGGCTATTAGCTGGCCAAAATTAGGCTACATGAAAAGTGCAATGCTATTAATATGTGTTATTGAGTGTTTTCAGTGAATTTATGTAAATCATGAAGCTCAAATGCTTTTCCTGCAGTGGAGGAAACTTCTCAGCAACAAGAGTGATCATATTAAGATCCTGCACCTGTAATGCACTCCATGACCTCCTATCTGTGACCCTGTGAGGATTTTGGTGTACGGTATGCTGGACAGGACAGGAAATTAAGGCAACTGTTCTGCCAATAACATTCTGATAATGTTCATCAACAACATAACTGGCACTAAACATATATGAGCATATCAAACCACACTGTACTTCTGGACACTTGACAGCTGTTCTATATATCCAGCATATTCAAAATGTACAAACACACAAATCACATGGGACTACAGCGGCATTCCAAAAAATTGTGCAATCATATATTTAATGGGTTTTGAACAATCTGTCCAATGTTTGCTTTAGAGAGCAATCCCCCATTTACCCTGTAGTAAATCTACTACAATAATCTACTACAAGGTTACACATTACTTTGGTTTATGTTTGACAAGAAAGGCCTCCCCTACCTATGAGGGCATGCTTTAGGACCTTTACATTTTCCTGTGCTTGTCAGTCATTGAAGATTTAGACTAGACAGAATAAACCAACCATATTGTCATACTATTCAAAACCAACATTTTTGCCATTGGTATATACTGTATATATATTTACGTTTTTTAGAGTCAGTCATTACACCACAATACTAAACACCACCCATTTCAATATGTATGTGTGTGGTTGTGTGTGTGCATAATGTGCATGTGTGTGTGCCTGCATACATGTGTGCTTGATTGTGTGTGCACGTGTGCTTAATAATATGGTGGTTATTTGTTGATAGATTCCAGGAAAAGATTACATGTTCCTTTCTTGTATTAGCTGGTAAACATGCAGGCATAGTGATACAACAATAAGTCTGTTCTTAGCGATAAATATTCAGTTGCTGATGACTGGCCAAGATAACCAATGTGTCTTCAGAGGTTATCTGTCAGGCTGTCACATTTGTCTATATTTTATCACAGTTTATCTTTTATCTGTTTGGCTAGTGGCTACCCATAGAAATCACAACAACAGGGAGATTTTTGGGGGTTTGGAAGGGGCAAAGCTGTACTTACTGAATCGATAGAACTTGACATAACCTTTTTGTCTCTGAGAGGGGCAAAATTGCTATGTTTTTCTATGCTTATAAATGTTAATAGAGAATTTGAAGCAATGTAAATCTAGTAATGGAAGCTCATCATAATGGAATGGCTAGTATCATTAGTATTAAGGAAATGTCAAGTATGCTCTATTGAATAGGCTTATCAATATCAATACTTGTTCATGTATACCAACGTCAAATTACAAGGATTTAAAGGTTGAATGCTGTATGAAATTACATAAAAATATCCCCAAAACACATATCCACCTTTTATAATTTCTGTTGGAAAAATAATTTGCTATTGTCTTGGATTTATTCCAATTGGAAAATAAGTGGATGAAATGCACATATAAAAACATACAGTATTTGTCGTCACCCCCACTTTAGTTATAAAATACAACTCTAATTAATGAAACACTCTAGTGGCAACATCTCAGATTTATTTCTACCCCTTTTCACCAATTAGGCCTGTGAAGGTGGGACCCCTTTTGAAAGAGGCTTTTAGATTAATCATTTTATCTGTAGGTTCTGAAACAAGAAGCCTTCGTGACATCCCTTTCCATAAGAATCCATTATCTTAAACTATCACGGTAATCCTGTCTTTGGGAGGGGAGAGAGGGAAGCTAGAATCAAGCCTAATAGATAGCAAATAAGATTAATCTATGATCTAAGTGCCGATTACACTTGGACCTGCCCTTGAACACTCAGGTGTAACCTTGAGATCTGCATCCACTCTTGGCCAGCAATTGGATTGAAGGTCCCATAAGGGCCTGGGGTTGGTGGTGGGGCACTTTGCCAAGACCTCACCCCTGAGAGAGCAAAGGCCAAGCAGCTTAACCCTTACAAAACCAAACGGTGTTAAATATCATGGGCATTGGCAGGCCATGTCAAATATATGAAGGCCACCTCTTTTGTATTGGTAAATGTTTTCACAGCGGTGAAATGGCACTACTAAACATTATGTAGATACGATCCCTATATGATGATATGTTAGAATGACACATTGTAGACCAGTATCTATACTACAATACGTATATACTCCTATCTGTTTACAATAATTTGTAATTTGTAATTTTACAATAAACAGAAAATCGTGGCCTATCTTGGGAAATGACCAAAATACTGTACTTTGTGTGGTAGGTTATAGGTTTCAAAATAATTACAGAATAAATTCAAAAAGGTCTGAGGATAGTGACATATTTTGACTCTGAATAATTGTCCTGAAATGGTCTCTACATGTTTAAGATCTTGGAGATCGATAATTAGTAGGTGTTCACTCAAAAGCCAGTAGGTTTTCACTCAAAGTTCAGATCCCCCTAGCTACACATAGGAGCCTCAAACACCACACGGACTAGTGGATCGATCCTCCCTCCAGTTTGACTCCGAAGCTGACTATTTGATTAATCTGCCGGGGCAGCCAGGGAAGAGACAAGGTACACAACAGCAGATAGTTTCATGCCATTAGGGATGGCTGGAGTAATGAAATGTCATTTAATTTGTCAGGGAGAGAGTGCTAATGTTAAAAAGCTTTTGGATAATAAAAAGTCAAAGATCTGAAGGAAAGCCTTTAGTAATTACTCCAAGTGTCTTGGGTCCTCTCACTAGAATATTTACATTACTGTCATGGAGGTTGGGAGAGTAATTAAATCAGTGAAGTGGGTAAGCTCTTTATTCCCAGATTTTTGTACTTTTTTGGGGGACAGAAATGTCTGGCATGCGTAGACAAAGGCTTTGTCCCTTATGATATAATACTGAAGCAGTAAACCCACAACAGGCTATGTTAGTGGGGGAGACCATTTTAGTGGAGGGCAGTATTTCATAGCAGACTCCTAGTACAGTATATGCCACCTATGCACCAATCCACCCTGGGAGTCTGTGATATGCCAACCATTCAATTATAACACAACTGCGAAACTAATTAAGGTATCTGAGAAAGTATGTTCTGCCTGAGGAACACTGAACAGGGTTGAAGCACTGGTCTCTCAGCATACTGTTTTTCTCCATTGGTGCCATTAAATGTGTATGCTATTTGCATTACAAATGAAACTCCTGTAAGGTAACAACTTTGACATACAGTGGATGTTTGTCAAAAATAAGTGCTTATTCTGCCACATCTCTCACCCGAGTCTTACAAATTAGAGCTAGCAGCTGACTAGACATTGATATGAAGTACATATAACTTGAGTTCAAAACATTTTTTTCAACAGTTGCATATAACTCATTTTTATTGGAGATCAGTTGATGATGAGAAAATACATACAATACATACAAATAATGATTATCATTGAAAAAGAAAGAGTGTAGAGGCCTTTCCCATTTAAATTTCAAGGTAAAGGCTCCTTGGCAGTGTTAAAGAAGTCTTTAGAACATAATACAAATAAATTCAACTATGGGTGTGTAGAAACTGACATCTCTATCAGTGTATATCAGCATCCTTTCTCAATCCACTCGGGCTGTTGTAAGATAAATGAGTGAAAGGGCCTGGAAATGTATCTGACCGCTGGCTTACTCTAATGTATAACTTCCACTTTAGGTCCTGCAATGTAAGCAGAAAGTCCACCTTGCAAGTGCTGGGGCCCTGTCATGAATCTAACCCGACAGCCGACATAATATCAGGGCGACAACACTTGTATGACTTCCATTTTCTTTGCTTTCTATTGATTTTCAGTTAATAACTGGGGGAAATACTAAACGTCTGTGCTGAGTACCTAATAAATCCTGTCTGAGCTTTTTTTATTGAAAATAATTTAATAAAAGCAAGGTGCTGGGCATGGGGATTTGTCTCTGGCTTAAGAAGACAAAAAACGAGGATGACAGGAGAGGGAAACATGCTAAAATCCCATCTTCATTAAGATGACATCTTTTAGGACCTTGGCTATGATGCAGTCCACAAAGGGTTAAACAAAGTATTAGTGTTAGGGAAGTGCTGTTAACCTATGAAAACGTATGTAACATTTTCCTGTAGACCCCCTTACGTATGCATTCATACATCCTTCATAACAGCTATGTAAGACATTATAACTATATCTGTCATAGAATATTATGCGGCTAGTTATAATGGTCGGTATAGCTGACAGACAAATGAGTTGTCATGTGACCTTAAGTCAACTGATACTATAACACAGTCCACCTGACCACAAATTCCATGGCTATAACAGTTCCGCTATAATCCTCTCCAGCTGCTAAGTTAGGAAGGATGGATCTTCGTATGTCTGGGTGGTATGATACCAGGAGTTTAACTGATCATGCATGGTTATTATTGATCCTTTCCGGGATGCATTCAAAGCAGCAACTCTTGAAAATCCGACAAATGTGGTAGCTCAGAAATTATATGATGTTATAGTCAACAACGGAGAACTAATGATATATGAATGGAAAAAACATTGACTATTATCACAATAACAACGTTCCCAAAATAAAACATATTCTCTAAGGCCATGTAAGTCAACGGATGCTTATATGTCCCTGGCTGTCTTTTGTGTGAAGCATCAAAACATTTAATTAGTTCTTACTTAAGAAAGAACGGATTGACAATGAAAATTCCAAATAACATGTCCACTTCTTTCATATCAAGGTAGGACATATTCATTTGCCATTTACATTCACTCTTAATTAGCAGCAGCATCACCCCCAGGTATTTGGTAACCCTATGATATACTTACAAGGGAGGTTGAAACAGGGAAGCAACCAATCAAAGCAGGTTATACAAAAGTAAAAGCAGTCATATGTAAACATAATGTCTGTGAGGATAAGCCGCGGCTGATCGGACCAAATGTCTTTATGAGGGCTAATTGAATGGCCTACAATGAGAAAGTGAACATCAGAGCATCTAATGGGCTCCAGGGTATTACCAAAATAACAATTTAACTTTTTAGCTATACAGTACAGTGTACCTGTACCTATGTACTCAGAGAGAATGTTGAACTGACAGATGGTTGACCTCATTATGCATACCTCTTGTTACATGCACTTGCATTTGGTTGATTTAATATTTCTGTACAAAGGGGAACTGGTTCCATTTAAATTATCAATTAACTAATGCTCACTTGATCATTTGGCATATCTTTCTCAATGTACACTTAATATCAATGCTTAGTGTGCTAGCTAAGCCTTTCGTTCACCTGTTTACTCATCCTTTTCTGTATTATTGCCACTGGAAATGAAAGGTGCAAACATTTTTCCACAGTTCGAATAATCAAAGCATTCCAAGTTCAATTTCCAAATGCTACAAAGACAAACATACACAGATTATATATTCTCCTGAATGTGATAAATACAATGATGTGTATTCAGATATAAGTCACCTCGAGTAAGTTAAGAAAAATACACACACACCATCCCATATATTGATTAGTTAAGCGCAACTTTATAGTAAAACTGAATATAGTGTGCATGTACTTTATCAGTAATAGCTCATAATTTTTTCATGTGGATTCTAACTCATCTCATAAAATGCACTTACATTTCTGTTACATGATTAAACAGTGTCTATGCCTTGTTGTTTATTCAAGTCCATTGAATGGCAGAAGAATAAAACACTTCCTGGTTTTATGAGGAACCACAAGAGGCTTCCCTGTTTAAGGAATATATACCAAAAAGGTTTAATATGACATTTTAGATGTTTATTACTTGTTTATAAGATAATAAATTGTCACTTGTCTCAGTTAAGTGAGGACAATGCAACTGTATATCACCTTCCTTGGCTTCAAGGAAAACAGAAAAAATTGGATTAGATTGTGTTGTTTGATTGGGTTCCAACAGCACACTTTGCTGAGATCAAAAATGTATACCTTGCAATCGGCTGTTCTACAGAAAACATACATACACTACCGTTCAAACGTTTGAGGTCACTTAGAAATTATCTTGTTTTTGAAATAAAAGCTACTTTTTCGTCCATTAAAATAACATCAAATTGATCAGAAATACAGTGTAGAAATTGTTAATGTTGTAAATGACTATTGTAGCTGGAAATGGAATATCTACATAGGCATACAGAGGCCCATTATCAGCAACCATAACTCCTGTGTTCCAATGGCATGTTGTGTTAGCTAATCCAAGTTTATCATTTTAAAAGGCTAATTGATTGTTAGAAAACCCTTTTGCAATTATGTTAGCACAGTTGAAAACTGTTGTGCTGATTAAGGAAGCAATACAACTGGCCTTCTTTAGACTAGTTGAGAATCTGGAGCATCAGCATTTGTGGGTTCGATTACAGGCTTAAAATGGCCAGAAACAAATAACTTTCTTCTGAAACTCGTCAGTCTATTCTTGTTATTCCATGCGAGAAATTGCCAAGAAACTGGAGATCTCGTACAACGCTGTGTACTACTCCCTTCACAGAACAGCGCAAACAGGCTCTAAGCAGAATAGAAAGAGGAGTAGGAGGCCCCAGTGCACAACTGAGTGTCTAGTTTGAGAAACAGACACCTCACAAGTCCTCAACTGGCAACTTCATTTTATTGTATTTTATTGCTTCTTTAATCCGCACAACAGTTTTCAGCTGAGCTAACATAATTGCGAAAGGGTTTTCTAATAATCAATTAGCCTTTTAAAATGATAAACTTGGTTGCTGATAATGGGCCTCTGTACACCTATGTAGATATTCAATTTCCAGCTACAAAAGTCATTTACAACATTAACAATGTATACACTGTATTTTTGATCAATTTGATGTTATTTTAATGGACAAAAAATATGCTTTTCTTTCAAAAACAAGGACATTTCTAAGTGACCCCAAACTTTTGAATGGTAGTGTACTGTATATTCATTAGAGAGATCAGGTTTCAGTCTCAGAAGATGAACTGTAGTTTAGATATCACACATATAATAACATTTTGGGGTGTCCTCTACCATTCTTGCTTAGTAAAACATATTAATATGTTTAAAGCCGCAATATGTAACTTTTTGGGTGACCCGAACAAATTCACATAGAAATATGTGTTATAGATCTGTCATTCTCATTCAAAGTAAGTCTATGAAGCAGTATATCTGTTCTATGTGAGCTATTTCTATTCTTCCCATTCTTAAGTTTTGTTTTTGCATCTTTTACTTTCGGTTTTGTACACCAGCTTCAAACAGCTGAAAATACAATATTTTTGGTTATGGAAAATATATTTCACAGCGGTTTAAATGGTACAATGATCTTTTACACTATACAGTACTTGTTTGTTTTTGTCACATAAATTAGGCAAACTATTATAATTTTAGCAACCAGGAAATGGCGGAGTGATTTCTGCATAGTGCATCTTTAATACATATTACAAATCAATCAGTAGAAGCTTTACAAGTAGCTATTGGGTATATCGGTAGCTGGCACACATTAAGTCTTTCAACATGATTTCCAAAAGGGCAGATTATATGTGTATGACTTGCCCCGAACTTGAACCCTGGCATCCTGGAGTTAATGGATCACATTAGGCTTTAAGTGATCATCTTAACCTTGTTAACAGCTTATGTGATGTAAAGGGACTTGGCATTCAAACTAACAGGTTCAATCAAAGTGATGAGAGTAAGAAATATAATAATAATAATAATAATAACAACAATATGCCATTTAGCAGACACTTTTATCCAAAGCGACTTACAGTCATGAGTGCATACATTTTACGTATGCGTGGTCCTGGGAATAAAACCACCTACCCTGCCATTATAAGTACTGAGTAGAAGGATAAGCAAGGACATGATCATTTGTAATAAGTATTTCACTGTATGTGGTCAAAACAATTGTCATAGGTATTGTCACTCAGATTCAAAAGGAATGCTCTGTTTGGAATATAACATTTCTGTCTCTCCAATGTTGCGACAAAACTACAGGTAGCTGCCAAAATAAAGGAAACACTTGATTAAATGAGTGAATTAAGCAATTAACATCCCATCATGCTTAGGGTCATGTTTTAAAATGTCCAGTTTGCCCATTATTTTGCCTACCATGGCTAGAAGAAGAGATCTCTTTGACTTTGACAGAGGGGTCTCAAAGGAGCATAGGGTGTGTGTGTGTGTGTTCCAGTCACCAGATCTCAACCCAATTGAACACTTACAAGAGATTCTGGAGCGGCGCCTGAGAAAATAGTTTTCCACCACCTTCAACAAAACACCAAATTATGGAATTTCTTTTAGAGGAATGGTGTTGCATCTCTCCAATAAGATTCCAGACACTTGTAGAATCTATGCCAAGGCGCATTGAAGCTGTTCTGGCGGCTCATGGTTTTCTAACACCCTATTAAGTCACTTTATGTTGGCGTTTCCTTTATTTTGGCAGTTACAAGACCACCCTATAATACAAAAATGTTAATTTACAATATATGTTAAATGTTCTAAAGAGGCATGGTACGGTGAAAGGGACACATTTAATTGTTAACTGCTGACTATTAAGATAATGAAATCATATGTCTTCAGAGTTGTGCATTAATCAGTGTTGTCAGCCGAGCATTTGCGATTGAGGCCCCAAAGCGAAACGCATTTACTATAAATAAATTCATGATGGATTCTGTCAAGTGGGGTGTGCTGGGTGTACAAAAGTGTGCTGCTCATATTTATATCTTTTTTTTAATCATTAGCCTACAAGCTAAAATGCATTACCCTTACCTATTAGTCTGCTTGGGTTTAGTTTTAGATAACATAGTTAGTTAGTACATAGTACATAGTTGGGTTTTTCTAATCCAAAATACAGTAACACATTGATATAAACTATGTAAAATAGGCAAACATTACGCTCTTAAATTGTACCTATTTGAATCGACCCTGTGTGTACAAACCCTTATTTTCTCCATATGAGAAAAAGCACTGTGGGTCAGAAACGAATGGCCTTTCTGTAATGGATATTGTTTATCAGAATTGTAACCTGGAGTAAGAGATTACCAGACAATTGAATCACGGGAAGAGGGAAACTAAGTATAGGAGACGATAACCCACGCAGGTCAAGCTTTAGCATCAGAGACTATCAACACTGCAATTTTACCTCCTTTCCCAGTTTAAAAGAATAAACAGGAAAGGGACATAAAATTATCGTCATGGGCCCCTAACATCGCAAACTGTTTAAGATATTGAAATGATTGTCATGGGCCCCTAACATCGCAAACTGTTCAAGATATTGAAATTATCGTCATGGGCCCCTAACATCGCAAACTGTTCAAGATATTGAAATGATCGTCATGGGCCCCTAACATCGCAAACTGTTCAAGATATTGAAATGATCGTCATGGGCCCCTAACATTGCAAACTGTTCAAGATATTGAAATGATCGTCATGGGCCCCTAACATTGCAAACTGTTCAAGATATTGAAATTATCTTCATGGGCCCCTAACATCGCAAACTGTTCAAGATATTGAAATTATCGTCATGGGCCCCTAACATCGCAAACTGTTCAAGATATTGAAATTATCTTCATGGGCCCCTAACATCGCAAACTGTTCAAGATATTGAAATGATCGTCATGGGCCCCTAACATCGCAAACTGTTCAAGATATTGAAATTATCGTCATGGGCCCCTAACATCGCAAACTGTTCAAGATATTGAAATTATCTTCATGGGCCCCTAACATCGCAAACTGTTCAAGATATTGAAATGATCGTCATGGGCCCCTAACATCGCAAACTGTTCAAGATATTGAAATTATCGTCATGGGCCCCTAACATCGCAAACTGTTCAAGATATTGAAATGATCGTCATGGGCCCCTAACATTGCAAACTGTTCAAGATATTGAAATTATCTTCATGGGCCCCTAACATCGCAAACTGTTCAAGATATTGAAATTATCGTCATGGGCCCCTAACATCGCAAACTGTTCAAGATATTGAAATTATCTTCATGGGCCCCTAACATCGCAAACTGTTCAAGATATTGAAATTATCGTCATGGGCCCCTAACATCGCAAACTGTTCAAGATATTGAAATTATCGTCATGGGCCCCTAACATCGCAAACTGTTCAAGATATTGAAATTATCTTCATGGGCCCCTAACATCGCAAACTGTTCAAGATATTGAAATTATCGTCATGGGCCCCTAACATCGCAAACTGTTCAAGATATTGAAAATATTATCTGGACCTTTTGTCTTATAGATAAGATATTGAAAAGATTATCTGGACCTTTTGATTCTTCGCAAACTGTTCACAATATTTAAAATATTATCTGGACCTTTTGACTTATATATAAGATATTGAAAATATTATCTGGACCTTTTGTCTTATAGATAAGATATTGAAAAGATTATCTGGACATTTTGTCTTATTGATACAGTCAGCATCTAAAGGCACAGCCAACACTCGGGGAAAACAAACCATGTATCCCATAGAGACATTGATAAACTATACTATAAAATAGTTGTTGGCTTACATCCTCTATCAGTAATGTACATGTAAACCCTCATCTGCACCTATGAGTTGCTTTATAGTGTATGTTAAGAACTCTTTAAATAGCTATTGAAAATTGTAAATGTTCTGTTGACAACATCATTTAGATGTTAACAAATGTTGCTAACCATTTAGAAAGTCAATTATAGATATATGTTTTCAATAAACACCAGCCTACTACGGTACGTTAGCTAGCTAACATTTTATTGACCTACGTACTAACATTAATGTTGTGTCATACTCCTAATTGCAATAGACAATGAAAGTGCAATTTTTCAGTGGCAGTCAACGTGAAGCATGATAGATGTTTTACTTGAGAGTTGATTCAATACTTGGCCAAGTCTATGGTGCGGGCATTAAGTTTAGCAAAAATTATAATATTTATTAGATGTGCTGTTGGAAACAGAGCCTTCAGTAATTAAGTCAGGACATTTTTATAATCCCAGTTATAAACATCAAGTACATCATCCTTTGGGACTAGCAAACATATGGTTATACGTTTTTACTACACTGATATATCGGGCTGCATTAACATATGACAAAGGAATAATAATTTAACTGATTGAAAACAGATTTTAAAGACTGCATCTGAAGAAGACCTAGCATCCCCTACCTCTTACCATTCGATACACAAACAGACACCTATGGAAAAACCTCATCACTCTGTATCACAGAGCTATTGATTGTGAATACCAGTGCTTGATTAAGTAAAATAAGTGAAGTTAAAAATTAAACAGGCAGTCAATAAACTAATTGCTAAATATTTGTTTTTATATTAGTCCATTGTACATTAGAATGATACAATCAATATGCTAATGATACAATATCACTGTTAGCACAGTGACTAACATAAACAGGTTACCATGATGTTTAAGATGATAATTCACTGACCTATTGATATAACCTGTGATGTATCTTAGTTGCAAGTACAATCAGAAGAAAGGATTGGCAAGTTGGAAAGATGTGGTAAAAGAGTACTTTGCTCATAGGGTTTAGCTACATTGGCTTATATGCTGTGGCACAGTGTACATAGTGTAGTTTTTAATCATGGATCATTTAAAAATAAACATCAGCCTAATCAAACTCTTGAGGAGCAAAATGCTTCATAGGTAGTTTTTGTCTTTACGCACTGCAATGGCAGGAGCATATAGAGTAGCCTATTGGGCTTAAAAATTGTGACGACCACACTGCATCCTTGTTCAGATACAAATTACGTCACCAAGGCTAAAGCAATGAAGAGAAATTATCCTGTTAATATATGTGGGGTGATAACAACTCACATCTTGGTTAACCTTTCTTAATTAACACCACTCGGCTGAGTCCTCATTAAAGATAAAGTGCCAAAGATTTATCAGTCCTTATTTGCCTAATAGGGACCCGACTCTGGAGGCACTGACCTTAGCAGTGAGAGAAAAAGTTAATGAAAAAGAGTGTAGTGTAAGAAAATGCAAGTTATTGGTTGTCCAAGCAAACACCTATTTTCCCTATGAATGAAAGATACTTCGAAATGATGTTTACTTCCCATTTCAGTCCACAGCTAATGGTTACACTAACTATTGTGTTGCAGAAAATCAAGGATTCATTGTTGTTTTAATATTTAAATGTATAGGTGCCTGATCCATGATGGTGGTAGGTCTCTTGACCAACCGTTCTAGAATGCCTATGTACTGTTTGTACGCATGTGGGAGTATGCATGACAGCGTGCATGTGTTTGAGTCTCTCCGCCTGTTTGGGAGTGTGTGTGTCCGTTAGCTTTTAACAAGTCAGGCAGGCGGCTGGACAGTTTCCTGTGTTTGTGGGCTAATGCTCGGGACTCTCTCCCTCTCCTCAACTGCTATTATTCTGTCAGGAGCTGCTGTGTTTTCCTGAGGAAAGGAAGTTATTTCATTTCCAGCTTTTGTCTTTGGCTGAATGTGAGCGGCGCTCTTTCAGCAATATTTGCTCGTTTCAACTCCCTTCTCCATCCTAACAAAAATATACACCCCCTGTCTTTGCCTATAACTCACGTTGGACCCAGAAAAATAGCAACTTCCTCAATTGGTTTGATTTCCCTCAACAGATTCTCGACAGCCGTTTCTCCTCGCTTCAGCGGATCCTTATCTTGGACTTTCCATCAGCTTCACAGAATCATGCCAGCAAATTCACTAGAGAAGGGGGGGGGGTTGTGGTATGGTAGTGGCCTGTATATGCAGTAAAGCTTTTAGTAGAAGATACAAACCTCAGATTTACGAACTGACCAGTGTAACTGTTCCATTCATGTTGTTAATTATACTTGGATTGTTGGTGTCTGACATATTTTAGTGAACTTTTGCAGGGGACTATTCAGAGTTTAAAACACACCTGTGACATTATCTGAAGGCACCTGAAACATTGTACTCAAGGTCAGTCATAATACACTCTGGATTCTTCCTTGAGTTGCCTTCTTGTAATTCCTGCTGTTCTGACACAGGAAAACCTGACCTAATTTAGCATGGCTTATTACATAACGAGTACTTGACCCATTTTATGCAGCTGAGCTATCATAGCCATCACGCCCCTATGTCCTGAACTCACAAATCATCCCCGAACTTAATGCTTTCACCTCCATTTACTCCTCTGACTGAGGCTTATGCATATAGCCTGTCAATATAGCTGAGATTCTATGGGACCAGTGATTACATATTTTTGGAATTTCCATGTGTTGTCATGTACTGTAGGTGCTGAGAGATGTATGTGGGGATAATACCAAGCCTAACTTTGTGTACTGAAATACAAAAAACTGCTGCGACAGATACAGTGCCTTCAGAAAGTATTCAGACCCCTTGACTTTTTCCACATTTTGTTACGTTACAGCCTTATTCTAAAATGGAGTAAAGCAATACCACATAATGACGAAGCGAAAACAGGTTTTTAGAAATGTATTAAGCTGTATTTAAAAAAAACAAAACAGAAATGCCTTATTTACATAGGTATTCAGACCCTTTGCTATGAGATTTGAAATTGAGCTCAGGTGCATCCTGTTTCCACTGATCATCCTTGAGATGTTTCTACAACTTGATTGGAGTTCAACTGTGGTAAATTCAATTGATTAGACATGATTTGGAGAGGTACACTGGTGTCTATATAAGGTCCCAGAGTTGACAGTGCATGGCAGAGCAAAAACCAAGCCATGAGGTCGAAGGAATTGTCCGAAGACAGGATTGTGTCGAGGCACAGATCTGGGGAAGGGTACAAAAACAATTCTGGAGCATTGAAGGTCCCCAAGAACACAGTAGCCTCCGTCATTCTTAAATGGAAGAAGTTTGAAACTACTAAGTTTCTTCCTAGAGCTGGCCGACCGGCCAAACTGAGCAATCGACGGAGAAGGGCCTTGGTCAGGGAGGTGATCAAGAATTCGATTGTCACTCTGAAAGAGCTCTAGAGTTCCTCTGTGGAGATGGGAGAACCTTCCAGAAGCACACAGCCACAACAGCGCAGGAGTGGCTTCAGAACAAGTCTCTGAATGTCCTTGAATGGCCCAGCCAGAGCCCGGACTTGAACCCAATTGAACATCTCTGGAGAGACCTAAAAATAGCTGTGCAGCAACGCTTCCCATCCAACCTGACAGAGCTTGAGAGGATCTGCAGAGAGGAATGGTAGAAACTCCCCAAATACAGGTGTGCCAAGTTTGTAGTGTCCTACCCAAGAAGACTCAAGGCTCTAATCACTGCCAAAAAGGCTTCAACAAAGTACAGAGTAAAGGGTCTGAATACTTATGTAAATGTGATATTTCCGTTTTTTTATATTTAATACTTTGGAAAAGGGAAAAAACGTTTTAATCAATTTTAGAATAAGGCTGTAATGGAACAAAATTTGGAAAACGTCAAGGGGTCTGAATGCATTCTGAATGCGCAACTCATATTATGTCTACAATTTAGTGATGATGTGTTATATCCTCCCTCATAAAGTCCCATTGCAAACAGTCTGTGGTCTTTGGGTTGCTGACTGTTAGCTAACTTACAGTAGATGTAGTATATATCTTTCAGAGCAGGGCAATGGGAGTTGGCATGATTTGAGAAGATGCCATTAGCTCTTAGCGCTCTGGCAGGGTTCATGGCAGAAACACACACTGATTTAAATGTGAAAATATTAAGTTACTGAAGGTCACATACTTGTTTTTGACAAGACCTTGCAGTGACACCCTTTTATAGTGCAGTCAGCTAAGTGTCATAATGTCAAACCAGTTAACCTGTTGTCATCAGGGGAAATACTAATTCAAGTTACTAAGATGATAAGATGATTAATTTTTGAAAAGGAAAAACATGAGAAGCTTATTCACATAAGGAGTTATGAAGTACTCATACATACACTACACATCTACGTACTATGGGGGACTGAGCCTTCTGCTCCCTTGCCCCTCGCCTATTGAATGCTCTCCCTGACCATATGAGAGCCGCTCCTTCAATCGGAGCCTTTAAAAAGGCTGGGCCTTGAAACATATTTCTATAGACTATCTTTCTAATAGTCTAAAGTATTTTTAGCACCTTGCCTACTATTGCTATTACCTGCCGTAATTCTAAATGTATGCTGTTTATATTTTAATTTTATTATTATTATTATGTTTATTTTTAAAACTTTGAGATAACATTGTAATGAAAAGGGCTAAATAAATACAATGTATTATTATTATTACTACATATTCCAAATTGTTACTGCATTATTACCGTAATTACATAAAAAATGGCCATTGTTACCTAGAGCAAAACCCTTACAAAATATACACTAAACACTGTACCTACCATTTTCTGTATGCTTACTTAGCAATGCAAAGAGAGAGCCCCATATTCTGTCATCTCTGGCTCTTGGCTCTTGCCAACCTATTTGCACAATATATGACCTGTCTTCCTGCGGAGGGGAGCAGACACATTAGGAGCAATGAAGCTAATGATATCAGAGCACTCTACAGTGCACAGGGATGACAAACCTGTCAAGTGGCATAATCTAGGAGGTGATCGTAACATCCTCAGAAAACCATAGTGCTTCCGCTTCTTTTGCTGCAATCCCCTAATAATGGAGCACCAATAAATTCCTGGCCTGCCATGAGACAGCGAGTTCACACGTAATAGCCAATGGTATGGAGGGATGATAAATATCAAAGAAAATGGTTGTCCGGCTAGGAGCCTGGGACCTTGTTACAGAGTCTTAATTTCCGCCTGTGTCCAGAACCCCTTTATCACTGGCTTGTTGCGAGGTGATGTCTTTATTATTCTCTCAGTGATGGAGTTTGTGTCATCAGATGTCCTTTCAGTGCAGCCCAGCACAATGCTCCCAGAGGGCCAGGAGTCCCTCCAGATTTATAGGCAACAACTTATGTTTGGGTGGAATAGCTTTAAGCATGTCTGGGGCCAACTGTAACCGTCTGCACCTTGCACAATGATGTCACTAACCCTGACTTGTCTATACCACTCATAGTTTGAGGAGTGGCTATGTGCTTCTGAAAATCAAGAGTTATATTTGAGTGCAGTGGCACAGGTGATGTTCCAGGCAAACACACACTTTGTGAAAATAGATGCACATAGATACTGTAAGTGTTCTAGTGTCACATATCTACTTATGCTATATTGAAGATCACACAGTAAGTGTAAAGTATACACTGACTGTACAAAACATTAAATTGAATTGCACCCCCCCTCCATTTTCCCTCAGAGCAGCCTACATTTTTCTGGGCATGGACTCTACAAGGTGTCGAAAGCATTCCACAGGGAAGCTGGCCCATGTTGACTCCAATGCTTCCCACAGTTGTGTCAAGTTGGCTGGATGTCCTTTGGGTGGTGGACCATTCTTGATACACACAGGAAAGTGTTGAGCGTGAAAAACCCAGCAGCATTGCAGTTCTTGACAAAAAAAACTGATGCGCCAGGCGCCTACAAAGGCACTTAAATATTTTGTCTTGCCCATTCACCCTCAATGGGGCGGCAGGTAGCCCAGTGGTTAGAGTGTTTGGCCCGTAACTGAAAGGTTGCTGGATCGAATCCCTGAGCTGACAAGGTAAAAATCTGTCGTTCTGCCCCTGAACAAGGCAGTTAACCCACTGTTCCTAGGCCGTCATTGAAAATAAGAATTTGTTCTTAACTGACTTGCCTAGTAAAATAAAGGTAAAAAATAAAAAAATGGCACGCATACACAATCCATGTCTCAATTATCTCCCCTTCATCTACACTGAATGAAGTGGATTTAACAAGTGACATCAATAAGGGATCATAGCTTTCACCTGGATTCACCTGGTCAGTCTATGTCATGGAAATAGTTCTTAATGTTCTGTACACTCAGTGTAGCTTATAGAGTGGTAAATCCCAATGGAGCAGCGTTAGCTGGACCTCACAGAAACATGTTGCTGCTGTATCATTTATAGTAAAAAAAAGGCTATTGACCTTTGTTGAGGAAAGCTGCCACTATAAAATGCTGTCTGCTGGAAACCAAATGGGAATGCCATCGCGGATTAAGGACTTTTTAAATGATGCATTTGGTCCAGGCTCCTGGGTTGAACCAGTGTATGAGAGATGGAGCTATGGGAACATAATGCATTAAGTGGAACACAGCTGAAGTGGGGACACTAGAGAGAATGTAACTAACTCGGATTTACATGGACTGAGTTAACATGAGGCTGGCAATCAATAACAGGGAGCATTATTAATGACTGCTTAAAGAGAACGTTAAATACATGCACAGTGTGTGTATTGTATGTACATAGATGTATCAGCTTATTTCATGAGGTTAACAAACTATTCTCTATATGTATGAAATGTATTGTTTCTGGTTTGTGGCTGAATGTTAGCTGTACTTGCCATGATTATTGAATGTGTGTCATTTGTCAAATCTTATTTTGTTTTGAGTACATTAAAATGGTACTGTGATTAGTAGTGTCTTCTAAACCCATGTGGGCTGGGCCTCGGTAGGTGTATGACACTCAAGTAAATCCTATCAATCAATCAACCATGTACAGTGCTGTGAAAAAGTATTTGCCCCCTTTCAGATTTTCTCTATTTTTGCATATTTTTTATACTGAATGTTATTAGATCTTCACAGTTGGGTTTAGGTCTGGACTTTGACTAGGCCATTCCAAAACTTCAAATTTGTTGCTTTTTAGCCATTTTCATGTAGACTTGATTGTGTGTTTAGGATCATTGTCTTGCTGCGTGACCCAGCTACGCTTCAGCTTAATTGGACTCATGTCATCCAAAAAGTTATACTTTTATACTCATGTCTGTCCATATAACATTCTTCCAAGACCCTTGATGATCATCCAGGTAGGCTTTTTTGTAAACCTGAGTCAACTTTTTTTACGACATGGTTCAGAAAGGGGGCAAATACGTTTTCACAGTTTTCACAGCTCACAGCTCTTGAAAAAGTTATAGGCAAAGCAAATTGCCACCATATTATGCTATTGACCTACACCGTAGCTAATGAATAAAGTTTATTTTGTCAAAGTCTATGTATTTTCATTCTTTTTCAAAACAACTTTTTGCCTTCCCCCTATTTTATTAATGAATTCTTAATGTTCATAGTGCTATTCATAGTGTTGTTAGGAAAGAGAACACACAGACATTTTCCCACATCAACAAAAAAGTATCACATTAGTGGATAGGATGTTCAACATATGTCTGACCTTTCCAAATGCCAAGAAGATGTATAGATATCAGAAGAAAAGACAAGGAAGAATAAAAAACCAAAACGGAAAAAAGATAGTTGGTATCTCTTACTACTGGGAGGTATCTTTACTTTCTGAGGGATTCTGAAAAGGTCACTGAGAAAGGCAAACAGTGTACAGTAGCTCTGCAATGAACACCTTGAAGGAAATCTTATCATCCTGAACTTCCTGTACTGTGAAGAAATATATTTGATATCCTAAATCATGTTTACTGACAATGTTAGGGCAAAAGAGTGTGCTGAATAAATAAAAAAACAATTTCCCAGAGGTTCATGTAAATTTTGAAAATTAAATTGGTGACATTTGGTCAAAGTGAATAATTGTTGGAGTGATGTGGATCCCAAAGGACACATATACGAGAAATTAGTGGGCTATTAAGGGAATAAAGAAATCCCTTAATTCATACTTAAGGAAGATGTAGACTCCGTGTACAAAGAGCATGGTAAGAGTAGACTAAAAATAGTTAGGATTAATTCATAGACTGCAATTGTGCAGTATACTGTAGTCATTACAAACGGCTCTAATTAAGATTCTGAATACAAATGTATAATGGCATAGTTTTCTCCCCTAATAGTCCAAAGATATGCATGGTTATAAAGAAAATTGCAAATTTTCAATAGCAAACATATAGGGTGACACTTCCCTTGAACAAAACAGTACTGAACTGAACTGTGGGTAAAAATACAGTATGGGTTAGGGTAAGTGGTAGGGTAGGTTTACTCATGATAGGGAGTGGTTAAGCTTATGGTTAGGTAAGGTTACAAAACAAAAACATGCCAGAACAAAAAACAAGTCTTCATTCGAACTGCTGCCAATAGCACATTATGAGCACTGGTCTACCACCACTTGAGGACACTGTTTCAGGAAATGTGAAGATTGGATATAAGACCAACAATCTGTGATTTAGTCACTAAACCTTGATTACAAGTGGAGTCGCTAACATACAAGTCCAAGTCCTTTATACTCTAGTCCCAAGTCAAGTCACGAGTCCCTTGATTGTGCTAAAAGCTGCAAACTAACAATCTTGAACCTACACTACCTCCACTAAAAAGCTAACTATTGCATAGTCTTGCACGTTAGTCAGGAAAGCTAGTTAATTCAATAGCTATTCTACCTAGCATGTTAAATTAAGCAAGGGAGAGAGATTTTCTGACGACAAAGTCACCATTGGTTGAATCCGAATCGAGTCATGGACTTGAGTACTACAACACTGCCAACAATGGATTCGTCTTTTTCATGCCTCTAGTGTGATAAATTAAATCTAATTTTATTGGTCACATACACATGGTTAGCAGATGTTATAGCGGGTGTAGCGAAATACTTGTTGCAGAATTTCCTAAGAGCTAGTCGCAAAGCTGCCATCTCAGTCGGTGCTGGGGGAAACGCCTGTTTTGCTCATTGCATCAACAGTTATGCATAAGTGGGGTAACACCTTACAATAACGTTCCATTTGTAAAAGGTTTATAAAGGATTTGTAATTACGTTAATAACGATGATTTCATTATTTGTAAATGCATTTTAAATCGTTAATAAATAGGTTATAACAAATGGGTCAAAATACACCTCTGACTTCAGATATAACTCTGAGACATGCCACCTACAGAAGTTCTCCGCAATTGTAGGGTGCATCAGGGCTGGGCAGGAGGAGAAGTACAGGAGCGCAATCAATGACTTTGTGTTGTGGTGTGAGCAGAACCACCTTCAGCTCAACATCAGCAAAACAAAGGAGATGGTGGTGGACTTCAGGAGAACCAAGACCCAACTGACTGCAGTCCCTATACAGGGGATGGATGTGGAAATGGTTGGGTCATACAAGCTCCTGGGAGTCCAAATGGACAACAGGCTGGAATGGGATGGTAACACCGGGGCCCTGTACAAAAAGGTCCAGAGCCGACTCTACTTTCTGAGGAGGCTCAGGTCCTTCAACGTGTGCAGTAAACTACTGCATACCTTATACCAGTCTGTGGTGCCAGTGCCATCTTTTTTGCAGTGGTGTGCTGGGGCGTCAACATAAAAGCCGGTGATGCTTCTCGGGTAAATAAGCTGATCAGGAAGGCTAGCTCTGTTCTGGGGATTAGCCTTGACAATCTAGAGGAGGTGGCGGAGAGACGGATCCTGGCCAAACTGCTGGCCATCATGGACAACATCACCCCGCCTCTGCATGCCATGGTTATGATGCAGAGGAGCACCTTCAGTCACAGACTGATCCCACCACGGTGTGCCAGAGAGCGCTACAGGAGGTCCTTCCTGCCGGCGGCTGTTAGACTATTTAATGCCTCACCGAGGTGCCGTGCCGTCGTCAACATAGACCTGCAACTGTTGGGGTGTTAGGACCTAGTTTAACAATTATACATCCATCCGTGAGCAACTCTGGTCTGTAATCACTCATTCACTCAGGACTTATTTATACATTCAGGTCTGTATATACATATTCATGTATTGTTGTTATATCATCTCACGTGCAATATTGTAAGTAATTCTTGGACTTAACTTACGTAGTCATTCACTCAGGAATGCATATTAGTATCCTGTCAGTTGTATCTTTTTTCATTGCTTTTAGTATATCAATATGTGCATTTATCTGTAATTAAACCCTGCGCACTAAGGACTGTATTTTAAGGGAATTACTACTTTTTCCCTAAATTATATCATACACACATTTAGCTATTTAAGTATCTCTTCCTGTCGTTTACCTGTACAGTTAATTTAACCATGCAAAATATTCACTTACCTGTTCATTTAACCAGTCTGTATATTAAGTAAACTATTTTTACCCTCACTTATATCATACACACTTTTAGCTATTTAAGTATTTCTCTGCCATCGACCTGTATAGTATAGTTAACCATGCACCATCCACCAATGTACAGGGTACATATTCAGCCTTCCACCCATACTATGCATATAAAAATGTATTTTTATAGCTTTTTTGCACTCCAGACTTTTATAAGTATTTTTATACTTTTTCATACTGCCGCTCTATGTATCATGTATCGTGTAGCTGTCTTTTGTATATTTTTATTCTGGCATTTTGCACCTGCCCTGTGTTTTTTTCGTAGCTGCTTGACAAAGACATGTCCCCTCGGGGATCAATAAATCTATCTATCTATCTATCTATCTATCTATCTATCTATCTATCTATCTATCTATCTATCTATCTATCTATCTATCTATCTATCTATCTATCTATCTATCTATCTATCTATCTATCTATCTATCTATCTATCTATCTATCTATCTATCTATCTATCTATCTATCTATCTATCTATCTATCTATCTAGTCAGTGCTTGCCAAATAGTGAGCCACTGTTTACCTCCAGCTATTAACCATTTATAAATGCACTTACAAATGCAAATAATATCGAACCCTTATGTATCATCATTCAACCTTATTTTCAATAGTTGTACAGTACATCCAGACTGTATCACAACCGGCCGTGATTGGGAGTCCCATAGGGCGGCGCACAATTGGCCCAGCGTCGCCCTTGTTTTCGCCGGTGTAGGCCGGTGTAGACCTTAACTGATTTGCCTAGTTAAATAAAGACTAAAAAAAATTTAAATAAATAAACATCACACTCACATTGTTGCTCTGTCTCAGGAACAAAAATGGTTGGTTTTCAGACTCTGATGATGCATTGGTACACTTATTTATTCCAGGAATGAAGGCCTTATCTGAAGAGCTCAAGCCATATTATTGATGTGGTTTGCTGGTTTCAGAGAAGTTCCCCTGACTTTGTGGGATCTGCCCATCTGTGAAATAAAGATGACTTGGAACATGCACAGAATTTTGTGTTGACACTGACATCCAGGGTTGCCATGTCAGTGATGGCTACTTTGAAAACAATGTTGCAGGTGAAAATGTATTGGTTGTAGGTTGCAGTTTTTGGGATACTTCTAAATTGCACCACTATCAGGCAGAGAGCAGGCTGTTGATGAGTGAGTGAGTGGTGGGGAGGGCCGGAGGGGTGTTTGAGTGTTGAGAGCAATGGTTGAGAGAGTGGCAGCTGAGTCAAGTGCATGAGAGGAGACAGCAGCATGCATGCATGTTGTGACAACTTTTTACAAGAAAGTACTCTATTTAGATTGTCGTAATGGTGACACCTATAACCAACCCTTTTTCCAGAAAACATATTAACGTGCTAGAACTGATGCGCATTATGAAATAATGGCGACAAAACACTGGAAAATGACTTTAGGTGCACTAGAGCGCTATAAATGTGCTTGGAGGTGGTTTAAAGTAAACTGCATTCGAATGTTGACTTTGCTAAACCGTGTCAAGTGAAGTGTTTTACGCATGCTCAGTTCTTGGGTCTCGAGCACTGCGCTAGGGGAAATTTGAATTGGAAGTTGTAGAACTCCCTTGCGTGCTTCTGTTATAAAGAAGAAAGTCCACAATGAAACTGATATTAAATCAGTTTCACCTTCATTTTCTCCACACCACTCCAGGTGTCGCCGATTTTCCCCATTATCCCCAGTGTATTTATACCTGTGTTCTCTGTTTGTCTTTTGACAGTTTGTTTTGTTCGTCAAGCCTAGCACCATTTTTCCCCTTGCTCCTGTCTATATCTATAGTTCCTATAGTTTTCTAGCTTTCACGGTTTTGACCATTCTGTCTGCCCTGACCCCGAGCCTGCCTGCTGTTCTGCACCTTGTCACACGATCTGGATTATTGACCTCTGCCTGCCCTGACCCTGAGACTGCCTGCCGTTCTGTACCTTTCGGACTCTGATCTGTGTAACGGAGCTCTGCCTGCCCTTGACTTGTCGTTTTGCCTGATCCCTGTCTTTGTAATAAACATTTGGTACTTCAACACTGTCTGCATCTGGGTCTTCTCCTAAAACGTGATAGTACGAACTGGCCATGACTGACCCAGCAAACTCAGACAAGCTCCGCAACACCATCTCCTCCGAAGGAGCCACCATTGGCAGGCACAAGGAGTTGCTTTGGGGTCTCATGGAAGGGTTCCATGACCAAGCGTTTAACGCATAGCTGGAGCAATTCTGCAGGTTTTCTGTTAGACAGTCTACTACGACGGTAATCTCCCAGCCCCTCAGCAACCCGGCAGTTAGTAACGCCGCCTCCCCGGCTATCCCGGTTTCCCAGGAACCCTGCTTATCTCCCCCAGAACGCTTCGATAGAGAGTCGGGAAGCTGTCGGGTGTTTCTCTCTCAGTGTTTCCTCATCATCGAGCTGCAACCCTCCTCCTTCCCCTCGGATTGATCTAAGATAGCGTACCTCATCATGCTGATGTCCGGGAGGGTGCTCACCTGGGCTACGGCAGTGTGGGAACAACAGTCGTCCGTATGCTTCAGTCTGGAGGAATTCGTGGTGGATGTGAAGAAAGTTTATGATGCACCATTGTCCGGGAGAGAAGCTGCCAGGAAGTTACTCCAGCTTCGACAAAACTCCCGCAGTGTGCCAGACTATGCGATGGATTTCCGCACGTTGGCAGCTGAGTGTCTGGAACCCGGAAGCGCTGTTCGACACGTTCCTGCGCGGAGTATCAGAGGAAGTCAAGGACGAGCTTGCTGCTCGCGAACTATCGAAGGACCTCGACTCTTTCATTGCCTTGACCATTTGGATCGATGGGCGACTACGGGAACAAAGGAAGGAGAGGAGGGCTGAGTCCACTTCGCCTCTGAGGCATCCTGGAAGTCCCCGACGGCTCCATTACTGAGAGAACCCGAAGCTACACAAGTTCCCCTGGAAGTCTCCGAAGACTACCAATTAATCTCTTCCCGAGCCGATCCAATGAGGCAGAGCTAGGCTGTCTCCAGCCGAACGGTGATACAGGCGAAGAGTTGCCTGTATTGTGGGACTACATTTTGTGTCCACCTGTCCCCTAAAAGACCAGGCTCACCGGTAGGAGTGAGTACTCTGGGGGGACATACGGATAACTTTTCCTCGTGCCAGGGAACCACAGCGAGACAATCCAATTCCTGCTTATTAAGTCTCCTCAGGTTCCTGTGGTATTGGGTTTCTCTTGGCTCCAGCGACACAATCCCTTTATTGACTGGTCTACTGGTGCCATCATGGGCTGGAGCCTGTTCTACACACTCATTGTGTCATCGGCCAGCCTGTTCTCCGGTTTCCACCTTCAGTCCAACGGCCAGTTGGAGCGAGCCAACCAAGACCTGGAGACGACTCCTCGCTGCCTGGTCTTCACCAACCCCACCACCTGGAGCCAGCAACTAGAGTGGGACGAATAAGCCTGCAACACCCTGCCCTGCTCTGCATGGGTCTCTCGCCCTTTGAGTGTTCCCTGGGTTATCAGCCCCCACTCTTCCCAGAGCAAGAGGAAAAGGTTGGCATACCCCCGGCCCAGATGTTTGTCCGCCGCTGTCGTATCGTCTCGGGCAGAAGGTATGGCTGTCCACCTGAGATCTGCCCCTCTGGTTGGAGTCCGGCAAACTTTCCCCCCGGTTTATCGGCCCTTTCCCCATCTCCAAGATCATTAGCCCCTCTGCTGTTTGTCTTCTGTTGCCCCGAACCCTCTGTATACACCCCACTTTTCATGTGTCTAGGATCAAACCCTTGTCTCACAGCCCTTTGTCTCCTGTTTTCAAATATTTATAGGTCTGTTACTTTAAAATAAGGTGTACTTTTGCCAATTATACATGTAGGTAAATCATTTATAGATGATTTAAGAATTCATTCAGAGCCTAGACATACTTATAGGCAGTATTGGGTATTCATCACTATAAGGTTGCATACATAAGGGTTAATCGTATAAGGTATATGGTTAATAATTGGAGGTAAATATTGGCTCACTATTTGGCAAATACTGACTAGTTATTACACTATTTTGACCAATGCGATATAACCGTTTGTGAATGATTTATAATGCATTTACAAATGATTAAATAACCGTTAATAATGTAATTCTAACCCCCGGAAGCAGCAATGTGTCGGAGGAAACACCGTACACCTGGCGACCGTGTCAGCGTGCATGCTCCCTGCCCAGTCGCTACAGGACAAAGACATCCCGGCCGGCCAAACCCTCCCCTAAGCCGGACGACGCTGGGACAATTGTGCATTGCCTCATGGGTCTCCCGGTCGTGGACGGCTGCGTCACAGACGGGTATCGAACCAGCATCTTTAGCTACGCGGCTTGCACTGCGATGCAGTGCCTTAGACCGCTGCGCCTCTCGAGAGGTCCAGTAAAGTGTTACTTTATGGTGTTTTGCGTACTCATCATATAAGCGGTAATTCGAGAAATCCTTATACGCTTGTATCTAATTCAAATATCCAGTCATTTATGCATATGTATCAATTTCTTTACACTGAACACTGAAATATAAAAGTGACGGAAGATAAGTAAGGTAAGTAAACATCACATGACATATGTACAGTTAATATTGAGGGAGATAAAAGATATGTTGGATTTCCCTCATGTCTGTTGGTTGTCAGGGATAATAGAAAAGATTGGTGAATTAGTCTGAATCTGAGAGCGGAGTCGTTTTGTTAATCCTGCTCCACGGTGCTGCGCTGAGACTACTTGTATTTACATATGCAGAGGATCCCGCTGTTTTCAAGAGCTCCATTCACAAGACAGAGCAATTAATCATTCCCAAATACTCCCGCCGAGCAACAGACGACCCCAGCTGAACATGCTGCCACAGAGAGCGTGCAGGTGTGAATCAAGCTGCAAGAGAACTCCTCAAAATCACTATCTCTCTCCCTCTCTGTCGCTCCATCTATCACTCTGTCTAACTCTATTCCTTCCCATTTTTACTGTGAAAACAATACCTAGCACCTGAGATTAAGCGGCTGAATTATCAACCTGTCATGGTATACTTCTACATTTCTCCTACATGTTGTGTGAAACTATTGAGTGAACCAAGTGTATCTGCAATTGAGGCCTAAATCTATAATCACAAAATACAACATAAGTAGCCAGCTAGCTAACTAAGCGACGAAGCTGGTTAGCTAGCAGGGATTATCATGCAATACCTTGCAATGCTAATGTAGGTAAGTAGTTAGCTGGTCTGACAATGTTAGTGTTTAGCTATCTTATTACCACTCTTGTTATCAAGCATATTGAACACAGGTAGAGTGGGGAGAACAAGTATTTGATACACTGCCGATTTTACAGGTTTTCCTACTGACAAAGCATGTAGAGGTCTGTAATTTTTATCATAGGTACACTTCAACTGTGAGAGACGGAATCTTAAAACAAAAATCCAGAAAATCACATTGTATGATTTTTTAATAATTAATTTGCATTTTATTGCATGAGTTAAGTATTTGATCACCTACCAACCAGTAATAATTCCGGCTCTCAAGAAGCCCTCCTGTTCTCCACTCATTACCTGTATTAACTGCACCTGTTTGAACTTGTTACCTGTATAAAAGACACCTGTCCACACACTCAATCAAACAGACTCCAACCTCTCCACAATGGCCAAGACCAGAGAGCTGTGTAAGGACATCAGGGATAAAATTGTAGACCTACACAAGGCTGGGATGGGCTACAAGACAATAGGCAAGCAGCTTGGTGAGAAGGCAAAAACTGTTGTAGCAATTATTAGAAAATGGAAGACGTTCAAGATGACGGTCAATCTCCCTCGGTCTGGGGCACCATGCAAGATCTCACCTCGTGGGGCATCAATGATCATGAGGAAGGTGAGGGATCAGCCCAGAACTACACGGCAGGACCTGGTCAATGACCCGAAGAGAGCTGGGACCACAGTCTCAAAGAAAACCATTAGTAACACACTACGCCGTCATGGATTAAAATCCCGCAGCGCACACAAGGTCCCCTGCTCAAGCCAGCGCATGTCCAGGCCCGTCTGAAGTTTGCCAATGACCATCTGGATGATCCAGAGGAGGAATGGGAGAAGGTCATGTGGTCTGATGAGACAAAAATAGAGCTTTTTGGTCTACACTCCACTCCCCGTGTTTGGAGGAAGAAGAAGGATGAGTACAACCCCAAGAACACCATCCCAACCGTGAAGCATGGAGGTGGAAACATCATTCTTTGGGGATGCTTTTCTGCAAAGGGGACAGGACGACTGCACCGTATTGAGGGGAGGATGGATGGGGCCATGTATCGCGAGATCTTGGCCAACAACCTCCTTCCCTCAGTAAGAGCATTGAAGATGGGTCGTGGCTGGGTTTTCCAGCATGACAACGACCCGAAACACACAGCTAGGGCAACTAAGGAGTGGCTCCATAAGAAGCATCTCAAGGTCCTGGAGTGGCCTAGCCAGTCTCCAGACCTGAACCCAATAGAAAATCTTTGGAGGGAGCTGAAAGTCCGTATTGCACAGCGACAGCCCCAAAACCTGAAGGATCTGGAGAAGGTCTGTATGGAGGAGTGGGCCAAAATCCCTGCTGCAGTGTGTGCAAACCTGGTCAAGAACTACAGGAAACGTATGATCTCTGTAATTGCAAACAAAGGTTTCTGTACCAAATATTAAGTTCTGCTTTTCTGATGTATCAAATACTTATGTCATGCAATAAAATGCAAATGAATTACTTAAAAATCATACGTGATTTTCTGTTTTTTTGTTTTAGATTCCATCACTCACAGTACCTATGATAAGAATTACAGACTTCTACATGCTTTGTAAGTGGGAAAACCTGCAAAATCGGCAGTGTATCAAATACTTGTTCTCCCCACTGTATGTGCTGCAAAAGTCAAGAGAGACTTTGACTCCCAAAAGCCACTGTTGGACCCCCAAGCAAGACAGTATTGTGGTGTTTCTTAGAAAAAACATCTGCTTGTTCCAACTAAGGAATAAGGGCATCTTTTGTAATAGGTTCCCCTGATAGATTTTCTGTGTCTTTTTTTCAAATGTTGTTGCTGCTAATGTTCCTTCTGGCTCCCTTTCTTTAGAAGGTTCATATTCACAAAAACCTCTTGGAGGTCAGGGTAATTAATATACTGTATATAATAATGTCTCTGTGCAGTTCGTATTGAGATTGCTTGACAGTAGTGCAGGAGGATTATCTCATGCAATCTTCTTACTACCCTGCTGTTAGTATATCTTAGTGTAAAGCCCTTATACTGTAGCTCTAACAATGTGGGGTTTGCAATCAATAATTACTTTCATACTTGTGTAGCAACCATAACATAATCAATAACAGGTCATAGAAAGTCTCTCAGCCTAATGATTTTGTTTGGGTTGGGATGATAATTTTTTTGTAGTATCTGATCATTTAGGCATGTCAGGTTTATACCCTCTCTATATCTTGTATTATGCTACATGCATTATTCATTGATATTATACAGTATTTTTACATATACCGTTTCTATCCTATTAACATGACTAGAGAGAATACACAGGTAACCCTTTTTTCCTCCATGTATCTGAAAGACACACAAATGTTCAACTTCTGCTATAAAGTATCTGTCTCTCAACAGAGTTACAGTGAGATCCCATGTCACGCAACATTCAAGAAAAGTCGCACCTTTACATGTTCAGCCCAACGGCCCTTCAAACTCCAATAACAAACATAACTGTACATGTTCAGCCCAACGGCCCTTCAAACTCCAATAACAAACAAACTGGCATTAGGAGCATCTGTTCCCTGGGCATTTGACTTCACAGACAGATGTTAGATCCCATCTGTTAACACACAATCATTTTGTATGTTCGAGGAGAGGGATTCCATTTTGGTTTTCTTTTGATAGTTATTTTTTCCTTTTCATGAGTATCAGCCAGCATTCGTGTTTGAGTTTGTAACACTCATTCCCACATACACCCTCCTTCCGCTCCCTCTTCTTGTAGAGTTCCTACTAATGATAGCTGCTTCATTGAGAAAAATATTTACTTATTATGATATGTGGCTCACCTAGTTACCTTAAGATGAATGCACTAACTGTAAGTCGCTCTGGATAAAAGCGTCTAGCTAAATGACTCAAATGTAAATGTACTAACTCTCCTTCTAACTCTTTCTCACTGGATGTAAGATGATGACACTGGGAAGTAGCTAAGTCTTATTTGGCCAGCAGCATTGAAGGCCCCCAAGAATACAATGGCCTCCATAATTCTTAAATGGAAGAAGTTTGGAACCACCAAGACCGGCCAAACTGAGCAATCAGTTCAATGCTCAATGCTCAGGGAGGTGACCAAGAACCCAATGGTTACTCTGACAGAGATCTAGAGTTCCTCTGTGGAGATAGGAGAACCTTCCAGAAGGACAACCATCTCTGCTGCACTCCACCAATCAGGCCTTTATGGTAGAGTGGCCAGACGGAAGCCACTCCTCAGTAAAATGAGTGGCTTGGAGTTTGCCAAAAGGCACCTAAAGGACTCTCAGACCATTAGAAACAAGATTCTCTGGTCTGATGAAACCAAGATTGAACTATTTGGCCTGAATGCCAAGCGTCACGTCTGGAGGAAACCTGGCACCATACCTACGGTGAAGTAGGGTGGTGGCAGCATCATGCTGTGAGGATGTTTTTCAGTGGCAGGGACTGGGAGACTAGTCAGGAACGAGGCAAAGATTAACAAAGCAAAGTACATCCTTGATGAAAGCCTGCTTCAGGACCTCAGACTGAGGTAAAGGTTCACCTTCAAGCAGGACAGCGATGCTAAGACAACACTGGAGTGGCTTTGGGACAAGTCTCTGAATGTCCTTGAGTGGCCCAACCAGAGCGCAGACTTGGACCCGATCAAACATCTTTGGAGAGACCAGAAAATAGCTGTGCAACGACGCTCCCCATCCAACCTGACAGAGCTTGAGAGGATCTGCAGAGAGGAATGGGATAAATTCCCTAAATACAGGTGTGCCAAGCTTGTAGCGTCATACCCAAGAAGACTCGATGCTGTAATCACTGCCAAAGTTGCTTCAACAAAGTACTGAGTAAAGGGTCTGAATACTTATGTAAATGTGATATTTCCATTTTAAATTTTTTATAAAATAGCAAACATTTCTTAAAACCTGTTTTTGCTTTGTCATTATGGTGGTATTGTGTGTAGATTGTTGAGGGAAAAACATAATTTAATCAATTTTAGAATAAGGCTGTAACATAACGAAATGTGGAAAAACTCAAGGGGTCTGAATACTTTCCGAAGGCACTGTATGTACCATTGTAAAAAGCATTTTGATATACATGGACATATTTCATCCATGTATACAAAGTTAGAACTTTGTAATTCAAACCAATTTCTTTGGCAAAATACTTTTGATCATGAGAGAATTTACTATAGAGAGCTCCCACATGATTTGTTAGTTTTCCTCTCTCTGACCACCATCACCTGCAGGCATGAATTAATTATACACAAAGCAGGAAGAATGCGAAAAGGGACACCTGCAGCTGCCATGTTTTGTTTGTGTTGCACATTATGTGGAAGGACTGTGGTTGAAACTATTAGCCCACTTAACAGTGCACTTCAAATGACAAGACAATAGCCTACTTGTAAAGGGGAAGAACATGTCTGGGAAAATATACATGTATATCCAAAACATTGGTAGCATGAACACGTCCTTTACTGGCCCTTCACAATCATAGTGTTGTGCTGTAGTTTTAAATTCCTACTGTGACCAGGTTGGCAAGTTGTGTATAGACCCTCTTAGATAAGGTGGGACCAGAGGGCAACAGGATATCATCGAAAATACCTTTAGCAAGTTCTCTGCTTGTGCAAAACAGTTTACCACCAGACCTGTTCTCACCATGACATATTTTCCAGAGACAATGGCAGTTTTATCCAGGTGTTTCCAAAACAGACAGTCTGCCCCTGAGGCCTGCCCTACCACTCAACAATTCTGACCCACACAGGAGGGATAAGGACACAATTTGTAGCAGGCAGAGGAGCACACACAGACAATGAGGTGATAACTGAGAAGAGGTCAGGCTAGGCTGCTACCATTCCCTCTACGCACCCATGACAACATTCCCAGCTAGGCTTCCCCTCTATCCGGCGCCTGACGAAAGAGGTGCTATCTATGAAAGACTCATGGGTCCTACCTGTCCTCCCTCCACTTCCCCTGGATTTCGGGGGCTCTAAATTCTCAGAGTCGATTTGTTATCAAATCAAGCATCGAGTGTCTGATTCATTGCTATTCAGCACTCCGGCTGATTTATATGCAGAATGTAAAACAGATGCCTTATGCGATACATATTTATGGTGAGCTCTGCTCTCACAAGATTTATTATAGGTTATTTTCATCGGGGTGTGCATGAGCAGTGCTATGATGACTTGTATTTCCTCTCAGCTGCCAATGCCGAACTCATTAAAAAGAGGTGTGACTATTAAAATACATTGTAATACTGACAGCGTCTAATTTAAAACCCCACTGCCGGGTACGTTTTCATTTTCTTTCTCCCCTCTCATTGTTGGGGTGAGTGTATGGGGGTGCCTTTTTGTGTATATGCATGTGTGTGTGTAGGTGTGTTTGTGTGTGTGTGAGTGTGTGTGCGTGCGCTTGCATGTTTGTGTACCTTCTAACATGTGAAGTGCAGAGGCTCTGTCTGTTTTTAAAGGGCATTTTCTCCTATATTGATTTATTGCGTCTACTCCCTGGACACCCCCGGGTTTATAGGCCTCAGCCCCGAGCCCAACTCCCATCTCCTCTGGGAAGTGGAAGGACCATACTCTTTATGAATTCAGTGCTGTTCATGAACTGTACCACAGGCTTTTGACAACAGGGTACGTTCATGGCCCAGAGAATCAAGGTCCTGCTGTGGACTACAGTAACTTATCCTACAATGCACAACGCAACAACCTCAGAAGGTAGAGTTTTTTTAGACTGGCTAACGGCATTGCTTGATCAAATACTATTCTGCCGGCAGACACTGTGATTGGTCAATACAACTCTGTAGACCCAATGGTAAATGGCGCTATAGAAGGGCAATTTAAGATCCCTAATAGATGCGGTATACCAAATGTGGTACAGATCGTTCCAGCAAGACATTTAAATCAGTAGGTCATCCAGGAGGTGCCACATGACTTAGAACTCAACAATGGCTTCTTGGAGATAGCAACTGTATATTTATCTACAGGATGTTTGATGATGCCGAATGAGTTTGGTCAAACAATCCAACAGCTAATCAACCAAATAAACAATCAATCAATCAATCAATCAATCGATATATTTGATTTCCCAGTTGGAAAATTCCTTGTGCAGCCAGAGTACACATTGCAGACTGAGCAGGTGTTTTTTTTCTATTGCACTTAACCTTGGGTAGTGCAAACCTACTAAATCCTTACCACAAGAGATGTTGGTCTCTTTCTAGGATAATATTGGCTCTTTGCAGAACCATCTTCGCAATATTATTCACTTCATACATTTTCCAAAAGCCGGCAGCCATGGAAAAGGTTAAAAAACGGATTCGATAAAATAACGATAAAACACTGTCACCATAGTTCTGCTAACATTAAAAGATCATGAGTGATGAAAATATTCTTCCAGGTCTTTAATTGACCACAGGCAATATGTTTTTGAATGCTGATGATATTTTAACCAGCGAATCCTCTACTGAGGCGACAGGGTATTCCCTCTATCGGGTCTAATGAGAGAAGGTAGGTTGTTCAGCCCTGCTGGCAAGCTATTCAAGCACTAGGGAAGTAAAAAAAAAAAAAAAAAAAACACTTTCAATACCAGGAGCCTGTGATGGGTATTTTAGGGTGTGCCATTGTGGACTAAGCCCTTCAAATTAGTGAATTTTGGGGTGCTTAACTCAGCCCATCCTGTGTTCTTTTATGTGAGATAGGTGACAGCGAACTGTGAGAAAAACTTTATTTTACTCATTAGAGTGAAGCCGCCAGTTTTGGCCATTGGTGAAATCCCCTCAATATGTGTTAATTTCCACCCTGTGTGATTAGTTGCCCAGTTCTAATACTTTGCACTCTGCCTGTACACAGACCAGCAGTAACTGTGTAGTGGTGGAGCTTCCAAGCTTTTAAATTGTGATTGGACATATCATGCAACAGCACTCTTTCCTCCTTCATTCTCTACAAGATAGCAAGGTTCCTCACTGATGATAAAAGATAATTAATTAAATACAAAAATTATTAACTAGTGAATTTGAATAACCCCTCACTGTGTTATATATATATATATTTTGTATTATTGTAATACATGTCTATACAAAACATCTAAAGTATATGCAAATTATGTAAACCCCCTTGGCTCTTGGTTACCGGATGTTATAGAAATTCCAGGTTTCTGAATAATGAAACTGAGGACAAAAACGGTTTACTGTTTAAAAGATATAAAACGATTCCTCATGATCTCATTTTATAATAAGATGCCTTCTTAATGTACAGTACAGTGCCTTCAGAAGGTATTCACACCCCTTGACTTTTCCCACATTTTGTTGTGTTACAAAGTGGGATTAAAATGTATTTAATTGAAATGTTTTTGTAAACTATCTACACAAAATACTCTGTAATGTCAAAGTGGACATTTGTAAAATATATATATTTAAAAAAATAAAACTAACACATCTTCATTAGTTTTCAACCCCCTGAGTCAGCAGTGTTAGTATCACCTTTGACAGCAATTACAGCTGTCTTTCAGGGTAAGTCTCTAAAATCTTACCACACCTGGATTGTGCAACATTTGCTCATTATTCTTTTCAGAATTCTTCAAGCTCTGTCAAATTGGTTGTTGATCAATGCAAGACAACCATTTTCAGGTCTTGCCATCAATTTTTAAGTAGATTTAAGTCTGTAACTCGGCCAGAACATTCTCTGTCTTCTTGGCCTTGTGTTTTAGGTTATTGTCCTGCTGAAAGGTGAATTCATCTCGCAGTGTCTGGTGGAAAGCAGACTGAACCGGTTTTTCCTTTAGGATTTTGCCAGTGCTTTGTCCCATTCCGTTTTATTTTTTATCCTGAAAATCTCCCCAGTCCTTAACGATTACAAGCATACACATAACATGATGCAGCCACCACTATGATTGCAAATATGGATAGTGGTACTCAGTAATGTATTGTATCAGTCTTGCCCCAAACATAATACTTTGTATTCAGTACAAAAAGTGAATTGCTTTGCCAACTTAAGTGCCTTTTTGCAAACAGGATGTATGTTTTGGAATAGTTGTATTCTTTACAGGCTTCCTTCTTTTCACACTGTCAATTAGGTTAGTATTTTGGAGTAACTTCAATGTTGTTGATCCATCCTCAGTTTTCTGATATCACAGCCGTTAAACTCTGTAACTGTTTAAAGTCACCTTTGGCCTCATGCTGAAATCCCTGAGCGGTTTCCTTCCTCTCCGGCAGCTGAGTTAGGAAGGACGCCTGTGTATTTGTAGTGACTGGGTGTATTGATACACAATCCAAATTGTTAATAATAACTTCACCATGCTCAAAGGAATATTCAATGTCTGCTTTTTTTTACCCATCTACCAATAGGTGCCCTTCTATGCGAGGCATTGGAAAACGTCCCTGGTCTTTGTGGTTGATTCTGTGTTTGAAATTCACTGCTCGACTGAGGGACATTACAGATAATTGTATGTGTGGGGTACAAAGATTAGGTAGTCATTCAAAAATCACATGAAACACTATTATTGCACACAGAGAGAACATGCAACTTATTACGTGACTCGTTAAGCAAAGGTTTACTCCTTTGACGGCCTACCCCGGGCCAATTGTGCACTGCCCTATAGGACTCCCAATCACAGCTAGATGTGATGCAGACTGGATTTGAACCAGGGACTGCAGTGACACCTCTTGCACTGAGATCCAGTGCCTTAGACCGCTGAGCCAATTTACTGATGCAAGACATTTCTAAAAATGTCTTCTAAAAAATTCTAAAAACATAATTCTACTTTAACCTGGGGTGTGTAGGACACAACAACATGTGGAAAAGTCAAGGGGTGTGAATACTTTCTGAAGGCACTGTAAATTGGAGGCCTGACCCTGTCATAGAGAGCTGAGCCCACATGTGATGATGACCCAGAACAAGATGTAGTAGCCTGCCTGCCCACTTCCTGCTTTACACCCATCCACCCGTTTAACCAACGTCGCTAAACATTGGCCCTCAGGATCAGGTACCATAACATTGGAATATGAGCTCTTGTAAAAAAAAAGAAAACGATATGGACATGCTACTACCAATCATCAAACGGCTGAGATCTGAATGTCTTTTGATGTATTTTCCTATTCAATTTTTGATTGATTTGACTGACATTATTTCTAAAAGTTCACAACAGAGCCAGTCTATATTTAGATATATATTGTATTTATTGTCAATTAGTTCAGTAAGTAATAACCCACAATTGTGCTATTTTGCCATGGATTATAATGGAGATGAGAGAAAGTAAGGAGAAAAGGAAAGTATTGGAATGCTTTTCAGCTTTCTCCTTCACGTTTCACTCACATTCCCGGTCTCTCTCCCCTTCTCTGGCTCTCTGTGTGTCTGTCTCAGCCCTTTTATGTTACACCTGAATTTGAGCCCAGGAGGAGACGGTGGGTCCCTGAGTGAGAAAGCCCCAAACAAGCTATAGACCAGATGTATGATGTTATATGGTCAAACTGGCAAACACAAAGGGCCAAAAACAATAGCAATGAATTAAAGGAGAGGCTTTCAAAAGTGTGTTTTCAAAACAGCCCAGCTGAGCTCAGATGCCTTTCCTCCCTCTCAGTCCACCCCCCTCCCTCCATCTCTCTCCACGCCTGCTCTCAGCATCACCCCCCTTTCTCCATCTCTCTCCACGCCCGCTCTCAGCATCACCACCCTCCCTCTGTCTCTCTCCACGCCCGCTCTCAGCATCACCCCCCTTTCTCCCCCCCCCGAGACTAAATGCTTAAAAAGAAAAGAAAGGGGACCATTTTTGCTAATTAGTTGAGGACTTAACAGGCGCGGGATATGCCGCCTTACTTTTTCATCTGCTGTCCACAGGCTGTCGACTGTCCTGTGAAGTTGAGCCTGTGTGGTTAAGAGCAGAAGAAAGGAGAAGGCTAGGCACACACAAATGCCTCACTGGAGATCCTGAACAGGTCTCCAGTGGGGGTTGAGCCACAGAGCTGAAAATGGGGGGTAACCATTAGTATTTCAGATTTGGAAAAAGGGGCTAAATAAGAAGTGTAAATGGCTCCACCCCCACCTCCACCCCTTTACAAATGCTCAGAGGCAAAGACCAGGAATAGCCTAAATCCAAGATAAACTGGGCTCTTATTGTGACAGTCACAGTTCACTGATCACAGACTTCGTTTTTCATCTGGACTTTGCATAATTAGAATTATGCACTTCGAGAGTTAAGTGAGAAGCCAACTATTGCATGTAACTTTATAAACTAACATTAGCAATGTCATATACTTTAAAATATATTGTTTATAATTTACTTAAAGTCATTCTAGTATTTATTGTAAACTTGATACTTCTGTAGTATGTTATACATATTCATGAATTCACACCAGTGGTACAACTACCACTAGTAATGACACATTTGAACATACTTTTTATTTACAATGTAATATCTACATTGCTATTTGTATTTACTTTTCCATAGGGGGGGTGGGTTTAAAGTGTGGATGGTAGGCTACACTCCAGCATAGAGGTGGTTAGATTTGGGCTTGTGCTGATAATGAAAGAGGCACGCAGCAGCTCAGAGGAAAATGCAGGCAAGGACAAGAAAACAGTAGAAAGTGAAACTGAAAAGTAGGGGTCATGACTGCTAAACAATGGGTTTTCATTGTATTGCTCTAGTGCTCTCACTGGTTCAGCAAATTGCAAACAGTCTCATGGTAAAGTGTAATATACAGTACATGTTTAAGTTTGTTTGTATCAGCCAGTGTTAAGGTAGACACAGCCAAGATCAAAAATACATTCCACTAACACAGCAAGGTTGGGCCCTACAAAAAAAGAAAACATAAATCTGATAAATGCTGTTACAACACTGCCTGATAAAGTACAACAATCATAATACAAATCACTATAATTAGATAAGGGATCTATGTTCCACATCTGCTGATTCTAACAGTGGTCTCTATGCAACAATATTTTAATAACAAAGTTAATAACCCCTCATAAAGGCCTCTCTTACTTATTTGTTTAACTTTTTTAGCACAGATTGAGGTAATGTATTTTCAGATGTTTTGTATACACAAAGGGTCCAGCAATTGGAGGTTTAATGTTTGGTGAACTTTGAGTTTTGGGCCACATGGTTTTTGGCTTTCTGAAACATTCCCATCTACTAACACTGGAAATATTGCATCAGAATGTCTTAAATTAAGATGTTTTTTTTACATGGAATTATTTAACTCATTAAAATGTATAATTTACAATTCCTCTTTTAACAAATCATAGTTTCCTAAGCGATAGAACCATACACGTTATATGAAAAACAGCAATTGAATACATACATGAGGAAAAAGCAAAGTTCAAGCCATAAAATTGATTTGCATTTCAGAAACTTTCAGGTTAATTACAAAGTTGTCCTTAAAATATGTGTTAATAATTACACTGAGTAATATATGCACGACTATGCCAGACAGCATTCCACTTTAAAACCTCTTAATACCCATACTGTATTTCATGTCATTTATCAGAAAGTCTTAGGGGGGGATACTGAATGGGACAGCCTGAGTATGCAAAGTCTAGATGTAGGATCTTAATTTGGTCACCCTGTTGCAGGAAAACTTTTCTGCAATGCAGAAAATGTTAAACTTGTAGTGTATTTGAGGTTTAAAAAGGCTTCTGAAGTTTGTAATTTCCACTTCGAAATGTCAGACTTGATTTTCCCATACGAAAAAATGTATCATTCCTTACAAAAATGTCCAGGAAATATAATCCACACAATAATCCACATTTATTGTTGCTGCAGGATTTCTTTCCTGCTGTAGCAAACTGGTTCAAATGAAAATCTTACATTTGTACAGAAAGACAGCAGAGCATAGAGACATAACATGCAATCAGTTAGACGTAACACAACTCTGAGCAATTTCTGGTAGAAGAAGAGAAAGGTTGAGCTAAGGGGAATACAGAGGGGATGCACAGTGGATCTCTTCCATTTAGAACAGAGTGCGGACAGGAAGTCAGGGGTGAGGAGAGAGATCCCGAAAGCCAAGGTTCACTAATCACCATTAAAAGGGTCACAAAGTCTCTTGCTGACTATAACAACATTTCTTTCTTCTTCAACAATGACATGTTGAATCTTATCTTGTCGTAGCCCAATGAGTCAGAGCAACAACAAAAAAACTGTTACTGGCAGTATACGCTATTGTTTACCTTATCATGAACACTAACTGGAACATTTAAGCTGCAATTCTATCAGTAAATGAGAGGTAATGATTTTGCTTCTGTATTTTCTGATACTTTTTTTCCAACGGGTGTATTTATCAGAGATGTACGACACATAGCCCATTAAACCAAGGGCACTGAGGAAATTCCTCACATGATCACCAAAGCCCCATAACTGTCTGGGACAGAAATGGAAACTATGCCGTATGTCAGTTATATGGCGCTATAACAGACTTAAATAAGTAGTGGTAATAGAACCATTTACCTGATCCTGACAAATGACCCCAAAAACATAGTTTGTAGTTATCCCCATTTTATTTTCCTGTCGTTTATATACCTGGCCAAGAAATTCTAAGATGACTAGGAATGAAAGCATCCGAGGCATAAGAGGTGAAGCGATCCACATCGTTTGCTATCTTTCCTTGTTTTTGGTGTACCCTTGAAATGAGACAAGACAGGAAGCCAGTGAAGGAATGCCAGGAAACATGGTAGTGCTAAGTCAGCTTCTGATTAAAATAACTCCACTAATGGGCTAGATTGTGTATGACCAGTGTCTGCACAGGAACATATCAATATTCATGTAATATAATTGTATGCTGAAGTTATTACTTACAGATACATTCATAGAGCTCACTATACCATTTAGCTGGACATATTCACATACCGGCTTGTAAATTACTCAATATCTCAACATTTCTGTATGACCATTTCCCCCCATAATGAATTGATTAACACACAAATCCTGTGGTTATGAATGCCAGAGAGATCAGGTCGATTGGATTGGAAAGGACTGTGTACGTGAAACGGGTAATCATTGCTGAAATAATAGTGAAAACACAGTTCACAGAGGTTCATTTATCCTTTGAGTGACAGGGTGAAAGCGCTGAGTAATCTGACTGCATTAAAAAAGACAGGGGTGTACAGCAGTCTACAATAGAGCGCACACAGGTAAAAGTAAAATACTAAACCCACCACTTATGTCATCTCAATCCCAGCTGTCAGTCAGTGCTGGGTCTGGGACAGAAAGCCCATCGTCAAATGACAGTCACAGTGGTTGTCAATTTTATGATTTAGTCCAAAGGAGCAAATTAACCAAGCTTAATTGTATATGGGAGTCAAGTCAGTTTTTTAATGAACAGTTAACAGCAGGTGTATTTTATTTTTTTGTAAGTGTTAGTTTTACATGTCAGTTTATCGGCTTATAGATCAAGCAGGGACTATCATTTTGTAATGAGTCGCTGAAACTGAACAGAGACACAGAACAGGACACTGACATACAGGACAACAAGGGAAACCACAAAACCCAAGCAGTGCATTCAGAGCACTCATGCAGGATTGTACTTTTGAATGCTCTGATACATGAGTAGCGTCCACTTCATCAGTCTGGCTGACTGTGGAGGCAGAATCCAGACTAAACGTGCTTATCTATTTAATCATACAAAAAAAATAGAAATTCTGCATGTGAAACCATTTAAGGCAGGAAACAATGAGATGCTCTGCGCCAAGAAATTCTGCTAAACTAGCAGTATAACTGCTCCCCCTGCTGTACTTACTGCAGAGGTGCCGGAGAGAAGGTCTATTTTTAGCACTATTTTACTGGGGTGCTAATGGACCCTGAGGGCAGACTGACGATCGGATAAGAGAATGAGAGCCATTATCAACACATCTATACTGAACTTTTACAAGCCTATACTGCTCCACCGGTAAACCTTCATTATTTGAAAGCTTGTTAATAAATACGTAGTAACAATTTAGTCTTAAACATACTTACTAAGAACCAAATTAAGTACTACATATTTAATTAGTAAATAGAAAGTCACACAATGTAATTATATAGGTAAGTACAAGTAAGTAAGAAGATCGGTACAACTAAATACCAGCTAATAAATACTGTATGTAAATACCTAGTCACGCCACTATTTCAATGTAAATATATAAGAAACACCAAGGATCAAACAGTCACAAAATTGTATTAGTAATACATTTTTGTCCCAAAGGTTAGTATAAGAACCAGCATATGACTGTAAATAAGTAGTCACGCCATTCTCTTAAAGTAATACCTAAAAATCCCCAATGAACATCCTCTTGTGTTGATATTCTCTCCCGTTATTTCTATGTACTTTACCTTTATTTACCATGTATGTTCATAGTAACAGGGCTGTAAAATGAAGTGGTGTCTGTTTCCATGTAGATTCAATGTAATTACTTATGAGGTACCACTGCATTGGACGACTCCATCCCATGAAGACAACAGTAAATATTTCCGTGATCTAACCCTGTTTTACCATGGTACCACCTTCACACTTACAGGGTAAGTAAGAGTCAAGAGGGCTTTAAAATTAAGTGGTGTCTGTTTCCACATAGATACAATGTAGTTACTTGTGAGGTACATGTAACACTGCATTGGATGAAGAGAACAAAGTGATCCAGTTTGTCAAAGTGGGGACATTTTTCACCATAAAGGCAAACACATTTCAGAGTGAAGTTTATTTTACAAAAAAGAAAAAACCTAAGTGGAAACACATTTGTACTCACAATCATAAAGAGCTAGCATAACAACAAAAGTGAATTGGACAAATTAATAATTTTACATTAACTACATGCAACAAGTTATTGTATCCACATGACATGATTATAAAGCATTAAAATATGGCTGAATAAAATGACTGTATACATCCTGACCGCAAGATAACATAGATTGCTACCAAAGCAAATCGACTTGAAGAAATAGCTAGTGCCACAAAATAAACTCTAAATTGTAATGACATATTTGCTGTCCATGAATCTACCTGGAACCAGACAGACATTTTACAGCCATGTTACCACATACATAAATACCTGCAGGAAAATGACTTGGTATGTTTATGTCTACATTTTTTGGACATTTAAGTCATTTAGCAGATGTTCTTATCCAAAGTGGAATACAGGAGCAATTACAGTTAAGTGCCATGCTCAAGGGCACATCAAAAGATTTTTCACCTAGTCCTCTCAGGGATTTGATTACTGGCCCAACGCTCTAACTGCTAAGCTACCTGCCGCCCAAAGCTACACAATAAAGAGGGATAATTGACATGCAAGTATCTGGTATCTATATGGTATTAGCAATGGATTCATTTTACATCCATCTTACATCTTACCTCCTACCTACCCTGTAAGGGTGAAGGTGGTACAATGAAATAACAGGTTAAGATCACAGACATATTTTCTGTTGTCTTTATGGGATGGAGTGGTCCAGTGAAGTGGTACCTCACAAGTAACTACATGGTATCGGTGTGAAAACAGACACCACTTCATTTTACAGTCCTGTTCCTATGAACATACATTGTAACTAGGCAAAGTACAAAAACAACAGGAGAGAATATCAACACAAGAGAATGACTTGAAAGTATTTATTTGGTAATTACGTGTTAATAAACGATAAATGACATTGTATGTTGATCGTTGTTTCTAGGTATTACTTTGAAAGAGACTACGTATTTACATAGTAATAATCGTACAAATTTCGTTTTTTTTTTACTATGTATCTACCTACTAAATACATAGTTATTGACAGGCTGTAAAATTAAAGGTTTTTCCGCTCCACCTACAGTACAGGCTTTGGGCTTGTGTCAGTAGCATGATGATAGATAACATTATACCCCCTACTGTACGTGCTCCTGCTCTATCTAGCAGTGTTTACATGTACATTCAATACTATTTGTGAGGATGCTTAAACCCTCATTACCTATGTACGCACCATTTTTCTGAAGCATGTGAATAGAAGATTAGTGACATATTTGTTCAATAATAATCAAGTAATTACTCTATTGGGTACCACTTTATTTGGATTGTCCATCTGTAGATGCTCTACAGACTATCTACAGACTATCAGTAACATTTCAACTAACTTGTTACTAACCTTAGCCATAACCCTAACCTTAACCATTATCCTAACCCTAAACTTAACACTTACCCTAGCCCTAACTCTAACCTTAACCCTTACTCTAACCCTTATTCTAAACCTTACCCTCTACAGATGTACTATCCAAATAAAGTGTGACACTATATTTTTTATTTTCTCTACTGTTTCCTTTCTCTAAAACCTTACTTCCAACTTTGAATAAGTGACACTATTAATGCACACCTCACATAGCGTGTGTGATACCTGTGCCTCGTAAGAAGATCATTAAGATTCATTAGTGTGCCTAGCGCCTAAGCCCCTCTCTGGGACAATGGGAGGAGAATAGTGAAACATGTCAGAGTCACAATGTCCCTAAAGGGTTAAGATGCACTCTGTCTGTCTATGTGTGTGTGTGTCTCTCTGTGTGTGTCTCTCTGTGTGTGTCTCTCTGTGTGTGTCTCTCTGTGTGTGTCTCTCTCTGTGTGTCTCTCTCTGTGTGTCTCTCTCTGTGTGTGTCTCTCTGTGTGTGTCTCTCTCTGTGTGTGTGTCTCTCTCTGTGTGTGTGTGTCTCTCTCTCTGTGTGTGTGTGTGTGTGTGTGTGTGTCTCTCTCTCTCTCTCTCTCTCCCTCTCACTCAAAGTCATGTGTAAAATCAGCTGGGTCTGGTTGTGCATTGAGATGCACTCATCATAATTCATTTAAGTTCATACATCTCAGCAGGCTAATGCCCCACAAAAGCCCCACAACATCCTTAAAGAGTTTAATCAGGGGCAGGCAAGCTAAGGAGAGAGTGCTGTAATTTTTCAGGGATGACTGGGAGTGCTTGGACCTGTCCCTTCAGTAAAATATGTTGCCATGCAAAGGATTAGAGGCCTGTGAAGCACCAGGTCTTGACCTGCAAGCCTTGGCAGTAACCTGGCCTAATACCAGGTGTATGCCTTTAGGTCAAAGGGATGAGAACGCTTAATGCAACAAAAGAGAGCACCTCAATAAAAACCCATGATGCTCCAATTAACCATTTTCAAACCATTCTAAAGCCTGTGTACACACCATATGTATTTGGTCTTGAATTGCAGTAGCACAGACACATTACAAATAAATGACATTTGTGGTTGAATGCTAATAACATGCTTACCCCCTTTCACCCTCCAGGCATTGCTTTTACTTTCAAAATAATTTACTGCGTCTTTAAAAACACCCTGTCATCTGCAGTCAGAGACCCATAAGTGTCATGTGAGTCGATCATTTACCCAGCAATCTCCTAAGCGTTAGGTGTTAATGGGGAGAAGCTATACAAAACATAGGGAAATTACTAACACCTACGGTACCAACCACATCATATTCAGAACAGTATAATTTCATTACACGTTAAAGAAACTGCAGTCAGAGCATGTATTTTTTGCATTACACACCAATTCCACATAACTAATCTGTAAGCCCTGGGAAGTTGCTGGAATGTGTTTTCAACCTATTGATCTTGCTCCAGAGCTTGAAAGAGAAAAACTATTTAGTCAATCACCAGGTCAAGCACTGAAAACTAAAAGGCCTCTCATTACATCATTATTATTTAGATATTTAACAGACACTCAACCACTTGATGACTCATGAGGGCAAGCTGTGCCCAAAGGTGCTGTACAACATAAGGAAAAGTCAGTCTGCACGCCCTCACTGGCTTTGGAGGGTTAATTTCTCAGCCTTGCCCTCATGCAATGTGTTTGGATAGGTGCTTCTTGTGGCAAACAGACAGCCCTTTGTGTCGCTTCACTTTAATCTGTGACTTCATTAGGGAAGGAAATGGGAGTGAATACAAAAAGCCATTGTCTCTCTCCATGCAGACCACAGCTCTTGCTTGAGATGTTGTGTAACTATCTTGTCTCTGATATGCGTTACACACCTAGGTCTGGACCTAATAGGTCTCAATTATGCCCATCTGAAGGAAAGATGAAGAATTCTTAAGCCAGTCAAGGTGACAAGAAATAATTGCACTAGTACAGTATGTGCTCATCGTTCACAGCCATAACCAAACATGTTTTTTATACAAATTCCAGAGAGTCATGCTGTCCATGGAAAAAATACAAAATAAACACAGCCGAAGCCATAATAATTATGTCATGCAAATTATACAGGCGTAGAATTCTCTCTCTCTTTCTCTCTCTCTCTCTCTACCCTAGGCTCTGAGAAGAGGTTCTTAGTGAGATGAATTCTGATGTGCACTTGCCAAGTGACCCGTGACCATTGGCGGACAAGGTTACCAGTCCTGACTTTTACAGCCTATTCTGTCTCCACACTAGGTTCTCCCTCCACCATTTTTACGGTGTGCTTAACAATGCACAATAAAAAAAAATCCTACTCCTATCGATAGTTTTAAGTCAAACAAAAGTGTTACTGTGTGTGAAGTTTCAAATGGTATAGGGCTTAGGACAAACCTGCCGCTCTGATGCCCTCCAAGCTCAAGCTGACAAAAACATCAAGACAGTAGCTAGGTTTCCATCCAATTGGCGTCAGTTTCATGAAAATACAAAAAAAAACTAGTGGTATGTTTCCACCAAACGGACTTGCCGCAGATAAAAATGTGTGCGTGATGATGTAGTGCACACAAAATGTACTTTTTCTCTTAAGTTCTCATGTACCGAATAAAAATCTTAAGTTCGATGTCACAAAAACTGTTGCGTTAAATAGCAAATGTGTCTACTCTGGTCTTGGCATGTAAGCTCTAGTCAACCGCTCACAGATGCAATGCATATAGGCTGCGTGGGTAGGCTAGTCTACATGATGAGATTGTTATGGATAACAGGGAGAATATGTTTAGCGTATTTGTCAAACGCCAGTCAAGCATCGATCATCATGTCACCAGAATAAGACCATCGATATTTATTGGAAAGGAGCATCAAGAACACCATGCACTTTCACCACCCTGTGAAGTTAATCATAATTAATTTAATCTGTAGCCTAATAAACTGCATGGTTTCTTGAGTGGTAGTGAAATGACCACACATCATAACATCACATGAATCCAAATTGACTTATGAGGATTACATAATATTTGTGCATAAAGGCGCTTCAACCGTCATTTCTCACATAATTAATCTTATCGACACAAAAAGATCCCACCATGTTGAACGTACAAATAATGTGCCAGCAATTAATAAACATCCTGTTTCCATCACAGCTGTCGTGATTTGTTTTTATATGGTATGGACTTTACTTGCATAAAATCTGTGGATGGAAACATTGAGGTGAACAAAACCCCAGAAGATGTTAAGGAGGGGCATAGAGGAAAAGGTGAGAAGAATGTGTGTGAAGGAAGAAGGGGCTGAATCATTTAATAGTTACTATCAAATAATTTTTGGTAATTACATTTTTACTCAGACTGCTGAAAATGTGTATGTCCTGGAAAACCCCCTAAACTGGTTAATTTCATGCTTTATTACATTCAATGTAAGGGGTTATGTTAGAATTTGAAGCTACTGTTTGTCCTTTCATAGCAAATAACTATAAAGTCGCCAAACGGGTTGATTCTTATCTCTAATAGGATGTTCTATAATCCTATCCTGAGCTTAATAGCTGCAATATATCTAAGTTATAATAATAAAGAGCTGAGGTTCACAGATGTCCTCTATCTGGAAGATGTGTAATAGGGTTAGAAGCTCAGTATCAGAGTCAGTATTATTACACTGATCCATAGTGTTAAGGTACAGATGGAACGGAACTGATGTATTTCAGGAACTCAGAAACACTGAGACAACCATGTAGTATGTATCTTTAGTGGATAAATATAATGTATCAACAAACTTGAATAAAAGTAACAATGGTCAGACATGCTTTGTGCGAGTATGTGAGAGTGTGCTGGGTGTGTGGAATGTTTTGAACAATATCTAAAACTTCACTAATGTAAACACAAATGAGTCAAGCAAAGAAGTCATTTTATTTACATGCAAGGCCGTCCATGATATTCAGTGTTCACAATGGAGGTGGGGGGGCCAGTGGTGCTGTTTCCCCCTACTGCGGATTCCATCTTTAAGGGTCAAAGAGTCCATAATATGTCAAAGGATATGTGTTATCCTGACTAAAGGTGATAAATATCTATGGTATGGAAGAACTTCCTTCACAGCCAGATTCCTCTGCAACTCATCCCAAAGCCTGTAAACAATAATGTGCACTTCTGCTGGTCTACAGCTCTACGGTAAGTCAGTCTTTCTGAATGTGCAGGCAATCTCAAGACTGATCATATTGTATTTCGTGCCACTCCACTTGATTTTTTTTTCCTTGATCTGATGTCAAAGTAGCTAGCAATCTTATTTGTCAAAAATGTCTGTCAATTAATGTTCCATGCTAAAATATACAGTAGGTGTCAGTCCTCTTTCGACTAAGAGGAAACTACCAGCAACCTTAACGTTGGATGCACAGTGGATTACTAAAGGTTAAGGGACATCATATTATCTTGCTGTCCCAAATGTTTTTCATATGGTTCACTCAAGAAGATGTAAATCCATTTATATGTAATGCTTTGTGACAGCGTGGGCAGAATATGACATTATGCCTAAGACCTGATGTAGACTTCAATCATACAAAGCATGTGCTTTCCTCAGAGAATGTCAACAGGTAAAGAACTAAGCCTGACTGCTTGGATATGTTGTACATAGAGTGCTTCTTTTAAACGGATATGTATTCCGTGGACCATTATGTCATGTACAGAAATTACAGTGTTAGCATAGCTGCTGTATACTGTATAGCATTTTTTTTCATTTTAATTGATCATTGTTAAAAAAGTAAATCCTCTACAACCAAACATGTGTGCAGGAAAATAGACATTATAGCTGCTACTCCTCGTGCAAATAATAGTGGATATTTTTGTCAAATCTAATCAGTGGTCTTGCAGACATGTGCAACATGAGCAGGATACAAAGACATTACACTGAAGGCCCATCAGTCCTCCTCTTGTATCAGCACTTGAGATCTCAATCTGCAACTTAAAGGGCCCTTCTTTCTTTTTGCTTTGTGTCTCCACAGAGAGGTTACATCAAGGGGGGATGGATTGTTACATTCGAGAGGGAGATGGAGCGAACAAGGGAGCGAGGCAAACATGCAGGAAAAGCAAAAGCGAGGGGTGGGGGAATAGTGTGGCCTGTGCATGTGTGTATTAGTATGTATGAGTGCTTGTCTCCCTCTGTGTGTGTATGTGTGTGTGTGTCTTTGTGTGTCTGTGTGTGTATGTGTGTGTATGTGTGTATGTGTGTGTATGTGTGTCTGTGTGTGTCTGTGTGTGTCTGTCTGCATGCACATGAGGTTGTAGCCCCCTAGGGAGTAGACCCTGTCATAGAGATCACAACACACCGTCATCCATACAGCCAGGAGCTAAGGATCCATGCAGCTTCTGAGACCACAGGAAGAAGAGGAAAAGAGGACACTAACCGATTCCATGTTTGAGCAGACAACATGCGTGCTGTAATCTGAGCAGAGCTGTGATTTAGTGAATGAAAAAGGGTTTCAACAGCAGCAACAGGGGATAATGATAAGCCCTGTGCGGCCAAGTCCCAGCCACAGTGTGTACACTCAAAGCTGATCCCAGTCTACCAAAGGCATCAGGGTCAAGATTGATAATATTGACAAACCCATTAAAAAAACTGGGTTAAAGTTATGTATAGTAAACCTCGGTGTAAAATAGTATTATACTGTCAAGAGGAGTAAAACATGGTTGTCCACTATCGGTATATCTATTTATTATGGCCATTGAAATGTTAGTTATTAAAATGAAGTCCAACAATAATATCAAGTGGTTAGAAATCCAGGGCTTAAAAACAAAAGGTGTTATTGTACGCTGATGATTCATGTTTTCTTTTAAATCCACAATTTGGATCCCTCCACAGCCTCATAGAGGATCTAGATACTTTTTCAAACCTCTCTGGATTACATCCGAATTATGATAAGTGTACCATATTACGTATTGGATCGCTAAAAAATACTACTTTTACATGACATGTTTAGTTTACCAATAAAATGGTCTGACGGTGAAGTGGACATACTCAGAATCATATCCCGAAAGAAAGAAATTATCTCACTACAATAAAGTTTAATAGAATGTTAGCAAAAAAAATTTTTATCTTGCCATCATGGAAAGGACAATACCTGTCTATTTGTAGAAAAATCACCCTCTTTAGTCATATCCCAGTTTACCTATTTACTTATGGCCCTGCCTACATCTAATGACTTGTTTTTTAAATTACATCCCCTGTCAGAAGTTAGAATATTACTCATTCAAGTTTTTTTTTTTTATTTGCACTATTTTTTACATTGTAGAATAAAAGTGAAGACATCAAAACTATGACATAACACATATGGAATCATGTAGTAAGCAAAAAAGTGTTAAACAAATCAAAATATATTTTATATTTGAGATACTTCAATTCGCCTTGATGACAGATTTGCACTCTTGGCATTCTCTCAACCAGCTTCACCTGGAATGCTTTTCCATCAGCCTTGAAGGAGTTCCCACATATGCTGAGCACTTGTTGGCTGCTTTTCCTTCACTGCGGTCCGACTCATCCCAAACCATCTAAATTTGGTTGAGGTTGGAACCAAACATTTCAAATTTGGACTCCAGACCAAAGGACAAATTTCCACCGGTCTAATGTCCATTGCTCATGTTTCTTGGCCCAAGCAAATCTCTTCTTCTTATTTGTGTCCATTAGTAGTGGCTTCTTTGCAGCAATTCGACCATGACCTGATTCACACAGTCTCCTCTGAACAGTTGATGTTGAGATGTGTCTGTTACTTGAACTCTGTGAAGCATTTATTTGGGCTGCAATCTGAGGCTGGTAACTCTAATGAAATGATCCTCTGCAGCAGAGGTAACTCTGGGTCTTCCATTCCTGTGGCGGTCCTCATGAAGCTGATTGAGAGAATGCCATGAGTGTGCAAAGTTATCATCAAGGCAAAGGGTGGCTATTTGAAGAATCTCAAATATAAATATATTTTTACTTGTTTAACACTTTTTTGCTTACTACATGATTCCATATGTATTATGTCATAGTTTTGATGTCTTCACTTTTATTCTACAATATAAAAAATAGTGCAAATAAAGAAAAACCCTTGAATGAGTAATATTCCAAACTTTTTACCGTATATGAGCAAACAATATTCCACTTTATTTGAAATGGCAAACCAGATCAAATTAAATGGGCCTATTCATATCATGAATATGAATTCGGAGGGCAGAAATTATTTCATATTAAAGTATTGGACCTTTTACTAAAGGATTCAGTCATACAAAAGCTATACTTACATCTGAACTGGTTCTCTAGCAGAATAGTAAGTAAATGTCTCACCCCGTGTTCAAGAAAGGCCTTTTTCCCTTTATTCAGATAACAACCTCTCACTTTCGGTGTTTCGAAATATAACTATTTTTAAAACAAGCCATAGAAAGCTGGTTGCAATTTCAGTTTAATCAACCAGAAAAGACAGAACAAAGTTGTAACAAATATTGTTATTAAAGTAAAATATACTAATTGATATGAAAAAATTATAAAAATGGTCTAATCTATGTAAATCATACCATAAATAGGACTGGTGGAGTTATGTCACCCATGACATTGTCACCCATGACATTTCTCCTTTGCCAAGATAATCAAGCCACCTGGCAGGAGTGGCATATCAAAAAGCTGATTAAACAGCATGATAATTACACAGGTGCACCTTGTGCTGGTGACAATAAAAGGTTGCTCTAAAATGTAACAGAACACAGATGTCTCAAGTTTTGAGGGAGCGTGCAATTGGCATGCTGACTGCAGGAATGTCCACCAGATCTGTTGCCAGATAATTTAATTTATCTAGCATAAGCCACCCCCAACTGTAGAAACTATGAGAATAGAAAGGTTCAGAACATTTGTGAAAGAGATAGATGTGAGGGGTTGAGGGTAGCTGAAGGGTATCTGAAGGGTGGTAGGGTTAGGGGAAAATAATAAAGAAGGAAAATATATTTAATTTAAAAATATATATTTACCCCAAAAAATATATACAGTGGGGAGAACAAGTATTTGATACACTGCCGATTTTGCAGGTTTTCCCACTTACAAAGCATGTAGAAGTCTGTAATTTTTATCATAGGTACTCTCAACTGTGAGTGACGGAATCTAAAACAAAAATCCAGAAAATCATATTGTATGATTTTTAAGTAATTAATTTGCATTTTATTGCATGACATAAGTATTTGATACATCAGAAAAGCAGAACTTAATATTTGGTACAGAAACCTTTGTTTGCAATTACAGAGATCATATGTTTCCTGCAGTTCTTGACCAAGTTTGCACACACTGCAGCAGGGATTTTGGCCCACTCCTCCATACAGACCTTCTCCAGATCCTTCAGGTTTCAGGGCGGTCGCTGGGCAATACGGACTTTCAGCTCCCTCCAAAGATTTTCTATTGGGTTCAGGTCTGGAGACTGGCTAGGCACTCCAGGACCTTGAGATGCTTCTTACGGAGCCACTCCTTAGTTGCCCTGGCTGTGTGTTTCGGGTCGTTGTCATGCTGGAAAACCCAGCCACGACCCATCTTCAATGCTCTTACTGAGGGAAGGAGGTTGTTGGCCAAGATCTCGCAATACATGGCCCCATCCATCCTCCCCTCAATACGGTGCAGTCGTCCTGTCCCCTTTGCAGAAAAGCATCCCCAAAGAATGATGTTTCCACCTCCATGCTTCACGGTTGGGATGGTGTTCTTGGGGTTGTACTCATCCTTCTTCTTTCTCCAAACACGGCGAGTGGAGTTTAGACCAAAAAGCTCTATTTTTGTCTCATCAGACCACATGACCTTCTCCCATTCCTCCTCTGGATCATCCAGATGGTCATTGGCAAACTTCAGACGGGCCTGGACATGCGCTGGCTTGAGCAGGGGGACCTTGCGTGCGCTGCAGGATTTTAATCCATGACGGCGTAGTGTGTTACTAATGGTTTTCTTTGAGACTGTGGTCATTGACCAGGTCCTGCCGTGTAGTTCTGGGCTGATCCCTCACCTTCCTCATGATGCCCCACGAGGTGAGATCTTGCATGTTGCCCCAGACCGAGGGAGATTGACCGTCATCTTGAACTTCTTCCATTTTCTAATAATTGCGCCAACAGTTGTTGCCTTCTCAACAAGCTGCTTGCCTATTGTCCTGTAGCCCATCCCAGCCTTGTGCAGGTCTACAATTTTATCCCTGATGTCCTTACACAGATCTCTGGTCTTGGCCATTGTGGAGAGGTTGGAGTCTGTTTGATTGGGTGTGTGGACAGGTGTCTTTTATACAGGTAACGAGTTCAAACAGGTGCAGTTAATACAGGTAATGAGTGGAGAACAGGAGAACTTCTTAAAGATAAACTAACAGGTCTGTGAGAGCCGGAATTGTTACTGGTTGGTAGGTGATCAAATACTTATGTCATGCAATAAAATGCAAATTAATTATTAAAAAATCATACAATGTGATTTTCTGCATTTTTGTTTTAGATTCCATCTCTCACAGTTGAAGTGTACCTATGATAAAAATTACAGACCTCTACATGCTTTTTAAGTAGGAAAACCTGCAAAATCGGCAGTGTATCAAATACTTGTTCTCCCCACTGTATATATGGGTGATTGGAAATTATATCTGTAGTATGACGGAAGCCACAATCTATCTGCAATATTAAAGTTGATCTACAACCCTAAAAAAACATAAAATACATTTCAGTTAGCTGAATGTAGTCAAAACTAGGATAAGATTCTGTATGAATTTGATAAATGAAAAATCTATGTCATGTTCTGGAAATCAATAGTTTTTGTTGCTTTGTGATGAGAACAACTAACCAATGGTTAAGAAGTGAGAACCTCTTATGAGAACCTCTTGAATATTACATGTATTTATTTTTGAGTGTTGCCTTCCATGAGCTTCGACAGAGGAATTATGATTGCTTGAGGTGAATCACCTCTGTCATTCTTTTCAGTAGGGTTTTTCCCTGTATGTTTACATTTGTACAGATGACAGCAAATTGTCAAAAGTTTACATGCTCAATATGCAGACCTGTCATCTCAGCCTCTATCAAATACTTAGTATCAAGTCTAACAAAGACTCTCCTGCAAAACCTGGCTGCTTGTGTCACTTCACAGCCTGTTATTATGATCTAATTCACCAAGTAGCAAAGATAATCATATACCATTAGAATTATAAACCTGCCATAATGCCTTCAATAGGCCTTAGGTAGACTTTCTCAGCCCATGATTTCACAGGCATCTATGAGAGCTGTGTAATTACTTACATAATACTAATACACTTTACCATATCATTACCTGACAATACATTAAGTAAAGCTGTGTTGGCCTCGAGAAGCAGGGATTACATATTATACACATATTGTGGACTTTTCTGTCTCTTGGAGGACAACTTATTATCTACTACTAGACCTGAGTCCTGTTTGTGGAATAGTTAGCAAAACAGTCCCAACATCCATCATTCCCCAACCATCCCTAGTTGCACCAGTCAATCTGAAGTCACCATTACACTGATGTACCCTTACAAAAAAAAACATGAAAAAACATGTGAAAAAAACACGTGGTTTTCAGACGTGATTTTATTTTTTATCACATGAAATGTTCACGAGTCAGACACGTGGTTTTCGGAAAACGTGTGAAGTTTCAAAACAATTCCCAACATGTGACATATTTTTCACATGTTTATTTTTCCCTACTTCCAGCTACATCTGGTGTCCCATACAGGACCAACCCTGCTTAGCTTCAGAGGCAAACCAGCAGTGGGATGGAGGGTGCTAGGTTGCTGAAATGAATGTGCCAAATCTTGCAAATGATAAAAAGGCAGCGAAAGCATATCGAGTAACATATCTAAAGATAGGGAAAATTGCAGGAAAGAGAGATGCGTTTTATTTAATTATAATAAAAACTGTTCAGTGAAAACAAAAAACATTCCATTTGCTCTCTCATTTAAAAATTATTTCCTTGCAACATTTTGTTTTGCTATCAATATAGTTTGCAATATTAAGATTTTTGTTCTCGACTTCAGAAGTTTTGCTTGATACTAATGGCACAAAAGTAACTACTCTATTAAAGGTGTTTAAAGTGGCAAACCTTAATTGAAACATTAACAAAGTGGACTCCCTACAACAGTTTCAGAAAAAAGATGAAGGATGGGGTTGGAGGAATGCAACCACTCTCAAATCCATAGTTTTAGCCATGTTTTTAGGCTATACAGTGTTTTGATCTCACTTTCACATATGGAAATGTCAAATGCAGTTTCACATGTCAAAATCTCAATTCCACATGTATAATTACAAGTTCAAGTGAAAAACAATCGCATATGAAAGTTTTTCACATATGAAACAGCAAATTGGGTTTTTACATGTGATAAAAATTTTGATTTAGTTTACGTGAACTTGAAATTTCACATGTGGAAGTCTGATTGTCACCTGAAAATGTTTAACATATGAAACCGCAAATGTCACATTGAAAACTGGAATTCACATTATGTGACTCATTTCAGGAAACTAGGCATATGCGTTTTGGGGAAGAAATACCTTCTGGAACTTTCATGTGACTTAATGACAAACTTGTGTTCTATCCATAAATACAAATACAATTGTTGAATTACGAGACTAGTTTAGCCATTCCCACTAGCCATGATTGGCTGAGATAATGATTGGGCTGGACAAGCCGAGAGATGAGTTTGGATTGGTCTGCCATGTAGCACACTTCTGACTATAATGTGAGCTGTTTAGTATGTGTTTACAGTCCTTTCTACCGTGCTGTTTTTGAAAGATATAACGTTAGCCATTGAGAACTACAAAAGTTTTGCTACTTTTATCAACAACATGGATGCACTGAATTTAGCAGGAGCTATCGACAGATCAGTAGGAAAAGGTGATGGGCTTCTTTCTGCACACGCCACGTTCAGTGTGAACCAGAGTGACTTGACACAAAGCTGGTCTAACAAGATGTAGCTACAATTCAAAGTTAAATAGTTCCAGTCTGCCATGAAGTGTTCATCCATGTATACGGGTATGAGTCTAGCTACATTTTCCAGATATACGTTTCTAATTTTGTCAGAAAATCATTTTTATTGCAAGTTAAAGCATACTGTTAGTTAGCTAGCAAATGTTAGCTTGCTAGCTCACTAGCTAACGTTAGGTGTATGATCTGTGTAGTAAACCAGAAATCCATTTGCATTGCTAGTTATAGCCTAATGTTAGCTAGCTAACATTGAACCTAGTTTGTTAGATTTAGCTACCTAGAGATTCATACTACAGCTATGACAATGTTTGTATGAGTAGTATGAGTTGGGGTTATGCCGGTTCATTGTTTAGCTAGATAGCTACCTAGCTAGCTACATGGCTAAACAAAATATTCCACTTTGGATGGATTATTACATGACCTATCAAATTACCAGGTGTCTGGAGGTGATTACGGCCATCGATTGTATTTCATGAATATGTGTAAGCAATAGAACTTAGATGTGGCTGGGGACTGGTTATAGCATTTCTTTCACATGACCCATCAATTTAGATAAGTGTGTCTGAGTAAGCGTCATCTAATAATTATAACATATTTATAAAATATTTTATCTGGACACTTTCTGTTTTTAATATTGCTACTATGCAAATATGCAAGTACCCATTTCACTGAACTGTTTACACCTTCTGTATCCTGTACATGTAACACATTTGTTCGATATAGTGTGTGTTTACCAGAGATGTTAATGAGAAGAACAACATTATCTGCACCAAAATCAGATTAGGATATAAACAAAGGACTAGATAAAGTGTATATTTACCTGGAGTTTTTCATTATTGTAGACTACTATCTTTACCACTTTTACACAACTCACTATGTTTAGCACTCTGTTTAGCACATGGCCTCACATGTGAATCCTTAAAGAGATGGGTGGGGCTAAGGCTTAAGAAGGTGTGAATGATCCTGAATGGGTGTAGACAAAGAAGAGTTCTCCAGTAGATGTACCAAAACATTCAAGGTACAATAATTCACATGTATTTTTTTTGTTAGGGCAATCTAGTCTGTGTCCCCGTATCATCATGTCCAATCCAACATGTCCCAATGTGTGGTCTTGAGTGTGTGGTCTTCAAAAAGGACTGGCAGTGTCAAAAATCGTATCTATTTTTATTTAATTCACATCACATTTTTTATGGATTTACAGGGGCTGATATATGAGTTCTGTGTTCCTCTGGCCCACCCACTCACACCAGCACAAAAACGGGGAATGTCACTCCCAGGCCGAGGCTCAGAGGTCAACTGTACGCATTCAGTCATAGCAGCGTCATGTAAGGAATTCTTCACAAATCAGCTCCCAATTTCATGGCAAATTTCCACCAAGGAATACATCTGTTTGGGGAATGTAAAGCGAGCCAGCGGGAGGGGATTCTCCTGGATTAGGCCTTCTCACCAGTTTATCATTCATCAGTCAGCAAGAGTTGTACAGAGGGTAAAGGGGGAGGAAAAATCCATAATTCTCTTCAGCCATACCTTCCTTTGTAGCTGAGGATTAACGGCAGGGCTGAGAGAACCTGATGAGTTTAAAGTTTCAGATGAGAGCAGGGTGAACGTAAGGCAGATCGCAACAGAGATAGCATTAGATAATCCCATACATCATGGGTGCTTATGGAGGGGAAATACAGTTTAAAGACCATCTGGACTTTCTAACCTCAATATTTTGGTCCAAAGAGGACAGGACAATATCTCCCCTTTGTATGTTTAATCAGTACATGGGGTTCTTCACTTTGCTATCCCTGTTTATAGTCTATATTGGATATATTTTGTATATTGGAATTCATGACTTGGAGCCACCCTGGGTTTCTTTACCATGAGTGTTACCTCATCTTTAAAGGGGCAATCAGCCGTTACTACATCCATTTTTGGACTTAAATTAATGATATGTACCCGTTGATTCTTGAAGAATATAACTTATAAAAGCCTCATGAGCTTAGTTCAACTGTCCAGTGGTGACCCGTCGTTCAGAGGGGCTGATAGATTAGCTCTGTGTTCCTCTGGCCCACCCACTCACACCAGCACAAAAACTGAGAATGTTTTGAGCCCCACCTTTTATGCATGTTATTTGGGCATGAATCAAATCAAATCAAATGTTATTTGTCACATACACACAATTAGCAGATGTTATTGAGGGTGTAGTGAAATGCTTGTGTTCCTAGTTCCAACAGTGCAGTAATATCACTATGGTGTTGAAGGCTGAGCTATAGCCAATTAACAGCATTCTTACATAGGTATTCCTCTTCTCCGTATGGGATAGGGCAGTGTGCAGTGCGATGGAGATTGCATTGTCTGTGGATCTATTGGGGCGGTATGCAAATTGAAGTGGGTCTAGGAAGTCAGGCAAGGTAGAGGTGATATGATCCTTAACTAGCCTCTCAAAACACTTGAGTGCTACGGGTGATAGTAATTTAATTCAGTTACCTTTGCTTTCTTGGGTACAGGAATGATGGTGGACATCTTGAAGCAAGTAAGGACAGCAGACTGGGATATGGAGAGATTGAATATGTCCGTAAACCCTCGAGCCAGCTGGTCTGCGCATGCTCTGAGGACGTGGCTAGGGATGCCGTCTGGGCTGGCAGCCTTGCGAGGGTTAACACGCTTAAATGATTCACTCACGTCGGCCATGGAGAACGACCTTGGGAGCGGGCTGCGTCTGTGGCACTGTCCTCAAAGTGAAGGAAGAAGGTGTTTAGCTTGTACGGGAGCAAGACGTCGGTGTCCGCGATGTGGCTGGTTTTCCCTTTGTAATCCGTGATTGTCTGTAGGCTCTGCGGCATACGTCTTGTGTCTGAGCCATTGAATTGCATCTCCACTTTGTCTCTGTACTGACATTTTGGCTGTTTGATTGCCTTACGGAGGGAATAACTACACTGTTTGTATTCAACCATATTCCCAGTCACCTTGCCATTGTTAAATACATTGGTTCGCACTTTCAATTGCCATCAGTGCCATCAGTGGGAACAACATCCCCTATACACTTCTTGATGAACTCAGTCACCTTGTCCATGTATACGTCAATGTTATTCTCAGAGGCTACCTGAAACACATCCCAGTCCGCGTGATCAAAACAATCTTGAGCATGGATTCCAATTGGTCAGACCAGCTTTGAATAGACCTTAGCACGGGTACTTCCTGTTTGAGTTTATGCCTATAGGAAGGGAGGAGAAACAATTAAGTTGTGATCGGATTTTCCAAAAGGAGGGTGGGGGAGGGCCTTGTAGCCATCCCGGAATGGGGAGTAACAGTAGTTGAGAGTTTTTTAAGTGCGAGTACTACAGGCAATGTGTTGGTAGAACCTCTGTAGTTTTTTCCTCAAATTTGCTTTGTTAAAATCCCCAGCTACAATAAACGCGGCCTCAGGATGTGGTTTCCAGTTTGCACAAAGTCCAGAGTAGTTTCTTGGTGGTATCGTCTTGAGGGGGAATATACACGGCTGTGACTATAACCAGAGAGAATTCTCTTGGGAGGTAATACGGTCTGAATTTGTGAGGTATTGTAGGTTGGGTGAACAAAAGTACTTGAGTTTCTGTACGTTATTGTTACGTCCAGGCCAACTACATCGACGGTGCTCCTCCCGCCCCGGCTCGCCGGTGTACTAACCACCGGCATGAGAAGGATGGCAGCCTGATCAAAGCGGCCATCACCTGCTTCTCATTCCCTAATTCCTCACGCCCACACAGACACACCGGTTTCCATTCACCCCATTACACTCCCTATTTATGTCTCTCTTTCCTGTGTGTGGGTGTGGATTATTGTATGTTAACTACGCATGTTATTGTTTATTAAAAGTATCATATTCTATATTCCTTTTGTTTCACCTCTTCTTTTTTTACGCCTCACGCACGTTACAGTTATCACAATCACACCATGAGTAGTTAATCATGAAACATACACCATCGTCTTTCTTCTTACTGGAGAGTTCTTTATTCCTGTCTACGCAATGTACTTAGAATCAAGCTGGCTGTTTGGACAGGGACAGTATATCCGGAGAGAACCATTATTCAGTGAAACGGTTATGAAACATGTTACAGTATCTGATGTCTTTCTGGATAAAGATCCTCGCCCTGAGCTCATCTACTTTATTGTCCAGAGTCTGAACATTAGCGAGTAATATACTCGGAAGCAGTGGATGGTGTGTACACCTCTGGAGCAGCCACAGACATTCGTTCAATTGCCCTGAGGGGGTACAAACAAAGGATCCAATTCGGGAAAGTCATATTCCTGGTTGTAATGCTGGGTTATTGCCGCTCTGATATCTGTTATTTCCGGCTGTATGTAATAATAACACAAAAAACATTCTCTGCTAATAATGTAGGAAATAATAAAAAAACAAAATACTGCAAAGTTGCTTAGGAGCTAGAAGCAGAGCTGCCATGTCTGTCGGCGCCATCTGTGTCGGTGCCATACGTGTCACATATCAGTTTGCAAACAATGTAAAAAATTATAATTTTGTTAATAAAGCCGCATACAAACATGGTCTCTTTTTTGCTTTCTTGAGTAAGGTAGCTCCAAAATGCAGGTGTTTCAGCCTAGCTCAGCGCTTTCTGTGGTGATGGGGCAGCCAGCGGATAATGCAGAGCGTAGGGGTTGGTAATGTTCTCTAGTTGCGTCGTTATTGACTCAGTGTTCTGACACTCATGGGGGCACTATGTCACCACAAAATCTATGGGGAGAGCTCGAAAATTCAAGCCCCTCGGGTGCTGCCATAGAATTACATTAGAAGTGCCCATCCAAGAATGCTCAAGGTCATTCACCACAGATAAAATGACATCAAATCACGTTATATCTACCGTATATCTAGCTTTGATTGGACTGATCATGTCAACATCATACTTTCAAAATATTAGCTAGAAAACTAGACAAGCAGTCATCATCATGAATCAAGTCGACAATCTACTGGCAAATCCTTTTCAATCCTTGTCATATGAAAATAAATTATAGATAAAATGTATCATTGCTCATTAGCCATTAGACATAAACATTACACAAGAAGTGTGGAAATCGCAAATTCAACAATGAGTGGTTTGTAAGGAATCAGTGGCTAACTGCAAGCGTTGCAAAGCAATCACTAGCCTGCTATTCAGTGGAGTGGGTGTGTGGTCCAAGCCTGGGTTTAAGGGTCTCTTTTCCAAGCTTAAAAGGATAAACATTCACATACAACACCATGGTTCCAGAAAAGGTTGAATGCATTGGCCATGTTGTCAGTACAATTGAATTCAAGACAACTGGGAACTTGGAAAAAAACAAGCTTGGACTGGGAAAATACGTTTTGAACGGTCATCCAACTCCAAGAATTCCAAGTCCGGAACTCGGGCCTCTTTCTAGAGCGCCGACCTGAAGATCACTGACGTCATAATTGTCTTGAGAGCACCATAAATCCAAAGACTGCTGAAGTATGATGACAAAATTTGCCCACAAGAAGCCTACTGTTCTGACTTGGTGGTGCACATGTAGCCTATAGAAATATTGTATTAGCTTTCATTGTCTGCTTATCTGCCCCCTTTATTTATCCTAGAGTTCTGACTTGGTGTACAGGGAGAATACTGTAAGAACGGCCCATGTTTTGAATTCTGTTGCTGTACATTTCAAAAGGGCTGAACAAATAGTTATATTGACTACATTCATCCAAGTGCCCTCATTGATGTCTTAATCAAAATTACGGATTGCTTCTTATCCGCTCATCGTTACCTTATGCCATAATTTGTACATCTCAATTATTAGTAGAAACCACATTTGTTTAAGCAAGTCAGCCTTAACAGCTACAGTTGATGTCGGAAGTTTACATACACCTTAGCCAAATACATTTAAACTCAGTTGTTTACAATTCCTCACATTTAATCCTAGTAAAAATTCCCTGTCTTAGGTCAGTTAGGATCACCACTTTATTTTAAGAATGTGAAATGTCAGAATAATAGTAGAGAGAATTATTTATTTCAGCTTTTCTTACTTTCATCACATTCCCAGTGGGTCAGAAGTTTACATACACTCAATTAGTATTTGGTAGAATTGCCTTTAAATTGTTTAACTTGGGTCAAACAAATGTTCTATAGGATTGAGGTCAGGGCTTTGTGATTGCCACTCCAATACCTTGACTTTGTTGTCCTTAAGACATTTTGCCACAACTTTAGAAGTATGCTTGGCGTCATTGTCCATTTGGAAGATCCATTTGCAACCAAGCTTTAACTTCCTGACTGATGTCTTGAGATGTTGCTTCAATACAGCCACATAACTGTCCTTCCTCATGATGCCATCTATTTTGTGAAGTGCACCAGTCCCTCCTGCAGCAAAGCACCCCCACAACATGATGCTGCCACCCCCGTGCTTCACGATTGGGATGGTGTTCTTCGGCTTGCAAGCCTCCCCCTTTTTCCTCCAAACATAACTATGGTCATTATGGCCAAACAGTTCTTTGTTTTGTTTCATCAGACCAGAGGGCATTTCTCCAAAAAGTACGATCTTTGTCCCCATGTGCAGTTGCAAACTGTAGTCTGGCTTTTTTGTGGCGGTTTTGGAGCAGTGGCTTCTTCCTTGCTGAGCGGCCTTTCAGGTTATGTCGATATAGGGCTCGTTTTACTGTGGATATAGATACTTTTGTACCTGTTTCCTCCAGCATCTTCACAAGGTCCTTTGCTGTTGTTCTGGGATTGATTTGCACTTTTCGCACCAAAGTACGTTCATCTCTAGGAGACAGAACGCGTCTCCTTCATGAGCGGTATGACGCCTGCGTGGTCCCATGGTGTTTATACTTGGGTACTATTGTTTGTACAGACGAACGTGTTACCTTCAGGTGATTGGAAATTGCTCCCAAGGATGAACCAGATTTGTGGAGGTCTACAATTTGTTTTCTGAGGTCTTGGCTGATTTCTTTTGATTTTCCCATGATGTCAAGCAAAGAGGCACTGAGTTTGAAGGTAGGCCTTGAAATACATACACAGGTACACCTCCAATTGACTCAAATTATGTCAATTAGCCTATCAGAAAATTCTAAAGCCATGACAATTTTCTGGAATTTTCCAAGCTGTTTAAAGGCACAGTCAGCTTAGAGTATGTAAACTTCTGACCCACTGGAATTGTGATATGGTGAATTAGTGAAATAATCTGTCTGTAAACAATTGTTGGAAGAATGACTTGTGTCATGCACAAAGTAGATGTCCTAACCGACTTGCCAAACTATAGTTTATTAACATTAAATCTGTGGAGTGGATGTAAAATGAATTTCAATGACTTCAACCTAAGTGGATGTAAACTTCCGACTTCAACTGTATGTTGAATGAGGCTGAATTAACTGTTTCGCTGCCAGACAAGGCTCCGTTGATAGCCAGGTGTAGCGGTGGTAAGGTGTTGGGACTCTACTGTTGGGACTCTGCTGTTGGGACAGCTTTATGTAGGCCCTAAAAGTTTGTTGGCACCGTTTGTCACCGTTATAGTGCAATTAATGTATTGTTTAGTGTTGTGTTGAGGCTTTGCTGGCATGTATAAAAAAAATGTTTTGTTTGCCCCACCAAGACTTGCTAAAAACGACACTGCAACTGTCGTACCCAATCAAAACCCCAAATATAAGCTTGGAATCACGGATGGTCAGTCCTTACATTCGTAGCTCTGTTTATGAATTTGAGAATGGTTACATTTCTCCAGCCTCATCCCTCAGCTTTTTACCGAAACAAGGGTGGGGAAAACGCTTTTTTTTTGTTTGTACTGCTGATTGCCCTTAAAGTAAAGCCAGATTTTAACACAGCATCATTGAAGCAGAAAACCAATTAATCAGTTCCTCTGGTTTCTTCTTTACATTACAGATTTACAGGCCCAAAAAGAGGGGAGGTGGCAGAATAAAGGGAACAGGAAGGTAAATGGTCTCAGCCGGGAGATGTCAGTCAGTTTACTTTACAACCTGCATCTAACACACTGCCATTATTTACCACTTTCTAAAATGCAGTGTATTTTACATTTACTGTACTTTTAGCTGCATTTGTTGATAACGAAATCAAAAAATACTCTGGATACATGATAAGAATATTGATGGAAAATGTGGGGGTAGGTGCAACATAAGACAAAACAATTACAAGGGTTTGAGTGAGAGGATTAACTGGTGTGTCCAAGTAGCCACACATCTCTCCAATGTGTGCACAGTTCCTAAGTCATTTCAAGAGTCGTCAACTATAAGGTGTTTTTTTTTAGCTCTCTAGCAGAGGACCACCATCACACAATTACTGTTGTTGTTTACGCAATCCAAAAACTGTCCATTATAAATCACAATCTGGGTTAGGTGGGCAACATTTGAAAGTTTGTTTTATAGCCATAAAATTCGATCTTACAGTGTTAGGCTTTCACAAAGCAATTCAGAGAACCAGAGCAAATGTTGGTGTGCATAGAAAGGAATCATGAGTGCATTCAGGTGAGTGTGCAGGGGTGTAAAGTACTTCAGTAAAATGCTTTAAAGTACTACTTAAGTCTGTACTTTACAATTTATATTTTTACCACATTCCTAAAGAAAATATTGTACTTTTTCCCTGACAACCCAAAGTACCTGTTACATTTTGAATGCTTAGCAGGACAGGAAAATTGTGAAATTCACGGACCTATCAAGAGAACACGTGGTCATCCCTACTGCCTATGATCTGGCAGACTCACTAAACACAAATGCATCTTTTGTAAATAATGTCTGAGTGTTGGAGTGTGCCCCTGGCTATGTGTAAATTAATATAAGGAATTTATAATAATGTATTATTGTACTTCTACTTTTATAACTTAAGTATATTTTAGCAATTACATGGACTTTTGATACTTAAATATATTTAAAACCAAATACTTTTAGACTTTAACTCAAGTAGTATTTTACTGGGTGACTTTCACTTTTACTTGAGTAACTTTCTTTTAATGTATATATACTTTTACTCAAGTATGACAATTGGGTACTTTTTCCACCACTGTGAGTGTGCCACAGTGAATTTTCTTCACAATAGACAAACATAGGCTCATTCTGTTCAGGACAACCCAGGGTATGATACCATGTCATCTTGTAACTGTACATCAAACATAGTGATCATAAACGTTGACACAGTTTATGACATGAGCTTTATGATATGAAAATGTTAACCTCTTAAGGATCGGACCCTTTAAAAAAAAAAAATAAAATGACATACCCAAATCTAACTGCCTGTAGCTCAGGACCTGAAGCAAGGATATACATATTCTTGATACCATTTAAAAGAAAACACTTTGAAGTTTGTGGAAATGTGAAATTAATGTAAGAGAATATAACACATTAAATCTGGTAAAAGATAATACAAAGAAAAAAACATGCAGGTTTTTTTTTGGGGGGGGTGGGGGGTTGTCACATCATACAGTATTTGAAATGCAAGAGAATGGACATAATATTACTTAGGAGTCCAGAAGCAATTTAGATTTTGGCCACTAGATGGCAGCAGTTTATGTGCAAAGTTTTAGACATATACAAGATAGATAGATACATATATAGAAAGGTACTTTATTGATCCCGAGGGGAAATTTCTTTATCAAGCAGCTACGAAAAACACAGGGCAGGTGTAAAATGCCAGGACGAAATACACAAAAGACAGATACACGATACATGATACATAGTGCGACAGTATGAGAAGTATAAAAATACAAGAAGTCAGGAGTGCAAAAAGCTATAAAAAGGCATTGCATAGTATGAGTGAATGGCTGAATATGTACATTATACATTGATGCAGAGTGTTAGGCGAAAAATGGATGCAAATATTGCAAGTTGATATAAATAAATAAATAAACATTGCATGGTTAACTATACTATACAGGTCGATGGCAGAGAAAGATACTTAAATAGCTAAATGTGCGTATGATATAAGTGAGGGTAATAATAGTTTACTTAATAGACAGTCTGGTTAAATGTACAGGTAAGTGAATATTTACATGGTTACATTAACTGTACAGGTAAATGGCAGGAAGAGATACTTAAATAGCTAAATGTGTGTATGATATAATTTAGAGTAATAATAATAATTCCCTTCAAATAAAATAGTCTTTAGTACAGAGTTTAATTACAGATACATGCACGTATTGCACATTCGATATACTAAATGCAATAAAAAAAAGATACTACTGACAGGATACTAATATGCAGTTCTGAGTGAATGACTACGTAAGTTCAGTCCAAGAATTACTTACAAATTTGCACGTGATATGATATAACAACTGTACATGAATATGTATATACAGTGCTGAATTAATGAGTACTGAATTAATAAGTCCTGAGTAAATGAGTGAGTACAGACCAGAGAGTTACTCACGGATGGATGGATGGATGCCTGATTGTTAAACAAGTTCCTAACACCCCAACAGTTCCAGGATTATGTTGCAGACGGCATGGCACCCCGGTGAGGCATTGAATAGTCTAATAGCCACCGGCAGGAAGGACCTCCTGTAGTGCTCTCTAGCACACCGTGGTGGGATCAGTCTGTGACTGAAGGTGCTCCTCTGCGTCATAACCATGGCATGCAGAGGGTTGTCCATGATGGCCAGCTCCACATCCATCCCCTGTATAGGGACTGCAGTCGGTTGGGACTTGGTTCTCCTGAAGTCCACCACCATCTCCTTTGTTTTGCTGATGTTGAGCTGAAGGTGGTTTTGTTACACCACACCACAAAGTCATTGATTGTGCTCCTATACTCCTCCTCCTGCCTACCCCTGATGCTCCCTACAATTACGGAGTCATCCGAGAACTTCTACATGTGGCATGTCTCAGAGTTATATCTGATGTCTGAGGTGTAGAGGGTGAACAGGAATGGGGACAGGACCATACCTTGGGGGGCCCCTGTATTGCTCACTGCCCGTCTGACACACAGCTCTGTCGCCACACAAATTGTGGCCTTCCATTCAGGTAGTCCGTAACCCAGGAGACTAATTGTGCTTCCACTTTCATCCTCCTCATCTTCTCACCCAGTAGAAGGGGCTGAATGGTGTTGAAGGCACTGGGGAAGTCAAAAAACATAACCCTCACAGTGCAACCTGCGTTTTCCAGGTGAGAGTAGGCCCTCTGCAGAAGGTAGATGATTGCATCATCCACCCCGACTGCAGGGGGTCCAGGACTAATCTTTCCAGGTTCTTCATGATGTGGTATGTTAGCGCTACAGGTCTGAAGTCATTCAGGACAGTGGGGTGCGCCTTCTTGGCACTGTGACCAGGCAGGATGTTTTCCACAGCACAGGGACCCTTTCCAGGCTCAGGCTAAGGTTGGAGTATTCCACACAGTTGGTCAGCACCGACCCTAAGCACCCTTGGGCTGATGCCATCAGGGCCCGCCGCTTTTCCCTGATGTAGTCTCTCCAGCTCTCTCTTCACTTGGTTGGTGGTGAAAGAGTCCAGAGGATCAGTCCAGAGGTGGGGGGATGGGGAGGGGGTCACTGATTGTCTCAATGGAGGTGTCGTGTGCAAAGGGGGGGTGGGACAGCCGTGAGGATTTGTGGCCTGGAGAGCTGGAGGGGAGGGGCACAGGGCCAATATTGAATCTGTTAAAAAATTGGTTTAGCTCATTGGCTCTGTCCCCAGAAATGGCAAAGAAGGCACTGGGATGTGCTGTCTGTAACCTCGCGATAACAGAGTGGATGACGTCACACGCTGTGTTTGCATCAGCGGAGGGTGGGAGGTAAACAATAACAGCAATGGCCTCCGTGAATTCCCTCTGCAAATAGTAGGGTCTCAGGCTAACGGCTAACAGCAGAATGTCTGGGCTACAAAACTGTTCCTTGGATTACACCATCTGTTGTTAACTAATAAAGCCAGCCCCCCCCTCCCTTACTCTTACCGGAAGAAGCACAATCCCTGTCCGCTCTAATGGTCTGAAAACCGTCAATAGTGACATTCCCTATGGGGATGTTATTATTCAGCCATGTCTAGGTCAGACATACTAGACTAGCTTCTTTGTAATCCCTCTGTCCATCTGTCTTGTTATGTAGCGATCTCACGTTGCCCATAATGATAGACGGTATAGCCGGCTTGTACTTCCTACATTTTGCTTTACACTTCAATCCTGCCCTGCATCCACGCCATCGCCTTTTCAACTCGTCCGGAATAACAAACTTTTCCCTGGGGTGCAGCATCGCTGAGTGTGCTAAATCCAATAGCTGGGCTCAGTTGTAAATAATTTAGGACTCACGTGTACGTTTGGCGCTGCTAAACATAAGAAAAAGTGCCTCAGTGATAAAAAGGACCGCTAGAACCTTCGTAAAACAGTAGCACTCCATAATCCTGAACTATTATAGTTCAATTGTCAAAACTCACGGGAAACATACTAAAACAACAATTAATGCACAAACAATGGGAGCTGCTTAACAGGCGACCACACAGGGCGGCGCTAACCAATGAACCATTGCATTACTGTTCAAAATGTTGTATCAAGTCTGCCCAAATCTGCCTATTGGTTTATTGATACATTTTCAAGTACAAATCTGTGCACTCTCCTCAAACAATAGCATGGTATTATTTCACTGTACTGGCTACTGTAAATTGGACAGTGCAGTTTGATTAACAATAATTTAATCTTTCTGCTCATATAAGATATGTCTATGTCCTGGGAAATGTTCGTCTTACTTACAACGTCATTAGCGCACATTAGCTCAAGCGTCCCGAGGACAGGACACGATCCTGTAGAGGTCCACATTTGGACTCTGGTTTTTGGCTTGCTTGTATGACATCAAAGCGGTATTTATTATATCAACGTCATCTTTCCAAATACATTGAGTCCTGTTAATTTACAGCATCTCCCTCACTCAAACATGATTTTTTTGCAAAAGTTGCCCAATAAGCAGGAGGGATGGGGGAAACTTATTGTCGCTCGAGGTGCTCAAGTTCAGAATGGCTGTCAGTCAAAACCCATACAGAACTGTGAAGCGCAGAGCCTGAGCTCTGACGTCATGTATAGCAGTTTACTGTACAGCCACTGAGTTACAATTTAGGCGCTACATGGTACTGAGTTATTGCCCACGAATTTCGGACTTCAAAAGTTTAAACTTTTTTGTCCAAAGAACAAAAGGACAGCACTGGGCCTGAAACATCTTAAATACATTTTCCCCTTATCTTTTCACTTAAAGTTTAGCTTTACTTAAAAATGGAATGATGGAGCTGACAGCATTTTAGCAACAATAAATCTTATTAAAATCTATTCATATACACCCCCAGGAAGAATGACACTTAAAAAAAAAAAATCTGTCATATTCAGCAGGTGTTGCACATTTGTAAATCCATCAGTTATTCTGCACTCTGGCCCACTTAGACAAGAGTGCTCTGAATTTTATTATTATTTTACCTTTATTTAACTAGGCAAGTCAGTTAAGAACAAATTCTTATTTACAATGACAGCCTAGGAACAGTGGGTTAACCGCTTTGTTCAGGGGCAGAACAACACATTTTTACCTTGTCAGCTCTGGGATTCAATCCAGCAACCTTTCAGTTACGGGCCCAACACTCTAACCACTTGGCTACCTGCCGCCCCAATTTGGGAACGCAAGAGATATACTAACTGGATAACAGCCGTTCAAGTTCTTGCTAGCTAACCAAATGACACCTGCATCTTTAGCTGTGTATAGCCATTGAAAAATTCTATGAGGGGAAAAAGTCAGTCACTCACCCACTTCTCCAATGGCATGACATGACATCCTCCTAGCAGCTAGCTAGCTATCTAGTTAGGCTCCATGTTTTTAGCTTGATACATAAATAGATTTTCTAGCATATTAGCCACGTTATGACTGACTTGTGATCATTGCCCTTGGTAGTTGGATTGTATTGACATTCCCAGCCTTAGTTACATTTGTCAGTTTTTGTCCAAAATATTGAGTCATTGAAACTGAAACAGTGCATCCCGAATGGAGGCAGCAAATAATGTACCAGTCCAGCTGTGATTTACAACCTGATAGCAATATGTTTTGGACTACCAAGAAATGTATTGGTGAATTATCCTAACTATGCATTGAACTGCAGCCATCTATTCTGCCAACAATGCCTTAGTGTACATCATGGAATGTTGAGTCAAATAGAACCTATTTGTAAAATATCTTATAAAGTTGATTTTGTAGCATAAACTGGGAACTTATTTTGACTAATATCATGATAGTCTGTTTGTTTCATATCTGCAAAGTAGTTAAAATGCTGTCACTTCCACTTTAAGTGAGTTGCACAAAACATTTGAAGGCGAATTTCCCTCTTAAATTAAGTGAAAAAGATCAGGGTGCCTATGAGGTCCTTAAAGTGCTTCATTCAGCATGGATTTCATATACGTACAGTGGGGAGAACAAGTATTTGATACACTGCCAATTTTGCAGGTTTTCCCACTTACAAAGCATGTAGAAGTATGTAATTTTTATCATAGGTACTCTTCAACTGTGAGTGACGGAATCTAAAACAAAAATCCTGAAAATCACATTGTATGATTTTTAAGTAATTAATTTGCATTTTATTGCATGACATAAGTATTTGATACATCAGAAAAGCAGAACTTAATATTTGGTACAGAAACCTTTGTTTGCAATTACAGAGATCATACGTTTCCTGTAGTTCTTGACCAGGTTTGCACACACTGCAGCAGGGATTTTGGCCCACTCCTCCATACAGACCTTCTCCAGATCCTTCAGGTTTTGGGGCTGTCGCTGGGCAATACGGACTTTCAGCTCCCTCCAAAGATTTTCTATTGGGTTCAGGTCTGGAGACTGGCTAGGCCACTCCAGGACCTTGAGATGCTTCTTACGGAGCCACTCCTTAGTTGCCCTAGCTGTGTGTTTCGGGTCGTTGTCATGTTGGAAGACCCAGCCACGACCCATCTTCAATGCTCTTACTGAGGGAAGGAGGTTGTTGGCCAAGATCTCGCAATACATGGCCCCATCCATCCTCCCCTCAATACGGTGCAGTTGTCCTGTCCCATTTGCAGAAAAGCATCCCCAAAGAATGATGTTTCCACCTCCATGCTTCACGGTTGGGATGGTGTTCTTGGGGTTGTACTCATCCTTCTTCTTCCTCCAAACACGGCGAGTGGAGTTTAGAACAAAAAGCTATATTTCTGTCTCATCAGACCACATGACCTTCTCCCATTCCTCCTCTGGATCATCCAGATGGTGATTGGCAAACTTCAGACGGGCCTGGACATGCGCTGGCTTGAGCAGGGGGACCTTGCGTGCGCTGCAGGATTTTAATCCATGACGGCGTAGTGTGTTACTAATGGTTTTCTTTGAGACTGTGGTCCCAGCTCTCTTCAGGTCATTGACCAGGTCCTGCCGTGTAGTTCTGGGCTGATCCCTCACCTTCCTCATGATCATTGATGCCCCACGAGGTGAGATCTTGCATGGTGCCCCAGACCGAGGGAGATTGACAGTCATCTTGAACTTCTTCCATTTTCTAATAATTGCGCCAACAGTTGTTGCCTTCTCACCAAGCTGCTTGCCTATTGTCCTGTAGCCCATCCCAGCCTTGTGCAGGTCTACAATTTTATCCCTGATGTCCTTACACAGCTCTCTGGTCTTGGCCATTGTGGAGAGGTTGGAGTCTGTTTGAGTGTGTGGACAGGTGTCTTTTATACAGGTAACGAGTACAAACAGGTGCAGTTCATACAGGTAATGAGTGGAGAACAGGAGGGCTTCTTTAAGAAAAACTAACAGGTCTGTGAGAGCCGGAATTCTTACTGGTTGGTAGGTGATCAAATACTTATGTCATGCAATAAAATGCAAATTAATTATTTAAAAATCATACAATGTGATTTTCTGTATTTTCGTCTCTCACAGTTGAAGTGTACCTATGATAAAAATTACAGACCTCTACGTGCTTTGTAAGTAGGAAAACCTGCAAAATCGGCAGTGTATCAAATACTTGTTCTCCCCACTGTAGCTATTGATTTCAGTCTGGGAACCAGGCCCCCCATCTCTATGGTAACCAGAAACTCTTTCTGCCATACATGCCTTCAAACTACTGTAAAAAACACTTAATTTTGCCCTTACCTAAGGAAAACGTTTGAGGGGCTCTATGCAACACCGTATCTTAAACAGTTCCCTTAGGTAAGGGAACATTGTTACTTAAAGTAAACCCTTAAGGGAAACACAATATGTTTTATTCAACTGGGCCCTGTACTATAGTAATAACTTCAATATCATCACAAAGACAAGGAAATAATAAAATAAAAAATGTATTAATGTTTTACAGTCCATTACACTACTGAAACCCCTTCAGCCAAAACAGTTATTTCTCCTTGACAAAATACACACATTTTTATTTGTATATCAATACAGTGTTCATTTATATACATTATATGATTGTACCTCACCCTATTACTATCTACTATTTATGTTAGGTCAGAATCATTTTGTGAGGTATATTGTGGGACATAGAGTCAGGACACAGATTGAGTTGTAAGTTGTGATGAAAAACATACTGTAGGTCCATGTCGCCCATCCTCTGACACAGAGACATAGGGGAGGCGACACCCAGCCTCCTGGCTCCTCAGGGAGATAAGTGTAATTCCATGGGCCTTCCTTCACAAGTCTGTCCCCTTCCTGCAGACACCTCTCCCCTGCTCTGCTCCCCTTCCTGATGTTATCACAGTCCCAGACCCAGAGTGGTTCTTTGTGGTCCATTGCCCTGTCTTCCGCTAGCACACGTGTGTGTCACAGTCTGTCAAGAGGCCAGACTCCATTTCCTGTATATTGGGTGTGTGTGGAGGGTTGTGGAGAACAGGAAAAGGAAGTGAACAACACAGACGAGAATGAGTACAATATGTATCCCCAGTCACTTATTTATAACCAATTTTGTCAGTACTGTATAACACCGAGGGTTAGAAAGCCATAACATGTTACGTCTATATACTGTATTTCTATGTAAGTCTATGGATGTCATTAAATAAGACAAACCTGGAGTAGAATAAGCATTCCTCTTGACACTGTCAGCAACGAGGAACCTAACGAGCTCTCTGAGTCACAACAGTTAACTGTACTTTGACCTAAAAAAGAGAGCTATTTCAAACAAGGGAGAGAACACGTACAGTGGGGAGAACAAGTATTTGATACACTGCCGATTTTGAAGGTCTGATGAGACAAAAATAGAGCTTTTTGGTCTAAACTCCACTCGCCGTGTTTGGAGGAAGAAGAAGGATGAGTACAACCCCAAGAACACCATCCCAACCGTGAAGCATGGAGGTGGAAACATCATTCTTTGGGGATGCTTTTCTGCAAAGGGGACAGGACGACTGCACCTTATTGAGGGGAGGATGGATGGGGCCATGTATCACGAGATCTTGGCCAATAACCTCACACAGCCAGGGCAACTAAGGAGTGGTTCCGTAAGAAGCATCTCAAGGTCCTGGAGTGGCCTAGCCAGTCTCCAGACCTGAACCCAATAGAAAATCTTTGGAGGGAGCTGAAAATCTGTGTTGCCCAGCGACAGCCCCGAAACCTGAAGGATCTGTATGGAGGAGTGGGCCAAAATCCCTGCTGCAGTGTGTGCAAACCTGGTATAGAACTACAGGAAACGTATGATCTCTGTAATTGCACCAAATATTAATTGTACCAAACATTAAGTTCTGCTTTTCTGATGTATCAAATACTTATGTCATGCAATAAAATGCAAATGAATTACTTAAAAATCATACAATGTGATTTTCTGGATTTTTACAGACCTCTACATGCTTTGTAAGTAGGAAAACCTGCAAAATCGGCAGTGTATCAAATACTTGTTCTCCCCACTGTATGTGTAGATGTGTGCAGCCGTCACTTGGCTGGTGTGTGAGTTACAGCTTGGCCATGAGCTGGCTTTGCATCCTTGGCTGGGCCTGGGGGTTTTATTTCAATGGATGCCTAAGTAGAGTTTGACTTTGAAGGCTTTCATCCTGAGGCAATGCTATGGCATTTGACTTCTGGCCAAAACAAAAAAAGCAGTGTGTCAGACCTCTGGGGTCACTGAGATCACTTATCGCCGCTGAAAATAACCAATGGCAAGCCACGATATGGGAAATCTAAAAGAGGTCTTACATTAGAAGGTGCACTGAGGTGGAATGGAGACAGCTACAGAGCAGGTCAATGACCTTGGACCATAGATAACTTTTTTCCTCAAAACCTGGGGGCTTCACTTAATAGAATGTTCTAGTGCGGTTTAAAAAAAGAAAAGAAACAATGATACCCAAGTCCAACTATAGCATGATACATAAGAAACAACTAAATAAATTTGCAACAACATTTAGAATTGATAAACAACAATATTAAAGGTCCTTTGTTTTTAGCTTCCATAGAATGTAAGTGCTTAGTGAACAAACATGAAGAGAATTAACCATATAGCAGGGAAAAAAAATGACATCCTCTATCTCCTGTATTTGGTTACATCATAACAATCTGGTTATTAAGATAGATATATACGAAAATCAAGAGTAGTAACCTTCAGTAATTGGAGACCTTTCTATGTCAAATTTGACACTAACGTTATACACCAGATATCTTACCTAAGGTCACCATTTAACTGAAGAACATCCAGTGAGACAGATTTCCTCTTACAGACTCTCTTCTGAGATTAAGCTGTCATTTCAGAAGTATATTTAATATTTTACTCAACAGACTGGTTTAACTATGCATTTGTAAACAAAATATAATCTTCCAAAAAATAAATACAAATTCCAGCTATGGAAGTAGAAATATTTGCTAAAAATGGCAAAAATACTGGCAAAAATACTTGCCTTGATTGCAATTCTATGCATGTATTAGCAAAATAGTTGTAGGCCACTGAATAATGGCTAATTTGAACTAAAGACTATCCCAATCATCATTTAATGTGCTGTGTAACAGCCCTGCGAATAACCTAGTGGACTGTAAACCTATAGAAGTTTTGTTTTTTCATTATTTGTCATTCAATATTAAGGGACTGACAAGTCAAGCTCACAAAAAATGGCAACAATGGTGGTCTTCAAGATGCCTCAAGTCACAAGGATCACATCACTGAAAATAACCCCTGAATCCATAACTCCCTTGAACTCTGTACCCTTCTCACCCCAACCCCCACCATCATAACACCTTACTCTCTGAGGCTGTGTGACACCAGCAGGTGCTCTTTGTCACTGGACCTTTAACAAAGGCACTTGGTCTCCAGAATAGCTATACCCAAGGGCTCCCTCTGTGCCCCCTCTCTTTTGTTTTCTGACCTCTGCCCAATGTCACTCACTGTATGTTCCCATGTCAAGATGTCTATATTAAATGTACTATTCAGAGAAATGGAAACTTAGAGAACCACAACATTTGTTGTTCTATGTGATAATAATCATACCTCATGGAGAAAATAATTCTAACCTTAGCCCTGACCTTCAACACATCCAAGGCTCTAAGACAGTCATGTCTGATCTAGCATGCAATGCTGTAATTTGTAAATTAAAGGTACAATATGTATCACCTTTTCATTCAAATAGCTCTAAATTGTCATAGTAATGGATCATAGAATAAAATGCTTTTAAGATTACAGTGGTCGGGTACGACTTGGCGGGGGAATTTGCCTCTCCCAGGACCCCAGACCCAGACAGTCACCCCGCAACAGGACGACATTGAGGAGAAGAGGGGGGAAAGTTTCACCAAAGACTATGCTGTCGACAGCAGACAAACAGCAAACTATTTGCCAAAAAAATACGTTTGGCCAGCCAAAAAGATAAGAGTTGATCGAAGGGAGTGGATAGCAGCCTATTCGGGAATTCTATCCATCCATCCATCCATCCATCCATCCATCCATCCATCCATCCATCTATCTATGGACTTACAGACTGCATAACGGACTATATCAATTTTTATGTAGACAACACTGTACCCACCAGGAAGGTACGCTGTTTTCCAAATAATAAACCCTGGGTCACCAGCGACCTGAAGGCCCTGCTGAATGAGAAGAAGAGGGCCTTCAAGGAGGGGGACAAGGACTAATTGAAATGCGCCCAGAGGGAGCTGAAGTTGCGGATTGCTGAGTGGAAGAGAGTGTATAAGGAGAAGATGGGGGACAAGCTGAGGCAGAGCCAGGTGAGAGAGGTGTGGAAGGCTATGATAAATATCACTGGCTTCAAAAAGTCAAACTGGGCAGACGGAGGGGACCCAGGACAGAGCCAATGAGCTGAACCAATTTTTTAACAGGTACGATATTAGCTCTGTCCACCTCCCCTCCAGCTCTCCAGGCCACACACCCTCACGACTGTCCCGTCCCCCCTTTGCACACGACACCTCCGTTGAGACAATCAGTGACCCCCTCCCCGCTCCCTCTGGACTGTTCTTTTGGACAACAGGCTGGAATGGGCTGGTAACACCGGGGCTCTGTACAAAAACTGCCAGAGCCGACTCTACTTTCTGAGGAGGCTCAGGTCCTTCAACGTGTGCAGTAAACTACTGCATACTTTCTACCAGTCTGTGGTGGCCAGTGCAATCCTTTTTGCAGTGGTGTGCTGGGAGGCCAACATTAAGGCCGGTGATTCTGATCAGGGAGGCTAGCTCTGTTCTGGGGATTAACCTTGACACTCTAGAGGAGGTGGCGGAGAGAAGGATTCTGGCCAAACTGCTGGCCATCATGGACAACGTCACCCACCCTCTGCATGCAATGGTTATGATGCAGAGGAGCACCTTCAGTCACAGACTGATCCCACCACGGTGTGCCAGAGAGCGCTATAGGAGGTCCTTCCTGCCAGCGGCTATTAGATTATTTAATGCCTCACCAGGGTGCCGTGCCGTCGGCAACATAGACCTGGAAATGTTGGGGTGGTAGGACCTAGTTTAACAATTAGGTATCCATTCATCCATGAGTAACTCTCTGGTCTGTAATCACTTATTCTTTCAGCACTCATTCATTCCATTTAATATATTGAATGTGCAATATCTGCATTTATCTGCAATTAACCCTGTTCTAAGGACTGTATTTTAAGGGAATTAGTATTATTACCCTAAATTATATCATAAGCACATTTAGCTATTTATGTATCTTTTCCTGTCATTTACCTGTACAGTTAATTTAACCATGCAAATATTAATTTACCTGTACATTTAACCGGACTGTATATTAAGTAAACTATTATTACCATCACTTATATTATACGCGCATTTAGCTATTTAAGTATCTTTCTCTGCCATCGACCTGTATAGTTAACCTGCAAGTATTTTTTCATTTATATCAACTTGCAATAATTGTATAATTTTTTCACCTAAACACTATAACAATGTATAGTGTACATATTCAGTCATTCACTCATACTATGCAATGCATTTCTATAGCTTTTTGCATTCCAGACTTTGTGTATTTTTATACTTTTTCATACTGCCGCACTATTTATCATGTATCGTGTATCTGTCCTTTGTGTATTTAGTTTTGGCATTTTGCACCTGCACTGTGTTTTTCGTAGCTGCTTGATGAAGTAATTTCCCCACTGGGATCAATAAAGTATCCATCCATCCATCCATCCATCCATCCATCCATCCATCCATCCATCCATCCATCCATCCATCTGTCTGACAAAGTGAAAACATTTTAGCAAATTTATTACAAATAAAAAACAGAAATACCTTATTTACATAAGTATTCAGACCCTTTGCTATGAGACTCGAAATCGAACTCAGGTGCATCCTGTTTCCATTGATCATCCTTGAGATGATTCTACAACTTGATTGGAGTCCACCTGCGGTAAATTCAATTGATTGGACATGTTTTGGAAAGGTACACACCTGTCTATATAAGGTCCCACAGTTGACAGTGCATGTTAGAGCAAAAACCAAGCCATGAGGTTGAAGGAATTGTCTGTAGAGATCCGAGACAGGATTGTGCTGAGGCACAGATCTGGGGAAGGGTACTAAAAAATGTCTGCAGCATTGCAGGTCCCTAAGAATGCACAGTGGCCTCCATAATTCTTAAATGCAAGAAGTTCGGGCGGCAAGCTCTTCCTAGAGCAATTGGGGGAGAAGGGCCTTGGTCAGGGAGGTGACCAAGAACCCCATGGTCACTCTGACAGAGCTCCAGAGTTCCTCTGTTGAGATGGGAGAACCTTCCAGAAGGACTACCATCTCTGCAGCACTCCACCAATCAGGCCTTTATGTTAGAGTGGCCAGAAGGACGCCATTCCTCAGTAAAAGGCACATGACAGTGTCTGCCAAAAGGCACCTAAAAGACTCTCAGACCATGAGAAACAAGATTCTCTGGTCTGATGAAACCAAGATTGAACGCTTTGTTCTGACGCTTTGTTCTGAATGCCAAGAGTCATGTCTGGAGGAAGCATGGTGGTGGCAGCATCATGCTGTGAGGATGTTTTTTAGCGACAGGGACTGGGAGACTAGTCAGGATCGAGGCAAAGATGAACGGAGAAAAGTACAGAGAGATCCTTGATGGAAACTTGCAACAGAGCACTCAGGACCTCAGACTGGGGCAAAGGTTCACCTTCCAACGATGCAACAACCCTAAGCACACAGTCAAGAAAACGCAGGAGTGGCTTTGGGACAAGTCTCTGAATGTCCTTGAGTGGCTCAGCCCAGACTTGAACCTGATCGAACATCTCTGGAGAGACCTGAAAATAGCTGTGCAGTGACACTCCCAATCCAATCTGACAGAGCTTGAGAGCATCTGAAGAGAAGAATGGGAGAAACTCCCCAAATACAGGTGTGCCAAGCTTGTAGCGTCATACCGAAGAAGACTCGAGGCTGTGATCGCTGTCAAAGGTGCTTCAACAAAGTACTGTTTAAAGGATCTGAATACTTTTTTTTTTTTTGCAAACATCTCTAAAATCCCATTTTTGCTGTCATTATGGGGTATTGTGTGTAGATTGATGAGGTGAAAAAACGATGTAATACATTTTAGAATAAAGCTGTAAAGTAACAAAATGTGTAAAAAGTAAAAGGGTCTGAATACTTTGCGAATTCACTGTACACTGTACTAAACCGTTGATTTGCTAATCCTTTTTATACAATGGTGTTTACGCAATACAGTCCCATATTGCTAGTAATTAAGTGAACAGTTGTCATTTGCAAAATCATTTTTATTGCTAACGTATGAACATTTCTGTCAATTTACATTATTGAACTAGCTGTGTACTGCAGTAAATGTGCGAAGCTTGTTGCTAGCACTAATGTTTACATGACTATACAACTCAAGATAAAGCGCTTTCAAGTGCAGGCATGCAATTACTCTCACTGTCACCGGCGTCGACATTGTGCCAAAAGTCCAGACCTGAAGTATATTCTTACACAAAAACCATCTCACTATTTGGTCTTTATGGATTTTCAATACCGTATGTACAGTATGTTCATTCAATTTTCTTGTTTGTGCTTTTCTCTCACTACTATGTTCTGACCAAGTCACAGATCTAGGTGCTCCTGCAAGAACACACACTCCTATTCAACCTCTGTTTCACCACTATCTGGTTCCCCTGTTGTTGCCTGAGAAAATCAATAGAGGTTCAGGATCTAACTGTGTCTGGGGCACAGATGTACACAACTGTGTTTACAAGTTCAACTGAGGACACATTTCCACAGAGGATTAACCCAGCCAGACAGGCCTCTAAGATGACTTTATTGTGTCTGGAGTTACTCAGCTGTATTTCTCTATGGTACAATATGGCACATTATAGATAGATTATAGATAGATAGATAGATATATTGAGATATTTCAGGACTAATTTCTTTAAAGGTGAATTACCAAACCAAGAGAAATACAGCGAATAAGGGGATATAGTTCTCTAGTTGATGAGAAAAAAAGGTTATTCCTAGGGTAATCAGTGCCTAATTAGTTATTCATTAGTCACTAATAGCAAGCCATCCTTTACCTGACGAGCAACATGCCGTTAAAGAAAGTGTGACCATAAAAGCTTACAACCTAATACTTGTTTGTATTACCCGGGGAAAGAGTCACAGCACAGGGCACATTTATCACAGAGAGGCTGGTCTGATGGAGTCTTAGTGCAGTGTCATCACAAGGAAAGGGCTTGATAGTCACTCAAGTTGGAGTGGGATCTGCACAGGCCAAGGGAAATCAATGCCAGTTCACTGGACACCAATCCTCACAAAGTCATTTAGGAACCAATCCCAACTTGGCTTTTTATTCGGCCATGTAAGTAGATCTCTCTACACAGGTTTAAATGGGTTTGACATGATGCATATCTAAAACAATGTTAGTTCAACATTTAACACACGCCTTAAATGGCTTAGTATCATTTCAAAATTCAAATCTTACTCTTTTTATGAATTTCTATAACATGACATGATGATCTGATCGCATGGACACATTACAAGCTTGTTACGTTATTGCTTCTGATGAAGTAGCAAACTCACTATCTCTCTATCTGATATTCTGTATGAACCAGACGATGGATCGTAACCTAACCAAGAGACTAAATGAGGTATAAAAGCATGAAAGAAACCCCAACCCATGACAAGTACAAATTGTTAAATTGAGATTTTCTTTACAACACAAAATGAAGTCTGATACAAGCTAAAGAAAAGTGAATTGAGGAATTTAGTCAGACGTGCATGTCTGAATTAATTTATTCTCCTCCGTATTGTAAAGAAAGACTTTACAGGAATACTGTTTCAGAGGAAAATTACCAGAAAATGGTCTGACACAAAATGGCACTTTACACATCTAATATGAAACATGGTTGAGGATCCCTTGTTGGTTGGAAAGCAAAGAGACATGAGGAGGGATCGATACTGCTCGGGAAATAAGGTAGAAAAGGTTATTTACTTGACATTGATCCCTTGTCGCAGCAGCAGAGCTTGGCCTGCTTCTCTTTTGTTAACCTTTAAGCCTCAGTATACTCACAAACAATGGGGGAGTCAACTAACAGGTGAACATTATAGATTGAAGAAGGTCGTAGTACCTCTGTCACTGCCTGGTGTCCATGTAGTTACAGGCCTGAAGAAATGTAAACATCAATAGGGATAATAAGGACAAACCTATCAAAGCTCAAGCCTGAGTTTCATTCCAAGCTTGTCCTGAGTAAACGCTGCTCAGGACAAGACTCTTGATTCAGACATTTATTTTCTCCTCAAAGATGATAAATTGTGACATAGCACATTTACTTCATGCGTTGTGCATCTATATCTTAGATCAGTGATGTACATGGCTTCTAATTCTGATCATCTGAGGACCCAGGACAGAATGAAGACTGAGAAGACTGAGTAGGTCCCTAGACTGATTTAAGTCTCTATCGCTGTTGTCACCACATTTTGGCTTCAAGCGATGTAGACAGGCAGTGGCTTTAGGGAAATATTGATTTAGTTAGAAGGAAATTGACATGTCCTGTGCACAGTTCAAGGGGAGAGGAAGGGAAAAAAAGCTATTGAGCAAAAGTAAAATTAAAGGTTACCACAGTTCCATGATAGGGCTACATATTGTGTTTATGCATTGTCCAAAGGACGCCCTCACAGTGCAGAGTCATCCATAGTCAAGGGTGTACTGCTGCAGTACTGCCCATTACTTTTTATCTGGATCATTCCCAGCAGTCACTCCTGTACATCAATCATGTTTCTTTTTTTGTCCATGAAGAAGATGGCACAGACCTGATGCACTGAGTAGGGAGCTGTTTCTGATTCCATATGCCAGATCTTGTAATCGGTTGTTCTGAATCTTGCAAAAAGGAAAGTCTGGCTACTGGTCAGCTGATTGTTTTGTCATTTGAGTACCTAGGAACACTCTAGGTGACACAAAAGTCAAGTGGAAACACTTCTTCAAGGATCTGGGACATGTTGAACCTGAAAGTTTATACCAACCAACAGCCTCCACACTTTTCTGGTTATAAAGCGTTGTAATCTAAGGTTGCAGTTTTTCCATTGGTCATACTAAAATATTGTTTTATTTTATTTAGCTAGGCAAGTCAGTTAAGCACAAATTCTTATTTACAATGACGGTCTACCCCGACCAAACCCTCCCCTAACCCGGACAACGCTGGGCCAACAGGACTGCCGATCACGATACAGCCTGGGATCAAACCCAGGTCTGTACTGACACCTCTGGAACTCCGATGCAGTGCCTTAGACCGCTGCGCCACTCGGGATCTCAAATTCAAAGGCAGGCTGATACAGTTGGAAGGGCTGTTAAATAAACTATCTGGGTCACGACCTTTCTGGAAGGTACAACATGTAGTAATGTAAACGTTAAATATTTTTCCTACTAAGGGTACCTTGTTTCTTTTTCACGTTGGGCAAGTCTGATTTATTTGAATTTAATTTGGTCACTAGAAAAGCGCCTACGAAAAGGATGCATATACTTACACAAAGTAGTGGGCTGGTATGTGAATGTGGTAATACATTCAAGAGTTAATACACCAATTGCCTTGCCTTGAAGGTCGACCATGGCCACCCTGCTATGCAATAAAAACATGAAGGTAAAAATCTGATATTAAGTGTCAGGGCCTGGGTGCCAGCGGAGGCACCTTGAGAATTCAGTCCAGTGTGTATTCGGGAGATTCATTTTCAGAGAGGAAGTAGGCCCATGGGGTGAGGTGACCCCAAAAAGCCAGGAAATGTGGGGTTTTTTCTGAACTGGCTATATCTCACATCCTGGAAGTGCCTGTCCCACCCACTCAATCTCAAGGACCCAGCCAATCTTTCTTTGTAAATAGAACTATGTTTTATAATTTTCTCTCTCTCTGAGATGACCGTATCAATAATGCATGGGAACCGCATCTGTCCAGAGTGATGAGATTATTTTTCTGATTTGGGCTGACAGTTATTCTAATAGTTTTGCAAACAATCTACTATGGCAACAATGACCACAGATTAGAGCTCTTTCCAGATCAAAGCGACTGAGGAAAGGCCCATGATTGATTACACGCAACGAGACAGAGGCGGGCAGTTTAGCCCTCACATCTCACTTGTATCTCGCTGGTCTGATAATTAAATGTTTTTTTTTTCATTTGCTATATCCTTTTGGGAAATGTGTGATATTTAAGATACTGAAAAATTCCTAACTGGTCTGAAGACAAGTTCAACAAGTGCACTCTTGCGGAGACCAGCAACACTACACTCAGAAAAAAGGGTTCCAAAAGGGTTCTGCGGCTGTCCCCATGGCAGAACCCTTTTTAGTTCCAGGTAAAACCCTTTTTGGTTCCATGTAGAACCATTTTAGGTTCCATGTAGAACCCTCTGTGGAAAAGGTTCTCCATGGAACCCAAAACGGTTCTACTTGGAACCAAAAGGGTTAACCTACTTGGAACCAACCAGGATTATTCAAAGGGTTCTCCTATGGAACAGCCAAAGAACCCTTTTAGGTTTCTAAAAGTGTACGATGTGGCTTATAGATGATCAGTCATTCCAAAGAAAACATGTTTTCGTTTAAAGCAATGATTTAACTTATTTTCATGATTGGGTGTAGTTTATCTTACCTTAAGATTACCTTAAGTCTTTAAATGCCAGTAATGGACTTAACCAGTAGTGACGTCAGGTAAAAGTCTCTCTCCCTGTATTACTTAGCTAGCCCTTCTAACGTGTAGCATAGTTAGCTAGCTTTTTACATTACAAACTCTTGCCTCAAAGTTTATTGGACCGCAAACTTTGGTACTAGCAGGGAACTCGCAACTCAACTCAGGCTTGAGTATGAAGGACTCAAGACTAGAATGCTAGGGACTTGGGACTCGGACTCAAGGTTACGTGACTTGACTACAATATTGACTCCAGGAACTATATTAAGTTACTTGGAGCCACTTGTGGACATGCAATGCAGACAATTCTATATTGAGTATATTGAATTCCAGTATTTTGGGGTGGGCTATGCATGTTTGGGCATGTTGGGCCTGAAGGAAAGTAAAGAAAGGATTATCATGGATGCTTTCAATACTGCCATAGAAAGACAACTCAAGGTAAAAATTAACTAATGAAAAAAGGTTAACCTTTCATTTAACTCAAAAGTATTTGTGAATGACTGATGTGGATGGGTGCTAGCAACCCAATAAATTGTATTATGTAATTGCCATACCATTTTTAAGTACTTTTTAAATAATCTACGAGTAACAGGAAGCTAGCATACAAGGTCAAAGTCCTTTAGTGCCGTGACGGGGCTGTGCAGGTTACATGGTGAGTTAAAAAGCTATAAGACGCTCACAACAATAATGTGGTGCTCAATGTCTGAATAAAACATAACCACAATCTACTTCCAGGCCCGAGAGGTCTCAAAAAAGCCTGGATTGTACTTGTCAGACATCATGACCTAATTACACTCGTAAATAAATGATGATACTTTTCAATATTAAGTCACACGCTGTGCCCGTGAGCTGGTGTTGTATTGAAGTGGATCTCATTAAGAAGTGGATGAGTTACTTAAACATATATTCACAAGACTACTTTGACTGCAACAAAAAAAATTCACTGGGCTCTAGTTCTCTAAAGCTAGTTACACTAGCTACTGTATATAGACTGAATGTTCTCGTTTTAGTTTTTAAGTATTTGTTGCTTAAACCCTTGGCAGGCATACGTCGAAGATGCCCATGATTTATTAATGCCACATTAACTGTAACACCAATCAGCTAATACACATTTGCATATTTATTAAAAGGAAGACATTTGTGATTAATGGGATTCAGCCATATCACATGGAAATGAGAGAAGGACTGCAACATGAGTGAATCACTGATCTTGTGTTTTTGGTTTGTGCTCCTCCTTAAAATCGATTGGGTGTGTTTACAGCCTTGTGGGTAATAGGAGTGCAACACCTTTGCATTTTGTTAACAGGCATTGCTCATCGGCATACTGATGTTATTCAGCTATACAATAAACTAGTAGTTTAATATTGATATGAATATATGTGTTATTATATTGTTTCAATATAGTAAGTGCAAATGGGACATAATGATGCAATGTCACTGGCAATTAACTGTGAATACGCACACTTTTCTATATAACCGTACAACGTAAATTCTCTTATATCTTTATACTCTGTATGTTGCATTGAGGATGGTGATATCAAAACACTAATTGCGAGTGAGCAGACAGTATTGGAGAAATACTGGCCTGTCTGCCATTGATTCAAATTTGTCCTATAAAAAAAGGTAGAGAAAAAAAAGATAATAAGAAATTGTCATGACGACAAGGACATTGTCAGATAAGTGGAGAAGGGCAGTCAGAGAGCTATTTAGAGAGACGGTAAATGGCCTTTTTACCATTCTGGCTCCCCCCGCCCTCCCTCTTCTGTTTGGGGATGGCATTAGAGACTGCAGACTGACATACATTTTTTATAGCTTCATAAAGTCGTCCAATGACCAGGTCACCCTTCTCATAACTGGGGAGCAGAACGCTTGAAAAAAGCCATTCATCACCGTGAAAGAGCCTGCTTGTCCAAGCGCCTTCAGACATGCACACAGTCAAGAGACGCTCAGTGCAAATGCTAACGTACTTCTGCCGCTAATGCCAGATGACCTTCCTAACATCTATTAGCGGGCTGGCTGACGCAGAGGGCAGACATGTGCCCTGCTTGTCTCCTGCAAAGATTTTAACCACAAAGAATACAAATGTCATGCATGATAATAGATACAGCCCGCAAAAAAACGATGATATTTGATATTTGAAATAATGATATGTTATACCTGTGCAAGGTAATAGCGTAAGGTAGATTTTGATATCCTCATTACCAATGGATTTCAAGGTATACCGTACTGTAGCCATATTCCATATCAACGTAAAACATTTATGGGGTTTCATATTGGCATCTGTTTCCGTACACTTCCGTAAATTGCTTGTTATTGCAGAGATACTGTGCAGTTTAAAATGATTTAACAGAATAACATGGCATGCTTTTTAAATATGTCCCCTTTGATTTGGTAAGCCATAAGGACCTCCAGTATAGACTTGGAACGCCCCTCACAGACAAACCATCACACCACCCAAACCCATTAGTAGGGCAATTAGTGACAGCTGGTGGGTTGTCAGGCTGGTAATGGCCTCAAAAGGAATACTCGTGGAATACAAAAACAATGTGAGGGACACAATTAAGAGTGTTGAGCCAGTAACTGAAAGGTCACTGGTTTGAATCCCCGAGCTGGCAAGGTGGAAAAATCTGCCGTTCTGCCCTTGAGCAAGGCAGTTAACCCCAAACAACAACTGCTCCCCGCACGCCGATGACGTGGATGTCGATTAAGGCAGCCCCCGCACCTCTCTGATTTCGGTTGAATGCATTCAGTTGTGCAACTGACTAAGTATCCCCTTTCACCCTCACCTCATATACTGAAGTCTTTCATTTCAGAATTTAGCACTTAGGATGCTATTTTCCAGGTCTGTATGTATTATCTCACCTTTCTCTTGCTTCTTTTTTATTTCAAATGGTGTGGCTGAACTATGAGAGGCCCAAGAGGTGGAGAGACAGAGGGGGGAGGGGTAGAAGTCCATTAATAATTTATTTAAGAGGGGAAAAGGCATTCAAGGGGAACAAATAGTGTTTCTCCCAGAACCAGGCCCCTCTGACCCCAGCCCTGCGTACCTGAAGCCCAAGCCCCATCGCATTAGTGAAATTCCTATTTGATGGCATTTTAATATTCTGCCTTGATGACTTTTTAGTAACATTTACTTTCGGAGGTCTCAAGCACTTCCCCCAGAGGAAATGAAACATGTCAAAGCTCATTACGCAAAAAATCAAAATTTAAATACCTCTGCCGTGTTAGTGGTAATACATACAATCCCCGCCACTCAGAGGCAAGGCTCACAAACACTCATCTGCTTGCCGGCTCGTAATGAGTCTGTTTGATGGGTAAGCGATTTGTGGGTCACGGAGCATACGTTACAGATCCAATTTAACCCTTGATTGCTTGTACTCTGGAGGAACCTGGGAAATGTGTTATTGAAATGTAATACCACATTATTTCTTTTTCCTCCCATACTGGCACAAAGGTATACTAATACAACTCCTTCCAGTGCCTGAGCATGTGAGGGAGGAAGTAGGAAATGCAACCAAGAGAGAAGGGGAGAGAACGCTCGACAGCGAGAAGAAAAATACAATTTTATGCATGAACGCAGTCCCGGCCTCCTCTCGGGGTCTTGCTAAACACCAATCCAATTAGCCTGTGAAGATGTTACAGTGGGTTCCAACTCAATTGAGTTTGGGTTTTTCCGTCATGTGGTGTATGACTTTTACAATGCAACAATGTGATATGCATGGTGATTCTGAGGGTTCAATACGACAGAAACAATATAGGGACATTTCACAGACAGGCAGAGTATGCACTGGTGTAGGGATGTTAGTCCCAGATGAATTGACGGTTAGTTCTCACAAGTAGCGTAATATGGTACCAAGGTAAGACTGCTACTTACAACTGCGAGCCTACAGCAAATCATTAGAGTGTTGCATTGTTCATCCATTTTCTTGAAATTGAAACTGACTGCCAGGTAACATCATGCAGCTGGGAAGAAGAGCCTGTGTGATGTGTAGGATATAGGGCTAACAGAGGAACAGCCATGTGAGAAGGTGAGGAGAATGTTAAGTGGGGTGATGACTAATCTTTACCCTCAGAGTAACAGAGGAAAGGGAGGCCAAGCATCATTTCACAACATAATATAGTCATGGATGACATGGTAAAATACATCTCTGAACCACATAGGTAAAACGAGTGAATAGCAATCCACAGTTTTGTTCGTCATACTAAAAGTGGGCTAAGTGTAAGAAAGTTATCATTAGATTAACAGCTCATTACCATTGATTGTATCACAACCGGCCGTGATTGGAAGTCCCATAGGGCGACGCACAATTGGCCCAGCGTCGTCTGGGTCAGGGGAGGGTTTGGCCGGGTTAGGCCGTCATTGTAAATAAGGATATGTTCTTAACTGACTTGCCTAGTTAAATAAAGGTTAAATACAAATAAATAAAATAAAACATTTAAGGAATAATACTTCAATGCTGCTAACTACTAATACAAATACGTCTGCTACTTCACTTCTACTACTACTAATAGTGATAATAGTGATAATGGTCATTTCTAAGCCTTCCCTTTTATCCATTACTACCATATATTTTTTGGGGGGTTCCAAGCACATCTGTTCTTTTGAAAGCCTCTCTCAGACAAACATCAAACACTATGAAGAATGAATAGTTCTGTGGAGGAGAACTACAAAATGTTGAGTCAGGAATATCTCTCTTGTTCCAGTATGCTTTCAAGCCCCCTTTGATGATGAATCAAACATAATGTAGTTGTTCTTCTTCCCCACACAGACTTTCTCCATGACAAAGCTTTTGCACAAGTACTCTTTCACAGAAATGTGTTGTTTTTTGTTTCTTTAGTTTTTTTTATCAACTGACATGTGGTCATAATCCTCATCAAATTCCCCCTACAATGTACAACGTGTCTTTGACCCAAACTGACACACCTATGTAATCTAAAAGTATACAGGTGTGTATGCATGTATTACCATATTATGTACTTTTGTTTGATTGATTGATTTGAATTATTTTCATGAATTGTATATCTTTTCATTATTTTATTGATCTTTCATGTATATTTTTTTTTTTATTGTTTACACTATAGCCTAATTGCTTATTTCATTAGCTGGCATTTTGAACAGTCCCACCCCAGCAGTGGTGTGATACAGCCAGGAGGCAGGAGGACTGGTAGTGTAGAGGAGGTTAAATGGTGAGGCGGCTATTTGAGAGCTCAAGCGAGGAGTCGGCAGGCTGGCTCAGGCTCAGTTCATTCACAGTGTTTGTCATTAGAACCTACTGTGGCGAGAGAACAGAGTGTGCAACACCACTCGTGTGTAACCTAGATTTATGCTAATGGCCCCCTGCATATGCTTATTCCACATATCTATATTAAGGTTAATAGACTGTTACACTGCTTCTTAACCTCAGCTTCCATACATGATTACCTTTTCTGATTTCTTTGCAAAACGTCATATAAACACGGGGCAAGGATTTTGTCAACGTGTCAGTGGGTTTGTTTCCAGTGGCAGCCCAAGGCTCTCATAATCATTTTGTAACTTTATGCCTTCCTAAAGAGCTGGGCCTGAATCCGTCTAATGTTCCCAGGCTGCAGAACAGAGCAGCCTCCTGGATTTATCACTGTACTCTAGCCAACAGGGAATCTGCTGCTGTCAGACCAACTGATATTACCACTGCTCAAAGGAGAGCATACATTACAATATGAGTAACATACCCATTGTAATGTTCTGCTTCATAAATATTGAATGTACTGTACAATAAGAATGTTTTACAAAGAAGGCTCTCCAAAATAGCCTTTAATGATAGGGTCCTATTAGTATAGATATGTTGTTGTTTTTTTACATCCAATGGTGCCGTCTGAATTCTGAAGCATTAGCGTCCACTATCACTCTATCATTGGCTGGTGGTGCCTGGCCACATGCGCTCATCACAGGAGAGGAGGCCAATGAGGTGGCAAGCAAAGCTGCCCAGAGTTTTGCTAGAATAGACTATAGGCCCTAGCTTCATGCACCACCACCTTTGAACTACTCCCTCCCCACAGAAATCCACTTTGCCAGGCTCTTGACTTACAAATTACTGCTTTAGACTTGGTTTCATTGTAACAGCTTTCTTGGGAGAGAAAAAAAGCTGTTGGGGAAAGCACAGACAGGACACTTACTTCCCTATGCAATACAGTAAAGCTGGTTCTGGATAATAGTCAGCACATTGTTTCCGCTTGTCCCTCAAGCACTGGCCGCAGCGCTGTCAATAACCTCTCTTTCCATTCTCTATCCTCCCGATCTTTAGAGTCTACTTGTTTGGATTTCAAATAAGGGCCATGAAAAAAAAAGTTAAAATGCTCAGGACATAAGCCCTCAATAGCTCTGCTTAATTCCCTCTTTAATATGTCAGACAAAAATATCCAGGCTCTCTTTAGCATGCCAATGAGAATGCACAGAGAGATCTTTTCCCAGTGGACTGCTGACAGGGAGGAGGGCAAGGCCTTGTCTAGCATAAAGAGCCACTGTGTGCTGCAAAGCCACTGGACTACCATGTGAGTTGCAAGAAGAGGGAAACACATGCTCACACAAGGGAATGAATGCTCAGGCTCCTGCAAATGTTTGTACGTGCAGTATGTACGCATGGATGGATGCATGCACACATACACGCGCACATGCAGTGTACACATATTTTATCCGAAAATACCACATCATTCAAAAGCCAATATTCCATCACATCCGCCATTGGTAAAAATATTATGAGTATTCAAATAAAAAATGAATTAAATGATTGTGGGGTTTTCACTTAAGCGCAGCATTTTCATAATTGTTCCATAAATTATATTTTACAGTACATTGGCTTTAGATGGATAATTAATTTCTCACTTGACCCTTTTCATTTTGTTTGGAGAAACTGCTGAACACAAATATTTGAGAAGGTGGGGAGGGATACAACAGTGATTAGGGCCACAATGTATGGTCCATTCTAATCTGCAAAGAATGGCAGCAGTCTGAGAATGAGGTTCCAACTCCACTGTAAGCCGCCACAGTGACAGCATCAGAGAGTGGACACAATTTACTCATCAACGCTAAACTCAAGTGGTAATTTGGATTTTATAATTGACTGACTTGTACAGTGATACAGTATTAACCCTTTGCAATGCCTCATGCCAGGTAAAGTCAATGTGGAATATTCTGCCAGGAAGCCGCTGAATCTAACAGAGGTCAAAAAATCACAATAGAAGTATTTACTCTCCAGTTTTTCTTTCAGACAACATTAATGTCTTTTTTTTGCTTGTAACCAAAGCCTCGAGACAGACACATACCCTGAGGGCGTTGGTACCATCCCTTTTCATGTTTTAATACTGCAGGGATTAATGTTATCTGAAATGGCAGATCTGTGGCTTCAGTATCCAGTTGAAGTATAGCCGTATTATCATTTCACAAGGCAAAAACAGAAGGCGACATAAGCCCAATACCGTCCTTTGGTCCCTCAGACAAATATTCATCAAAAGCATTACTCTCCCATGAGCTCACTGCCATATGCTGCTAGAAAGTGTCACCAACGAAAGTCATATTAATTCACCAGTTTGAGAACTCCATTTGATATTCATGCTTTCCAAACATTCTGACCCAGATTCTCTGCTGTGGCGTTAGATCCTGTCCAGCACAGAATACAAGACAGCTGTTACCATTGGCCTGTGTGTGTGCCTATCTCTGTGTGTGTGTGTGTGTGTGTGTGTGTGTGTGTGTATCAAAAGTCATATGTTACTGACAAAAAAGCAAAGAAGGGAAGTGTCAGTTAGTAATGACTTCCAAACTCATGATAGAACAATATGCCAATGGCCAGGCAAACAAATGGAGTCATCAGAGACTTGATTCCACTAATTATACATAGATACTGTACATACAAGAGTCACTGGATGAACCTTGTGGTCATTCTGTAAGGACCGACGCTGGAGATGAGAAGCAGGTACGGGGAGTGAACATTTAATATACACAGACAAGGAACAAGACAGGAACAGCGTCAGAACCGGGTGAAAACAACAACATACAACAATCAATGCTCAAGCGGGGAATGGAGCTGGGGAACAGACAGATATAGGGAAGGCAATAAACAGGTGATTGAGTCCAGGTCCAATAAACGGTGATGCGTGTGATGAGGGAAGCAGGTGTGCGTAATGATGGTGGCAGGAGTGCATAGTGCTGGGCAGCCTGGCGCCCTTGAGTGCCAGGGAGGGAGAGCGGGAGCAGGCGTGACAGTACCCACCCTCTAGTGGTGCCACCCGGCGTCCCACCTGGGTGAGCCTGACAGGCCGGCCGAGGCACGGGCGTGGACAAGCCGGCTGGGGTTGAATTCCTGACGCACCGGCAGAGGCGTGGGAGCCTGGCTAGCCGGCTGAGGCGTGGCAGCCTGACGATCCAGCTGAGGCGTGAAAGCCTGTCGGTCCCGCTGAGGCGTGGGAGCCCGATGACCCGGCTGAGGCGTAGAAGCCTGATGAGCCGGTTAAGGCGTAAAACCCTGGCGATCCGGCTGAGGCCTGACATGGGATGGACGCCTGCCGAGCCTACCGGGGCAACAGAAGACTCTAGAGCCAGCTTGGGCATGACAGCCCGACGAGCTGGCTTAGGCACCCCAAGTTCCATCAGCGGCGGCCCCAGGACCCAAAGTCACCCCCAACCAGAAAGACAGCACTCCACGATGCTTATTTTAATGGCTTGAGCATTCTGTAAGGGCCGATGCTGGAGATGAGAAGCAGGTACGGGGAGTGAACATTTAATATACACAGACAAGGAACAAGACAGGAACAGTGTCAGAACCGGGTGAAAACAACGACAGAGGGGAATGGAGCTGAGGAACAGACAGATATAGGGAAGGCAATAAACAGGTGATTGAGTCCAGGTGAGTCCAATAAACGCTGATGCGTGTGACGAGGGAAGCAGGTGTGCATGATGATGGTGGCAGAAGTGCGTAGTGCTGGGCAGCCTGGCGACCTCGAGCGCCAGGGAGGGAGAGCGGGAGCAGGTGTGAGACATTCTGGATAATACTGGACATCACAAACACTTCATAGATATTGAATGTACTGTACAATAAGAATGTTTTAAAAAGAAGGCTCTCCAAAATAGCTTTGATTGATTGGGTCCTATTAGTATAGATATGTTTTTTTTTTTTACATCCAATGATACCGTCTGAATTCTGGATTAACGTTAGCATTAGCGTCCACTATCACTCTATCATTGGCTGGTGGTGCCTGGCCACATGAGCTCACCACAGGAGAGGAGGCCAATGAGGTGCAGGCAAAGCTGCCCAGAGTTTTGCTAGAATAGACCATTGGCCCTAGCTTCATGCACCACCCCCTTTGAACTACTCCCTCCCCACAGAAATCCACTTTTCCAGGCTCTTGACTTACAAATTACTGCTTTAGACTTGGTTTCATTGTAACAGCTTTCTTGGGAGAGAAAAATAGCTGGTGATCGAACAATATGCCAATGGCCAGGCAAACAAATGGAGGCATCATAGACTTGATTCCACTAATTATACATAGATACTGTACATACAAGAGTCACTGGATGAACCTTGTGGTCTTTCTGGATAGTACTGCCTAGTACAAACGCGATTGAGAGTAGTAGTATGGTTATCTTTGAAGTGTGCCAAACAAACCAAGCTACGTAGTACTTTTCCTCTTACACATTTCTGTGCGGCTTAAACTTACTAACTGTGAAGCAGAGCTAAGAAAAAAATCCTGATTGAGATTTGTAGAAGTAGGCTTTAAGTTCAGGTTTTTCACCCAATTTCAAATAGTATATGGCAGGTGCAAAAGAAAGGCTATTATAGCTGTTAGTTCCAGACTGCTCATAACAGCACGGATTTCAACCTCTCTAATCAAAGGAAACAGAGAATGTCCTTCAGACTGCCGGGTTTGGGGGTTAGCTCCAGTTCAGTAACTTCATCCCATGAGAAAGAATGCCCAGTCATCCACTTCCCTCATTCTTTCTGTGTTAAACACAAAAATATTCAGAATTTCCAGAGCTTTTCCCACCCCCACTGCTCTCACACAAAACCCGGTGTTTTCGGTGTTAGTGGGCTCATTGAGATTTCAGAGGGCCACCAGCTTTGCGAGGCCAAAGGGTTTCCACAATCGACTTCATTAATATACCATTTCCACAGCCCAGCCATGAGTTCGCATTATATGAACCTGCCTTTAAGAAACAGCGATCTGAAAGCATCCTGACCTAACACCCAAACAAACTCCACCAAAAACTAATCACAAAGTTCACTCAGACACAAAAACTCTCTCTCATTCACCACACCATGTAAAAACATGAGTCACCCTATGTTCCTACGCAATTTGACCAGAGGGTTTTTGTTAGTGTCTTAAAAACTATTAACACACATCTTCCAGTGTTAACTCTTTCTTCACCACACTTGCTTAGTTTGTTCCTCTATGTATGGGTTTCTTTGCTTCTCCCATAGCTTTCATACTTGTGAGTGTCAGACAAAAAGAGGTTGTACTGATACAAAGTAGAGATTAACTTGTGGTGCCAAACCATTACATCACATCCAGGACCGTTGAGGAGAGAGATTATTGTACCTGCCAGGATGGGTGAAATAAATTTTCTGGAGCAGCCTGGAACCTGAATTCATTTAGCTCAAGACAATTTCTTGTTGCCTCCGTAACATGTTGTTAGAAGTAAAGTATTCTATCTTGACCCATTAAGAGCTTCTACCATCAGTTTCTACCATGTCCAGAATAAAATACCCTTGAATACACTACAAGCTTGAAATGTCCTTCATTGCAGGAAAGTTCTCCACCAAGACGGTGATGAAATCAAGATCCCACAGCTGTATGACATTGACTGCTAATAACTATGCTAATTAATGTATGAACTATTCATTCATGCTGTTTGCACACTAAATTATGGAGACACTAATAATATCCACACCTACACAATGGCTACACATGGATCTGCTTAAAGGAGTGGTTGATTATTTTACAACTTGACGTTAGATGGTTCCTCACCCAGAAAGTAGTCTGTGGGCCATAAGAAACTGTAATCTATGGTTCAGTTTTCTTTAAACAGCCACTATAATCTTCAGCTAACCTTAGCTACCACAAACTAACGTTCAAGTGGAATTGAGGGGGGCATGTGAGGATGCTTAAAAAATATTGTCCAAATCACCTGAAATCAATTCAAATTAACTCCATATTTGGTTTGATGTTACTTAAAAAAAAACATCCTCACATGCCCCCATCACTTCCTTTGATTCTTAGCTTGTGGTGGCTAAAGTTAGCTGTTTAAAGAAAACTGAACCATGGATTACACTTTCTCCTGGCCCATCTAACGTCAAGTTGAAAAATAATCAACTTTCTCTAAAACAGCCACAACCCATGTGAGTATTACAGTATATCACTGGCAAGCTAGATACTATGGTATCAGAACTAGATGGTGGGAATGCCAATGTCTAGTCCTGGAGGCTCTAGTACTACTACATCACACCACTGCTCTTATCTCCTGAGACATCTTTCCCCTGAGAGGATTTTACACTTCAGCTAACAGCATGATTCAGAGTTATACCAGGTGCATGACCTTAGGGTTAGTGAAATCTACAACCAAGCACACTCAGTCAAAAAAGTCAGACTAAGAAACAGAGGCACATGCCCACACACATTTTTATTTAACCTTTATTTAACTAGGCAAGTCCGTTAAGAACAAATTACAATGATGGCCTACCATCAATGATGGCCTACCCCTGTCCTGCGTGGACGGGGGCTGGGATTAAAAATAAAAATAAATAAAATATAAATATAGGACCAAACACACATCACGACAAGAGACAAAACAACACTACCAAAAGAGATACCTAAGACAACAACATAGCAAGGCAGCAACACATGACAACACAGCATGGTAGCAACATAACATGACAATAACATGGTAGCAACACGACATGGTAGCAGCACAAAACATGTTACAAACATTATTGGGCACAGACAACAGCACAAAGGGCAAGTAGGTAGAGATGACAATACATCACGCAAAGCAGCCACAACTGTCAGTAAGAGTGTCCATGATTGAGTCTTTGAATGAAGAGATTGAGATAAAACTGTCCAGTTTGAGTGTTTGTTGCAGTTCGTTCCAGTCGGTTTCTGCAGCGAACTGAAAAGACGAGCGACCCAGGGATATGTGTGCTTTGGGGACCTGAATGTGACTGGCAGAACGGGTGTTGTATGTGGAGGATGAGGGCTGCAGTAGATATCTCAGATAGGGGGGAGTGAGGCCTAAGAGGGTTTTATAAATAAGCATCAACCAATGGCTCTTGCGACGGGTATACAGAGATGACCAGGAGCATTGGTGGCAAATCTGATGGCCGAATGGTAAAGAACATCTAGCCGCTCGAGAACACCCTTACCTGCCAATCTATGAATTATGTATCCGTTTGGTTTGGAGCAGTGGATTCTTCCTTGCTGAGCGGCCTTTCAGGTTATGTACAAATTAGTAATTTGTACATAACCTGAAAGGCCGCTCAGCAAGGAAGAACTGGAGCTAACCCCCAAACCCGGCAGTCTGAAGGACATTCTCTGTTTCCTTTGATTAGAGAGGTTGAAATCCGTGCTGTTATGAGCAGTCTGGAACTAACAGCTATAATAGCCTTTCTTTTGCACCTGCCATATACTATTTGAAATTGGGTGAAAAACCTGAACTTAAAGCCTACTTCTACAAATCTCAATCAGGATTTTTTTCTTAGCTCTGCTTCACAGTTAGTAAGTTTAAGCCGCACAGAAATGTGTAAGAGGAAAAGTACTACGTAGCTTGGTTTGTTTGGCACACTTCAAAGATAACCATACTACTACTCTCAATCGCGTTTGTACTAGGCAGTACTATCCAGAAAGACCACAAGGTTCATCCAGTGACTCTTGTATGTACAGTATCTATGTATAATTAGTGGAATCAAGTCTATGATGCCTCCATTTGTTTGCCTGGCCATTGGCATATTGTTCGATCACCAGCTATTTTTCTCTCCCAAGAAAGCTGTTACAATGAAACCAAGTCTAAAGCAGTAATTTGAAATTACTGCTTTAGACTTGGTTTCATTGTAACAGCTTTCTTAGGAGAGAAAAATATGCCAATGGCCAGGCAAACAAAGGCATCAGAGACTTGATTCCACTAATTATACATAGATACTGTACATACAAGAGTCACTGGATGAACCTTGTGGTCATTCTGGATAGTACTGGACATCACAAACGCGATTGAGAGTAGTAGTATGGTTATCTTTGAAGTGTGCCAAACTACCAAGCTACGTAGTCCCTTTCCTCTTACACATTTCTGTGCGGCTTAAACTTACTAACTGTGAAGCAGAGCTATGAAAAAAATCCTGATTTAGGTTTTTCACCCAATTTCAGATAGTATATGGCAGGTGCAAAGGAAATGCTGTTATGTTGATAGATATAGAACTTGTTTTACTGTGCATATAGATACTTTTGTACCTGATTCCTCCTGCATCCTGAGCAGTATGACGGCTGCGTGGTTCCATGGTGTTTATACTTGCGTACTATTGTTTGTACAGATGAACGTAGTACCTTCAGGCGTTTGGAAATTGCTCCCAAGGATGAACCAGATTTGTGGAGGTCTACAATTTCTTTCCTGAGGTCTTGGCTGATTTCTTTAGATTTTCCCATGATGTCAAGCAAAGAGGCACTGAATTTGAAGGTAGGCCTTGAAATACATCCACAGGTACACCTCAAATTTACTCAAATGATGTCAATTAGCCTATCAGAAGCCTCTAAAGCCATGACATCATTTTCTGGAATTTTCCAAACTGTTTAAAGGCACAGTCAACTTAGTGTATGTAAATGTATGACCCACTGGAATTGTGATATAGTGATTTATAAATTAAATAATCTGTCTGTAAACAATTGTAGGAAGAATTACTTTTGTCATGCACAAAGTAGTTGTCCTAACCGACTTGCCAAAACTATTGTTTGTTAACATGAAATCTGTGGAGTGGTTGAAGAATGAGTTTTAATGACTTCAAGTGTATGTAAACTTCCAACTTCAACTGTAAATTGACAAGTGAGTGGTGCCTAGGATTGAGCCTTGGGGTACTCCCTTGGTGACAGGCAGTGGCTGAGACAGCAGATTTTCTGACTTTATACACTGCAGTCTTTGAGAGAGGTAGTTAGCAAACCAGACCAAAGACCCCTCAGAGACACCAATACTCCTTAGCCGGCCCACAAGAATTGGATGGTCTACCTTATTAAAAGCTTTGGCCATGTCAATAAAAATAGCAGCACAACATTGCTTAAGGGCAGTGGGGACATCATTGAGGACCTTTAAGGTTGCAGTGGCACATCCATAACCTGAGTGGAAACTAGATTGCATACCAGAGAGAATACTATAGACATCAAGAAAGCCAGTCAGTTGATTATTGACAAGTTTTTCCAACACTTTTGATAAACAGGGCAAAATATAAATAGGCCTATAACAGTTAGGATCAACTTGATCTCCCCCTTTAAATAAAGGACGAACCGTGGCTGCCTTCCAAGCAATGGGAACCTCCCCAGAACGGAGAGACAGGTTAAAAAGGTCGGAGATAGGCTTGGCGATGATAGGGGCAGCAAACTTAAAGAAGAAAGGGTCTAAACCATCTGACACAGATGGGTTTTTGGGATCAAGTTTCAGGAGCTCCTTTAGTACCTCGGACTCAGTAACTGCCTCCAGGGGAAAACTTTGTAGCGGGGCAGGGGAAAAAGAGGGAGAAGCAGTGGGGATAGTAAAATTAGAAGGGGTGGCAGATGAGGAAATGTTGGACGGCAAGGAGGCATGGCTGAGTCAAATAGGAATCCTGACTTAACACACACACTCATGCACACACATGCACGCGTATACACACACACTTTCTATCTTTCTCTTCTCAGTCGTCTAAAGACGACGATCTTATTTCAAGGCTTATCTGAAAACTCTAGCATTTTAATACAACCTGTGTATTGTATTTCACTTTGGTACCATGGTAACAATTGAAAGAAATATACATTCTTATTGGATTTTCCCTCATTAACCTTTAGTTCATTATTTAATGTGTCACAGGTCAAAGGGCATTGTAATCTCTCTCAGTGGACATGTACTTGATCAGCAGGCCTCTTGGTCAGCAAACTGCATTGTTTTATTTTTCCTGCCTGTTTCACAGAGAGGTGTGAAATCATTGCATGTCTCAAAGGGGAGGCTTCCCCAACAAAGTAGCAGATCCCACCCACTCAATTGTTCTCCGCATGATCATATAAAAAGATTCAGGAAGTGTTGTGTTTTTTTATTGTTGTTGTTGTTGGTGTTTTTCCTCTCATGAACAATGCCCTTCCGGCACAAGGTCCCATAACGGCCCACTGCTCCCGCTCTGCGCACCTTCACCCCTCACCCCGCCCATGCTATCTCCTTTTCCTCATCTGGCCCAGGCCCACTTCCACATCCACATCCCATTGTCTGGGTTGTGGCAGCACGCGCAGGACCGGGGCCAGCCCAAACATACTCATCTAATTCTCTGGAGGACTGCCAGTATCTTCCCAAAAAGGTGAAGTTCGTGACCTTCCAAATCAATTAAACAACTGTGTTCTACTTATAGACTTCTTAACTAAGTTGACCTTTTTGTTCACTTGGTTAAGAAGAATAACTAAACACAAATTAACTTACAATGTGTGAAGCTGTCTCAAATACATCTGTCTGTGGTGTGTGTGTGTGAGAGAGAGAGAGAGAGAGAGAGAGAGAGAGAGAGAGAGAGAGAGAGAGAGAGAGAGAGAGAGAGAGAGAGAGAGAGAGAGAGAGAGAGAGAGAGAGAGAGAACTAGATCCAAATCCATAATACAGTCCCTAAGGTGGGCTGCCAAGTGTGCGTGTTTGTGACAGTCCACTGTTAGGGAAGAGGGTTTGAGTGTGTTCTCCGGAGAAACCCCCTTTGGCCAAGGAAGTGCTCCTCTGTATCTGCCTCTTTGTGGCGCGCTAATCGAGCCTTCCTGTCATCCGGCAGCGTGGTCCCAGTGCAGGGTGCACAACGTGAGCCAGACCCACTTTGGCGCTCCAGGGGAAGTTCTGGGATCAGCAGATAACAGCCCAGTGCCCACATCTGACACGCAGTCAGTACAGGACGGTCTTTCTCTCTCTCTATGACACACACACACACTGGTGCTATGTCTTTCTAGCATGTATCATTAGCTCTTAATGCACTGAACCACATGTATTTCAGAGGTCTATTGTGTTATCTTTATTTATTGTTATTGGGAGAGAATTACACAAAGATTCAGATTTGTCTCCTTGGGTTAGCAGAATGTCTTCATAGTTAGCTACTTAATCCAAGAGTGGATCATAAAAGTGCTCTGATTGCAAGAAGGGGACCGTTGAAAAAGATTAAACTCTTCAGAGATCGGTAAAGCTCACAGTGCTCAAAGTACTCCAACGTTATGTCACTTGTGGAATCACCATCTCAGAATGTGTAGCCTTTAGGTTTCACTCAGAATAGCTCCCAGGTTGTACCTCCTGGCACCCCTCCCCTTCTCTGGTACCATGTCTGGTGGGGAGCGGCGAGCCAGTAATTAGAACAGACTGTTATGCCTCCCACCTGAATCCCTTTACTCCTCTATGGTCCATCCTGCACACGGTACAGCTCTATTCAAATCTAATCGGATTTCAACCCTATCTGTGAAAAGTGGCCTCCCAGGACCCATAGTCTAATATTCAAAGTCTTTTGAAAGAATCTCTGTGGGTGCCTCTTTTTAGCTGTTTAAATATTAAGGTTATTCAGGCATTTATGGATTTGTCAGGGGGGATTCTTCAAGGACTTCTCAGAATGGTAAAGGCATCACATTGAATATAGGGAAGGACAGCCTCACAAATTGTCCCTCTCCATTGTCTCCTGTTTAAGTGATTAAATGTGTACATTTATTGTTGTAAAAAGCACTTGTATTTCAGTGAATAAATAATTCTACTAGTCTTTTCATTGGTACATATTCAAGCAACAAAGACATAAACATGAAATAAGCAGCATTCATTGAGAGAAAGAATGCATTGACAATGTTTCAGACGCTGAGGATTTATAAACGTAAACTGGCTGTAATATCTCATTTTCAGAAAGAGACACTACACCAGTCACAGTCTCACACTGCATGTAAACCTGTTCTTGTGCTAGCATTTTTATGTAAACCTGTTCTTGTGCTAGAATTTTTATGTAAACCTGTTCTTGTGCTAGCATTTTTATGTAAACCTGTTTTTGTGCTAGCATTTTTATGTAAACCTGTTTTTGTGCTAGCATTTTTATGGCTTTTTTAGAGAGAGAAAGAACCATATATCCTTCTCTTTTTAAAGTACATTCACCCAGACACATCTTCTTCCTACTGTTATTATGCCTCTCCCCCTTCTCTGTACACCTTAGTAAATGTCAGGCAGGAATACATTTCACACGGACAGAGAATGGATGGAAGAAAGTTTTTCACTTTAGTGTGTATTTCTACTAATATGATTTCTAGGACAAATTGTGCCATTAATCAGGCTCTGTTTGACAGAGTGAGTGAAAGGTGGAGGAAATAAGCAACCCGTGTACAATGCCCCCCTCATATATATATATATATATATAAACTGAGCTCACAGACTTCTTTCTTTAAGGTAAACATTTATTACTTCAGGGGTGCCCGGCGAGCTGGAGAGAGTCACTTCACGGGGCTGTAAATGTCATCTTCCTTTTGACACAGTGGTGACAAATGAGTCAAGGCTCCAGTGGCATGAGAGATCCTTGGCCTCCTCTTCCTCTGTCTGGGCAGCTAGAGGGCTAACATCACTGTGTTTGTTCCATAGGTTAAAGCTAGAATCCTCAGTTGCTTCATCAATTTTCGGACTTATAAATGAATGATATATACCCTAATGAGTTTAGTTCAAATGTCATACACCATCAGAACCCAAAATTCAAGATTGTTTTACCTCCAATGTTTGTAAATATTGTAAATGTAAACAAACTCTGTATAGCCTCAAAACAAGGTTAAAATTATAATTTTGGATAGTAATTTCTTGCACCCATAGCTCTGTCTATGAATTTGAGAGTGGTTACATTTCTCCCGCCCATCCCTCAGCTTTTTACCGAAACACAGGCGGGGTGACCGCTTTGTTTTTGTTTCAATAAAAGATTATGTCTTTAAGGATAAGGAGATTACTTTATATCTCAAGGGCATCATTCCAGCAGAATATCTACACTTTGTAATTGATCGACCAGTTGAAGTAGCTTTAAGGAACTGCTATTGAAAATAAAGATATTCAACCCTAATATTCAATCAAACTGCTTTGCTAATTGATTTTGGGATTTAAACCGCATTGCTTCGCTTCAAGTGGTGAGTGGGTTGCCGGATGTAACATGATGAGGAGGAAAAGGCAACTTGACATGTGTGGCATATTTCAAATTACCGGCCTATTTCACGCACTGCTGCCTGTCCAAGTTCAGGATGCGTCACGTCAAATAATAATGCAGTGATTCTGTGTACTTATTAGTCTGTTTACCTCAATGACAGGTTAAGGTGGAATAACCCCCCTTCCCATAAATTGATTGATAGAGATATTTTTTATGAATTAACATATAATTGCTAAAACTACTACAGTATATTTTAAGTTGTTTCAGTATATGTTTGTTGTTGTTATTGTTATAGAGTGTATATGAAAGTCATTCTCACAATGCTGTCTGGAGAGTGTTTGGTACTGGGCTAGCACCATGCTGCCGGGTGCATGGTTCTGACCTGGACCAGACAGCAAGGCTTCAGTGGCGTAGTAACGCTGGCAACTGTCTCTCCCTGCTATTAATCAGACAGACAGAGTACTGTCTTCCCTCCAGATGAGGAGGTTCTCCAAAACTAAAGAAAAATAAGCATGCTAATTAATTCTTATCGGCACTGGGAAATTAGATGAAGAGCCACCCCCCCAAAAAAAATGATGTCACCTTTAGCTGGGCAGTGGACTTACAATATATTAGTATACATGAGCATCCTTCCTGCATGAGAATGTATTGTATGTCATCAACTGGCGAAGGAATGAATGTTGGGAGGGCAGAAAGACACCACAGTCGGAGGTTAATGAATGATAAGGAGGGTGGTGCACAATGGGGGACACTGTGTAACAACGATTACCATGGCCCAACTATGAAACAACCAGACTGTAAGCCTACAGTGCAAGGGCAAGTGGTGTGACAATACAACATCCTTCCCATGACTTATTCCTTATTCATTCCTTATTACTGTTCAGGCTGTAGTGATTCAGAGATATCCTTCACATATTCATATAGTTTTGAAGCAAGAGGGGGGTGTTGAAGGTTTTTATTACTAGGCTTACCGCAAGGGAGGAAACTCTGGCCTCACTAGCAGACATTTGTTTTGGGACAGAATCATTACGGGAATAATTTACATCCTACGTAATCAACAACAAAACTCAGGGGAATTCAGTGGCCTAGTTTTCAGTATTCTAGATGCACGTAATGTATAGTGCTGCCCGTACAGACACACTGCTATAGAGTAACTATGTGTCTGTGTGTTTGTTTGACTATGGTACTTACAGCACATGGTTTCTCATTTTGATATTGAATACATGGTTCCTCCCAAAATGAATAACGAAAATGCATCCCCGTTCATTTTAACATCCCTGTTATATCGCTCTATTGTGGATGATATACTGTGTGTAGCATGAAGCTATAAAAGTCAATTGATTTCAATTGAACAGGACAGGTGGCAAGGTGCACTTTTCAGCGTACATTGTGTCATTCAATAGACAAATGTAATCATTATCCCCTAAAATCCTCTGTCCATCTAGCTTGTCAGTCAAAATAAAGACACCTTGAGGTTCTGTAAAGTTAAAATATATATCTAAAGATGAAGGTTTGAACCCTTAAAAAGGGTTTATGTCTTTCTCACCTTTACTCTTAAGAGAGAAAAATACCTTCAAACAGAGTCAGTCACAGTAAAAGGTTATCTCCATCATTGCAACAGATTGTGTGAGACACTTTCACAGAGGACCCCTTAGGGAAACCTTTAAGGCGTCTGGGACAAACATGGAACAGCAACAATCAGTGGTTGACGATGGGGGCGTCTCCTGGGACCTAACCTAATTATCTAAATGTCCATCTCCCTCGAGCCTCGCTTGGCATCTGTGGCACCTGGTGTGGATTTCCACCTGAGAATATGACACGTCTGGAAGGCTATGCTGTCGGAATACAAACCACTTAGACTACATACTTTGGTGATGGATCCTCGACCAATGGTCTGTGTGTGCGTGTGTGTGTGTGAGGTAGGTACGTGAGGGGCTGGAGGGCGGGGTGGAGTGTGACTTGGAGACAGTTGGGTGGATTACACTGGACCAAAATGCTGCTATTTAGTGCTATGTATGCATTGGTGCTTCATAGGCCCAAGCCACTTGCTTGCTCCTTTTCATGTGTATGCCCGGTCCTTCATGATCCTCTGAGTGCAATCCTCAACCCTCTGTGTAGATATGGGGGAATCTATTATTTTCCCAATCCTGAGGGAAGGAAAAAGGTCTCCAGCATCATTATTTTCCTTCAAAATGTAACTGACTTTACTGCACACCCTAATTTGCTTGCCGTAATTATAGGTCATGATCCCCTTTTGTAATTTATAAAACCTTTTGTTCTTATCAATAATGAATGGGCTTCGGCGATTCACGGCGCTATAATATTTTGATATTATAAAAATGCTAATGCATCAGGGACCTCGAGCCTTATCGGCCAGGTCCGATGCTCTATTAAGCAGCCGGCAGAAGAAGTCAGACGCAAATTGCTTATGTTAATGCCCCTGTTGTACCCAGACAGGATGAGGAGTCTGCAATTAATTTCTTCCAGGCGGTGGATGGACAGGCAAATTTATTTCCCTTCCACAGGATGGTGGCTGCCCCTCCTTTTCCTTAGTTCTCTACAGAGAGAGTTGGAAGAAGAAGTGTGAGAGAGAGAGAGAGAGAGAGAGAGAGAGAGGTAAAAGGGAAAGAGAGAGGGAAGCTGCATCTCACGAACGATCCATGACCTAATTGAGCGGCAGCAGGGAGAAGAGCAGCAGCATCTTCATTCATTCCGCTGACAGTGTTTTTGCAACTTAAACCTGTTTTATTAATTATGTTTGACATTTCCCTAATTAGTTTAATTTACATCACATCAGCTCCTAGCAGATGATTGCACCGTACATCAATTCACCATAGCCTTAGAGCTTTGTGAGCAGCAAGGAGTGATTGCGAGAGATAGCCATAAGGCCTTATTTTATTACAAAAGGTAAGCGCTGAGAAACTGAATGTACCTATTTATGGTACATTTAATGTATTATATCCCTACATACAAGCACCTGTTTCCTTATTAGAACTACATCTACCAAAAGTTTCAGGTACTTCCTTTTGTCACAAGGAGTAAGGTTGTCAGAGTTTGCTCTAAGAATACAGCACCTCGGGTGCTTACCTTCAAGCTCTGAAGTCCTTCGGAAACAACAACAGACAGGACAAGTCTAGAAATTACTACAATTGACCACAGTGCTACAAATAACCACTCTCCAAACATCTCTACCGAGAGTAGTAGACTCTAATCTTTCCTAGAGAGCGACCAGTAAACACTTGACTAATTGACACTACTGTTGAATCACACGAGCCCTAGCTTTGAGTCATCCAACGTAGGTAGAAAACCATAGAGAGAGCACAATTTTTACCCTGTCTCAACATCAAAGGCATCTGCTCTCAGGGACCATGGTGCAGGAGACAACATACGTACTTTATTGTAACTGTGCCCTTAATGTTAATCTTGTTGAAACCCCTCAATGGGGCTCTCATAGGAATAGACGGCTGGAGTCCACACACCCTCTCCTCTGTTCTTGGATGGTTCAGCTACAGCTGCAGTGACAGTGGTTGTTAAAGTACACCCTCTTGCAAACGTGACAATATGCTTACAGTGTGTACCATTGACTATAGCGTATGAGAACAATGTTTGTATAGTTTGTGCCCTACAATAGTTTTATAGTTAATGTTTTTACAGTAGTTTTATAGTGTACAGTAGTTGTATAGCTCAGAGATTATGGAGTATTACAGTCCCTGCTTAACCACAAGGTGTGTGAAAAGTACAGTGTGGTTTGATACAGGTTTAATAGTGTAATTGTAATGACTGAGTAGGACCAGACTCCAAAAATACAATTAACTACTCTGATGTATTATACTCCCACCATGCATTATAGTGTTTTCCCATTATATCTGATACTCTAAAGACATTTAGGGTCTGTAAATCCTAATCTGTTTAATGCCTGTTGGTTTACTGTATTCACAGCACATTCACATCACAAAATGTGTTCCCTCAACGTAATGGCCAGAAGTCACCCACTGGGCACAGACATCCGTTCAACATCTAGTTTTGATATACATTTGGTTGAGTTGTCAACTAACGTGAATTCAACGTGAAATCAACAACAAATGTCACCATGTCATTGGATTTAGAAAAAAAGACGACTTTTTGCAAATCCAATCAGTTTTTCCAGTCATCAAATAGATTTTGTAGTTTTTGAAATTATGTGGAAACAACGTTGATTAAACCAGTTTTTGCCAAGTTGGCAGGGCTTTATGAATTGACTCCTTTCCCTCCAATCTACTATCCATATGTCTTTACAAATTCAGAATTCTCAATAATTCCAGGCTCAATCTTTGTCACAGTAATTCTTTCATTTTAAATACATAAATGGGAATGTACGAGTACTACTCATAAAAATATATATCCCAATTCTCTGTTCTAATTTATAGCTCACCCTGCAGGCACATATTATTCAAACATTAATCCCCACAAAAAACCTATACATCAAAAACCTTCACATTTAGTTTTTGGTAGAACTCATAGTCATCCATATTATATATGTAGAGCCGTCTTGACTTCTGCCCATCTTGTAACAGTTATACATTAAACGCAGGCAGATTGATGGATTGACGGATAATACTTGGGTTTTCTATTCAATATACTACAATTTTAAATGCCCTTTGCAACACCCTTACTAAAAGCCTTATATGTTAAGATAATACACTTCATGCAAATTGTATAGTTCTATACATTGTAGTTTTGTCTCAATTCATCTTTATGTCTGAAGTGCTGAAAATGTACTTTATTGAAGATTTCCATTTACCAACAACAATAATCAAGAATCATATAAACTGCAATAATTAGTATTTTACATTAAGCAAAAATATTTTAAGGTAAAACTTGTGCTTTGTGGCCATAGACTACCTTGGTGACCTAACCTCTTTTCTTAGAAGTACTATATGTTGTAGCACAAATGTTTCCATCAACTCAAAGGGAATATAGTTGTATGAATATAGTTGTATTGATTCATCCATGACTTATTATGGATCTGTTTATAGTTTTTTGGGACCACTGACAGTCACAGTATAAAGAATACTATCCCACTGCTGACGAGGATGAAGAATTGAAATATTGATTGTCTTTGCATGTGTCATTATCTGCGCAACCTGTTGATACTATTCCATACTAGCCATGTTTGCCTCAGCTACAGGGGTCTAGATAAACACTCAAATGGCATTGTTTGTTTTTACCCGTTTTAATCCATAATGTGTGGTAATCGGGGACGGTAAGTCATAAGACATCAGCTTGACTCTATTAATTACCACCTGATCCTTTCTTCCTGGATAATTAGGTACCCATTAGTTCTAATCAAGTAGTTACTTAATTATTGCAGTAATTAGTCTAATGGTCTAGCAAATTGAAGCTTTATCACTTTCGGATACTTAATGTTCTTGGCAGAGTGCATCACAAGTGTCAAGGCTTAGGCTCCAGCAATCAAACAGAGGAAAATAAAGTTATTACCGTGGCATAGATGCTTTCAAGTTTTTTTTTTTATTAGTAAATGTGTCAAAATCTTGAGTTCAAAATATCTAGAACTATAGATTGGGTCCATTGTGTGGGAAAAAAACACTCAAAATGAATATGCATCCTAACTGAAATTGAAATAACCAAATAGTTATTTTCCATCCATTGAACTTGTATTAGAGAAGTTTACTGTGTTGTCTCCCACAAATGAAATTGTGCAGCAGGCTGACAATGATCCTTAAACCCAGAAACGATCCATTAACAGTATTTTGTCTGATCAAGGGTCAGATGCCAAACATCTTACATTCCATGTCAAGAGAATTGCCTGGTCATCGCTTAGTTGTGTTGCTGGAATGTTACTGTACTGTACCAGCATTACCTGAAGCAACAGAGGAGAAATGCCTTTGATCTAATCTACCATCAGCGTAGGAAAAATACATGTGCACTACCAGCATGTCCTTCAAAGAATGCAGGGGGTTTGTTTTCTCTGTGGCTTTGTTTCAATGTTCCATCAGATTGTGGTGACATCGGGAGCCAACTGTGTGCACAGAGGTGAGTGAAAAAGCTGTGCCCCACCATGAGGGCTCACCTGAGCCATAGAGGAGAAAGTGAATGGGTTGTTTCCAAACCACTGCAAATGGAGCCTAGCTTGTCTGTCATCACCTCCCAATTAGCCGCAGTTTATAGAGTCTGCTGTAGACAGATCATGCTGGCAGGTGAGGAGAGGTGTCTGAGAGGTGCCTGTGCCAGCTGTGCAGCCCTGGACAGGACTGACTTATTACCCTGACATCCGAATGCTACCACCACACCACCATCATGCCCACTAAAGAACAAGTAACTAATTTTGTAATCTCCATAATTTGCGACAGCAGCTACAAACCAGCTTAGTGGAGGCCCTATAATATCTGTCCTTATGTTTCATTTTGCAGAGTGCAGAGTGCAAGAAGTTTCATTGCGAGTCAAAATCAGAAAATGTTGAATGTGGCCAAAATCATCGCAATAAACTAAATACTGCTTAAAAAGGTGTGATGATTACTGATGAATGAATGCACGAAAAGACGGAATAGCAAAGGAAGCATATTACTGAATGGTAAATGGAAGTAATTTGAACCGCATACTAATAATGGCTGCATGCAATCCCACATCTAAAATTGAAGTTAGCTTTTTTGACTTGGACCTAGATGTCACACACAAAGAATCCTCCACCAGATTCCTTCAAAAAAAAAGAAAAAAAAAAAGAAAGAAAAAACAGCAATGCTCCTTGCAAAAGCCTGATATGCTCCTTGCCATATGACAGCATCGTGTGAAAACTGACACGCAGAGTTTTCAAATTGGGGCCCAGGGAGCTGAAGCATAAAATAACTTCAATCTCACCAGCTCTCCAAGGAACAGAGCAGAGGTGTGACCAACAACAACACAACAACGGAGAGGCAGGAAGGGGTGAAGGTAGGAGTTATTAGAGGATAAAACACGCCTCTCCAGCTCACTCCCTCTCTCTCAGGAACCCCAAGGATGATCAATGGGTTTAGTCAGAGGGATATTCAAGCAGAAAATTGCTGCCTTTTTTGCTTTTCTTTGAAGTATTTCCAGAATATATACCAAACCCCCCAGTCCACCAGGGTTGAAAATAACAGCACAAGTAATGCTGAAAAAAACGGAGAAGAGAGTAGGGGAGGGTGGATGGGGGCACTGAATGTTAAAGGAGGTAGAGAAGGCCTAGATTGAAACTTTGCAGGTATAAAATTGAAGCCAGCCAGCTGAACAGTCATAACCAGACTGGGGCTATATTTCAAATGTGGACTTCTTTGACCAACTTCAGATCCGTTAAGACAAGGAGCACTGTCTCCTGTTTATGAGAAATGACCAATGCAGAGCATGGTACAAGCATTATGTGTCTACTAGTACTGAATAGTAAATGAGAATTTTGTGTGGTCGTAGGTTGGTGTATCATTGGTCTCTAGATTGGTCTCTATTGCTTGTAGTGGAAGTCAGCAGTATGAGTGGGGGATGTTTTTTTGTTAGCTCAGTATGATGAGTCCTGGCTGTGAAGGTTCTCTAAATGGTGAAAAGCCAAGCTGTGCCAATGATAGGTTGAACCCCAATGTTGAACCCCTGTCCTCTAGGGGCCCCTGTGGCACCGTGCGGATGACAGCTTAGAAATGTGGCACACTCGTGACGTTACGGATAGAGCTGGGCGATGGGGGACCGAGCTCCGCCGCTCCCTGCCATGCTGTGTGACGGCCTCATCCGTTTTCCCATCCCAGCCCTAATACATCTGCAACATCTTCCCTCCCAATTAAAAGATTCCACAGTCCTATTTGTCAAAGGACGGAAGCGACAGCACAGAGGGTAGTTTAGCTGTAGTTTTTGGATTACTTGTGATGCAAATCACCACAAATGGGAACGTGAGGTACGTTTCATGAAGTAAAACCACTGGTGATCATTTTTGTTGTTTTTATCTGCTATCATTATGACTGTGCTGTCTCCATGAGGGATAGGCCATGGTTTATCGCCAACTACATTTCCAATGGAAATTCCCCTTGAACATAAAAGGCACTTCAATGAACATTTAAAGTTCAATAGATTATCCTAAAAATATGCAGTATTCAGTAAAACATGAGTTGATGATGAAATATGAGAAAGTAAACATCTGAGGGGGCATATCAAATGCAATTGTTTATACCAATGTATGTAGACTGTGATATTCTTTGTACAAAACTGAACTAGACTGAAGTACCATGAGGAAGTGAAAACAAATAATAGTTTTTACATTTTCGATTTACCAGTAAAAATAAAAATGCTAACTGCTTTCATACCATTATACCAATAATACTAATCAAATCAAAACAACGTTTACTGGTTGCGTACACAGATTTGCAGGTGTTATAGCAGGTGCAGCAAAAGACTGCAATGTCTCGCAAATACATCAAATAATAATAGACAGTATACTTTGGAAAGAAAATTGTATATTTTCAGTAGAAGGTATATTGGGATGGGCTATGTTGAGAATACAGTACTTTTGGTCATGCACAGTAGTAGTGTACATGCAGCATTAGTCTCAAGGTGCAAGGCAGGGTACCGGGCAGGTAGCAGACTAGTGATGGCTGTTCAACAGTCTGATGGCCTGGAGATTTTTTTCAGTCTCACAGTCCCAGCTTTTATGCGCCTGTACCATTTCTGTCTGCTAGAAGGTAGCAGAGTGAACAGACCGTGGCTCGGGTGGCTGAGGTCCTTAATGATCTTCTTGGCCTTCCTTTGACACTTGGTGCTGTAAATGTCCTGGAGGGCATGCCCCGGGTTATGCATTGGGTTACCGAACCACCCTCTGGAGTGCCATGTGGTTTGGATTTGTAGAAGTTAGAGACCATGCCAAATTTCTTCAGCCGCCACAGTGTTGGTGTAGTGGGACGATTTCAGGTCCTCGGTGATTAGCGCTCCAAGGAACTTAAATCTTTTGACCCACTCTACTGCGGCCCTGTCGATGTGGATGGGGCGTGCTCCCTCTTCTGTCTCCTGTAGTCCACGATTAGCTCCTACATTGAGGGAGTTATTTTCATGGCAACAATCCGGCAGAGCTCTAACCTCCTCCCTGTAGGCTGTCTCGTCTTTGTTGGTAATCAGGCCTACCACAGTCATGTCGTCAGCAAACTTGATGAGTCAGTTGGAGTTTAGCGTATATGCATTCATGGGTGAACAGGAAATACAGGAGGGGTCTGAGCACACACCCCTATTGAGGATCAGCGTGGTGGTGTTTAGTTTAAGTTGAATGTATTTTCACCAAAGAAAACAAGTGATAAACAACAATACAGATAAAAACAAATAAATAAAAATAGCGGTGTGCAGGTGTGGCTGGAAGCCTAATCGCGTATATGAAAACTACACCACAAAAAATCTATATACAATTCAAAAGTACAAAAATAAAAAGGTTTATTAAAACAGATAGCAAAACCTACTAATTATAAATGTATAAATGAATTGATCATTAATCATGAAAAAAATAACAGTATTTGTTTTGTTTAAATGTGTGTCTGCATGTGAGTGTGTGAGAGTGGAGGAGAATACTAAGTAGTTTTGTTCATCAGGCTGACCCCCAGTCTTCGCTTGAAGTTATAGAGGGATGATGATGTTTTGGCAATGTGAAGATAAGAAATCCAGTGTATGGTACGTCTGTATCTGATAAAGAATTGACTATATGAGGTGCAGCAGTGGGGAGGGTGAAGGTTATCGCAGTGTCTTGTGTTATATAGATGGATTTCATAATTAGCCTGGTAGAATCCTTTGAAGGGTTTAGGTAAACTCTCTGGGAGATTTTTAGAAAACATTTATATATACTGATTTTTGGGGGGGACTTGCCTGTTATACATGTGATTTTGGCGTGTCACATATCAGTTTGCAAACAATGTAAAAAAAATAATAATAATCGAGTCATACAAACATGGTCTCTTTTTTCCTTTCTTGAGTAAGGCAGCTCCAAAATGCAGGTGTTTCAGCCTAGCTCAGTGCTTTCTGTGGTGGTGGGGCGGCCAGCTGAAAATATGGAGCGTAGGTGTTGGTAATGTTCTCTAGTTGCGCCGTGATTGGCACTATGTCACTCATGGGGGCACTATGTCACCACAAAATCTATGGGGAGAGCTCAAAAATTCAAGCCCCTCGGGTGCAGCCATAGATTTACATTAGAAGTGCCCATCCAAGAAGGCTCAAGGTCATTGGTCACAGATAAAATGACGTCAAATCACGTTATATCTACAGCTTTGATTGGACTGATCATGTCAACATCAAACTTTCAAAATCTCGACAATCTACTTGCAAATCCTTTTTAATCATTGTCATATGAAGGGAAATAATTAAGAGAAATTATAGATAAAACGTATCGGTGCTCATCCATCGGCCATTGGACATAAATATTACACGACAAGTTGTAAATCACTAATTCAACAATGAGTGGCTTGGAAGGAATCAGTGGCTAACGTCAAGCATTGCAAAGCAATCACTAGCCTGCTATTCAGTAGAGTGGTTGGGTGGTCCCAAATCTGGGATTAAGGGTCTCTTTTCCAAATGTAAAATGATAAACATTCAACATTGGCCATGCTGTCAATGAAGCATCATTTGTGCCGCGTTCAAAACAACTGTTAACTCGGAACTGCGAAAACTTGATTTCAGTGAGTTCAAGGCAACTGGGAACTCTGGGAAAAAATGAGCTCCGACTGGGAAAATAAGTTTTGAACGGTCATCCAAATCAGAATGGTAAATCCAGAACTCTGGCTTCTTTCTAGCGCTGCGCCCTGAAGATCACTGACGTCATCACAATCCTACCTTTTTGTCTTGAAAGCACCATAATCCAGAGAATGCCAGACTTTGATGACAAAATTTGCCCACGAAGGACCGCTGCGCCACCTTCATGTTCAAGTGAGCACAGCACAACTAGTTTGTCCCAAAAAGTATTGCATGCTGCTGCATAAATGATGTAATATGCCAGGGAGATATGTATACTGTAGCTAAGTGACACGTGCGGGTGCACACACAGACCAAGACGCAGCGCAGGGATTATAGTTTGTCATAATTTTATTATACTATGTAAATATTACGATGTATAACACAACACAAAAATGATGAACTACAGAAGAAAACAAACACGAAACACAAAACGTCACGTTCCCCAAACAAACACGAAATGAACAGACGTAACTAATGCACACTTACTATCACCGTGACTGCGACATATAACGACAACGACCCACACAAGAGTGAAAGACAGACAAACATATATCTGATCCCTAATTAGAGACAATGCAGTGCAGCTGCCTCTAATTAGGGATCCAACCCAAAACCCACACAGAAACAGAAAAGAAAACACTGTCAGACTCTGACAATAGCTACATAGAGAAGCAAATAGGCTTCTCTATGGCCAGAGTCTGACACTAAGAAGTTAATATTAAGTGTATGTTGTGTAGTAAACTGTTAGTAGCCCTTTTGCCTTACCCTAATAATTTGGTCTATTTTCACCTTTTAATTTTGCCTACTGTTCTGACTTGTTGGTGCACATGTAGCTTATAACCTGTTTTAGAGAAATGTAATCATTGAATATTGTAAGAGTTGTCATTGTCTGTGGATGTGACTTGTTCCATTTCATTCCCACCAATTGAGAACTGAAGATCTCGTACAACGCTATGTACTACTCCATTCACAGAACAGCGCAAACTGGCTCTAACCAGAATAGAAAGAGGAGTGGGGACAAGTACATTAGAGTGTATAGTTTGAGAAAGTCCTCAACTGGCAGCTTCATTAAATAGTACCCGCAAAACACCAGTCTCAATGTCAACAGTGAAGAGGTGACTCCGGGATGAAAAAGAAAAAGCCACATCTCAGACAGGCCAATAAAAAGAAAATATTAAGATGGGCAAAAGAACACAGACACTGGACAGAGGAAGATATGGCTTTTTCTTTGCAACTCTGCCTAGAAGGCCAGCATCCCGGAGTCGCCTCTTCACTGTTGACGTTGAGACTGGTGTTTTGCGGGTTCTATTTAATGAAGCTGCCAGTTGGGGATTTGTAAGGTGTCTGTTTCTTAAACTAGACACTCTAATGTACTTTTGGGCCTCCCACTCCTCTTTCTATTCTGGTTAGAGCCAGTTTGCGCTGTTCTGTGAAGGGAGTAGTCCACAGCGAAATCTTCAGTTTCTTGGCAATTTCTCGCATGGAATAGCCTTCATTTCTCAGAACAAGAATAAACTGATGAGTGTCAGAAGAAAGTTATTTGTTTCTGGCCATTTTGAGCCTGTAATCGAACCCACAAATGCTGATGCTCCAGATACTCAACTAGTCTAAAGAAGGCCAGTTTTATTGCTTCCTTAATCAGCACAACAATTTTCAGCTGTGCTAATATAATTGCAAAAGGGTTTTCTAATGATCAATTAGCCTTTTAAAATGATAAACTTGGATTAGCTAACACAACGTGCCATTGGAACACAGGAGTGATGGTTGCTGATAATGGGCCTCTGTACGCCTATGTAGATATTCCATAAAAAAAGTTTCCAGCTACAACAGTCATTTACAACATTAACAATGTCTACAATGTATTTATGATCAATTTGATGTTATTTTCATGGACAAAAAAATAGCTTTTCTTTCAAAAACAAGGACGTTTCTAAGTGACCCCAAACCTTTGAACAGTAGTGTATTTCTGGTAGATTTCCGGAAATTTGAATCATTATATTTATCTTTCGCTTCATTAATATATAATGTGTTAAATACCATGTTATCAGGGTGGATATCCTGCTCAAATAAGAGAATCATCCAGAGATTGGAACGGAAATATAGAAGTGCATTTTTCACATGTCCAATACAACCAGTTTTATCAACAGGGTGCACTTCCTATGGAATACACATTGACACAGTCATCATAACACCACTGAAGTCTTCACTGGGTTATGACATTTAGAGCAATGTGTGTTTTTGGTCATGAGGTTAGGTGAAACACATTAACAAAGAAGAGTAAATATGTGTGTGTGTATGTGTGTATGTGTATATGTATGTATCTTTGAACCTGAGCAGTTTCACCACTATAGGTCTGGGCCGTCCATCGGGGAAGAAAGTGACATTCCTATGCTCCCCTCTCCATTTCAATGAGTTTATGCTCCAGTTCGAGTTGATCTGCCAGGAGTTTCTTGGCCTTGACTCCTGTGTCATGCCAAGTTTCAGTCTTTACGTCCTCAATTCCATTGATTAAAATGTTATTGTGCCTTGATTGGTTTTCGAGGCTTTGGAAGTGCTTGTCAAGTGTTGTTTGGAAAATTGAAAGAAATCCTCAGAAATGGTTTTGAATGTGGTCTGGCTGGTGACATTCGCTCCCTTCAACTACTCCACCTCTGACTGCTTAAATTCCAAACTGTGTTTAAATTCCATTAGATCTTTAAACAGATCATCAACCATTTTGTTGGTAGAATCCATAAAGAGTTGCAGGAAGGACTTAAAGTTATTAGATCTATCCATCTATTATCTATTAGATCTTCATAAAACAATTTTTGTTGATCGACTAGTTCATGGAGTTTAGTGCTTGATACGTATTTCTCTTCTGCAATGAGCTTTTTCTGTCTAATATTAGCCATGCTACAAGCTTGTTGTTAGCTTAAATGAGTTTGCAAACAACCCACACCCCGCCTCCCGAAAACAAGCTCTGCCAGTGAAATGGCAAACACACACAAGCAACACAGACTCGATCACACATGCACCAGTACGATAAACACGAGAGAAGGCAGAGGACTTACTTACTGTATGGATCCTGGCTGCACTTTACTAAATGAGCGGGAGATCACCAAATCGCTAGTTAGTGCTGTGGATACAAGCAGTACGTGGGACAGTGGTAGGAGCATTTGCTTACCCACGGAATGAGCAGCGGGAACATGCAGGGTGACAAAGCTCTTAAAAGAAAAGGAGAAACAAAAGGAGAATACCTACATGTGTATTGATCCTAATGTTTTTACCAAACAAATGTTGTTGTTGCCTACCCTCACCATCTGGGGTCGGCCCGTCAGGAAGTCTAGTTGCGCAGGGAGGAGTTCACAACCAGGGCCCTGAACTTAATGAAGAGCTTGGAGGGCACTATGGGGTTGAAAGCAGAGATGTGGTCGATGAACAGCATTCTCACATAGGTATTCCCTTGTCCCGGTGTGCAGACCGACTGTGATTGTGTCGTCCATGGATCTGTTGCGGTGGTATCCAAATTTTAGTCAACCTAGTGTGTCGGGCAAGGTGGAGGTGATAAGTGAATGCTATGGGGTGATTTAGTTCAGATACCTTAGCTTCTTGAGTACTGGAACAATGATGGACATCTTGAAGCAAGTGGGGCAACAGACTGGGATAGGGAGAGGTTGAATACGTCTCCAACTAGCTGGTCTGTGCACGCAGCTTGGTATGCATAATTGATAAATACATAATTGTCTTACACACACACATACACATATTTCCTGTTGCAAACTCCAGCACTAAAATAATGCTGGAAAAGAAAGAGAAAAAAAAAATGTTATTATATTTTTCTTTTTTGGTGTGTTTCCTATCATGTCAATGGGGGAAAGGATTTCTTTTTATGGTTTAATTCAACAATAACATTTGCGATCAGGGTCTTGGGCATCTCAAGGGCATTCCTGGTGAAATTACTGAGACTCTGCACCATTTATCATAGGCTGACATGTGTCATGTTCCAGACTCCGGTGCGGAGAGGTTACAGCTGAAGACAGCTCTTTCTTTGTTGAGCAGCCATCACAGACATCTCTTATTTATTAAAAAAGAGCTGGGGAAAAAACAGACAAAAGACAGAAAATGTAAGACCTACAAAAATGTTGTATGATTTTAAAAAATGCATTTAGATGAATCTGATACATGATGTCAGTGAATGCCTCCATAACTCCACACCCCCCAGCTTGTTAGCATGTGTGCAAAATACAGTCAATGGATATGCTGGTGTAGGAAGGGTAGGGAAAACTAGGCATGTCTAGATACAGAGATGCAAAGTAGATTGCTGACTATATTGTTCAGTATATCTATGGGATTGGTTGCATACAGGTGGGTGAAGTTTGCACTTACGGGAGTATTGAATTAGTTCCATTGCCAGGCAAGCTAAAATCAAGTGCACCTCAAGTATTTTACTGTGTTATAAACTGGTATGTACAGTACCAGTCAAAAGTTTGGACAAACCTACTCACTTGTCTTTATTTTTACTATTTTCTACATTGTAGAATAATTGTGAAGACATCAACAATATGAAATAACACATATGGAATCATGTAGTAACCAAAAAACAAATCCAAATATATTTTCTATTTGAGATTCTTTAGTAGCCACCCTTGATGACAGCTTTGCACAGTCTTGGCATTATCTCAACCAGCTTCATGAGGTTGTCAACTAGAATGCATTTCAATTAACAGGTGTGCCTTGTTAAAATTTATTTTTTGTAATTTCTGTCCTTCTTTATGCGTTTGAAGGAAAGAATACAGAAGATAGTTCTATTTGGTAAAAGACCAAGTTCACATTATGTCAAGAACAGCTCAAATAAGCAAAGAGAAACGACAGTCCATCATTAATTTTATGAAGGTCAGTCAATCCGGAAAATTTCAAGTGCAGTCCCAAAAACCATCAAGCGCTATGATGAAACTGGCTATCATGAGGACCGCCACCGGAAAGGAAGACCCAGAGTTACCTCTGCTGCAGAGGATAAGTTCATTCGAGTTAACTGTACCTCCGACTGCAGCCCAAATAAATGCTTCACAGAGTTCAAGTAACAGAGACATCTCAACATCAACTGTTCAGAGGAGAGTGCATGAATCAGGCCTTCATGGTCAAATTGCTGCAAAGAAACCATTACTAAAAGACACCAATAACAAGAAGAGACTTCCGTGCGCCAAGAAACACGAGCAATGGACATTAGACCAGTGGAAATCTGTCCTTTGGTCTGATGAGTCCAAATTTTAGATTTTTGGATCTTTGTGAGATGCAGAGTAGATGAACGGATGATCTCTGCATGTGTGGTTCCCACTGTGAAGGGGGAGGAGGAGGTGTGATGGTGCTTTGCTGGTGACACTGTCTGTGATTTATTTAGAATTCAAGGCACACTTAAGCAGCATGTCTACCACAGCATTGTGCAGCGATACGCCATCCCATCTGGTTTGCGCTTAGTAGGACTATCATTTGTTTTTCAACAGGACAATGAACCAAAACACACCTCCAGGCTGTGTAAGGAGTGCTGCATCAGATGACCTGGCCTCCACAATCACCCAACCTCAATCCAATTGAGATGGTTTGGGATGAGTTGGACCGCAGTGAAGGAAAAGCAGCCAAAAAGTGCTCAGCATATGTGGGAACTCCTTCAAGACTGTTGGAAAAGCATTCCTCGTGAAGCTGGTTGAGAGAATACCAAGAGTGTGCAAAGCTGTCATCAAGGCAAAGGGTAGCTACTTTGAAGAATCTAAGATATAAAATATATTTTGATTTGTTTAACCCTTTTTTGGTTACTACATGATTCCATATGTGTTATTTAATAGTTTTGATGTCTTCACTATTATTCTACAATGTAGAAAATAGTAAAAATCTAAAACATTACTTGAATGAGTAGGTGTGTCCAAATGTTTGACTGGTAGTGTATGTATTTGACCCAGGTCCATTAGATGTGAGCAACATCCCACATTTAGAAGCAACAGTAAACATTTATAAAGAATTGCAAATGGTGATGGGTATGGATGCCCTGCGATATAATTACAATTTTGAAATGTGTAATTACAGTACATATAGACTTGCCCTGTAATACACAATGGAGGCTCTGTGCTTGGTCACTAGGATGACATAACCCATATCAATGTTAAGGGCAAATAAACGTCTTAATGAGGTGATCTTTGTTGATTTAACATAGCCTATCTCATGTTCTCTGTAGGCTTGATCTAATTAAACAGTACATATACAGTCATGTGAAAAAGTAAGTACACCCCCTTGAAAGTTCTCTCTTTTTTTTTTACATATTTGGACAGATGGATATGTAATCTTCACTTCAACACGATTGACAGATAAAGGTTACCCAATTTAGCAAATCACACACAAAATATTTTTTGGGGAAAATGTTATGCAATTAAAATAAACAAAATGCCTTTTCCTTATGGGGAAAAAGTTAGTATACCCCTACCTTTACCATCACATAAAATGGCTAAAATTAGGTGTACCAAAACAAGTGCAAATGATTGGAAAATATTAGAGAGGGTCCAGCCTTCCATAAAGACAAGACAGTTGGTCTGGTTTGGTCTTAACCATACGGGTGTGTGGTAATACATCATTCAAAGATCAAAAGACCTACCCGAGGCCCTCAGAAGAAAGATTATTGATGCCCATGAGTCTAGGAGGTGTTACACATCCATTTCCAAGCAATTCGAAGTACATCATTCCACTGTCAGACGAAAATTCCAGACCACTGGCAAACTACCTAGGACAGGTCGTCCCACCAAAGTCATTCCAAGAGCTGACCGAAAGATGCTCATAGAAGTCTCTAAGAACCCCAGGGTAACATTAAGTGATCTACAGGCCTCTCTTGCCACAATCAATGTTGAATTGCATGGGTACACTGTCAGAAAGAGACTTCACAAACTTGGCCTACATGGGAGGTCAGGAAGGAAAAAGCCTCTGCTCTCAAAAAAGAATTTCTCTCTAATGTTTTCTAATCATTTGCACTTGTTTTGGTACACCTAAGTTTAGCCATTTTATGTGATGATAAAGGTAGGAGTGTACCAAAGGCAATTTGTTTATTGTAATTTGTGTGTGATTTGCTAAATTGGGTAACCTTTATCTGGCAATAGTGTTGAAGTGAAGATTACATATCCATATGTACAAAAAAATAGTTTCCAGGGGGTGTACTTACTTTTTCACATGACTGTATTATTACTAGGGTTATTATCAATATCTCAGAGTTGTTTAACATAAAGTACAAGACATGTCTCGATATGAGATAAATACTAGGACATATATAAGTAGATGGCAAATTGTGTATAATAATGATAATGAATAATAAATTGTGTATGATAATGTAAGATAAACCTAATAATCTGCCTCCTTACCCCAAATCTACAAGTGCTTTTCTAGTAAATTGCTCAGAAGAAAAACGAGCCCATCTTAAAATGCATGTGATATGTCATTGTTTAAGGAGTCCATCAATAATAGCTGACATAGTTAAATGTAAAACACTGTGCAAGGAGGAGCGGTGAGTACAACATTAATTAATTCCACTGGCACATTATTTATGACTTAATATGATATACGACTGTGCTTTACAATAGTACTGAATGTGCATATTTTGTAGATACAAAAAAATTGTAGAGTAATTATGCAGAATGTCTTTTTGCCATGAACATACAATATAAATTACAGGCACTGTTGTTTATCAATTACCAAACCCTGTTTAAAAGGTGTTTGGAGGATTGCCATGACGACCCAGGCTTGTCTCCTATATTTTACTCTCAACAGCTCATTATGTGACACAACAACCCTCTCTCCAAAGTGCAGACTGCCAGGTTAATATATTAGGAATTGGTGAGGCAGCACCTATTGTGTAAGATGAATGGAGAAGAGCTCGACCACAGGCTCACAAGTGTGATCAAATTGGGTGTCATTACACAGAACAACCTATATGCAATGGTTTTACAGTGGAGTGGAGTGGATGCTCACCCTGTATATAATAGATACCCTTGCAATCAGAAAACACAGCAGGATTGATTTCAGGGGTGAGACGCGCACATGAGCGTTCAACATGCTGTAAAGATGTATGACCGGAAGGTAAGCGTTAGCTCAACATGTATCTCTATGACTCGTTTGTGATAGAGACATGGTACAGTGCTAATGGTTTTAGCTGTACATTATGCTTCCAGCCAATGCTCACTTCGTCTACCGCATGTGCAAATAGCCAGGAAACACTTAGGTCCATGTCCTGTTAATGTGCCATTGTAGGCATTACTCCTCTAATACTACACATTATGTTGGATGGGAATCTGGGCTCAGAGTGTGTGAAGCGCCAAGGAGTATTTGATCCCTGGACCTTCTGTCCCTGAGTGACGTGCAACAATAATCTGACACAAGTGACCAAGCAGCGAGCAGTGTCACAGCGTGTTTGTGTACGTGTGCAGTGATCTGATATCCTCACTGTAGCCTAAACATAGAGTACTGTACTCACAAGGTGTGTGTGTGTGTGTGTGTGTGTGTGTGTGTGTGTGTGTGTGTGTGTGTGTGTGTGTGTGTGTGTGTGTGTGAAAGAGAGAGAGAGAAAGAAGGAGGGAGAGACAGAGGAACATTGGCATGATTGAAAGATTTGGTTGGGCTAGAGCTTAGAGATTTTAAGCTTCTTGAGATCAGTTCTTCAAATACTCGCAGTTTCTATTCATAAAATGTATTTCCCACTTCTTAATTTTATCTCAATCTTATCTTACTTTAGTCTTAGTGAAAGATTTAGAGTGGGGTTTAGAGTGAAAACAGACACTTCATAAAACTTATAATTTCTAAATTCATCTTAATGTAATTCAGCTTTAATCCCTATCAACCGAGGATAGTGTACAATTGTGAAAGTCCATTTTTAAAGAATATATTTCAAAAAATTCAAGTATTACTATTATTAGAGCAAATCCTAAATGAAAAAGGTGATTTATTTAATTACATGACATATTATTTTTAACAAACACCAGTTGAGGAAAATTGTTGCAGACAACATTCCTGGCTTTCAAGCTAAATGTTTTGACAGTATTGCTATCTTTGCTGTTGATCATTTCTGTAAGAATTATCAGAATTGCTATAACATTACCACAGAGCATGCAGCCAGGAGCAAAGCAGAGGCTGTGCCGTGTGTCTTCGCTGCCCTCTACAGGTTGAGGAGTGGAGATGTCTAGTGCCATGAACTAGTGCCCCAACAAGGCACCTACCCCTCGGATTAGCATCTACTGTACTCCTCTCCCAGTTTAATAGGTCATTCAGCATGCCATGACAGTGTGCTTCACTGCATTACATTCTCTGTGATTTCTGAATTACTCTACTTCTCTCTGTTAGTTCGGAGCTTTATCAGTCAATGTGACAGAAATGTCCTTCGCTAATAGAATACAACTTTTATAAATGGGTTTTCGACCATACTCTCATACTCACCAACAGGTTTGCAAATAATTTATGTTCCTACCTGTTTAGTGTGTATGGTATCTGTTGTGGTACTGTCTGTATCTAATGGTGCTGCAATGGATAGCAGCCCTTTTATGGGCTGTTTTGTGTTCTTTTGCACTGATCATCGTTTCCTATGATGGAAAATAACTTCCCAGAGGCTCGTAAAAGAGAAAGGCCGAAGTGCAGGCACCCTGATGAAACCTACATTGGCAAGTGCATAAATGGCCTCTACTCTCCGTTCTATTGGCGAACGTTCAATCCCTGGAGAACAAACTGAATGAGCTCCGTTCGAGACTATCCTATCAACGGGACCTGAAGAACTCTTATTTCCTATGTTTCTCGGAGTCCCGGCTGAACAATAACATTGATAATATACATCTAGCTTGTTTTTCGATTCATCGGCAGGACCGAATGGTAGCGTCGGGTAAGATCGCCTGAGTTAGAATGCCTCATGATAAACTGTAGACAATACTATTTACCAAGATAATTTTAATCTATATTTTTGCAACTGTCTATTTACCACCACAAACTGATGCTGGCACTAGGACCGCACTCAACAAGCTGTATAGGATCATAAGCAAACAAGAAAATACTCATCCAGAGGTGGCGCTCCTACTGCGAGGTGATTTTAATGCAGGGAAACTGAAATCCGTTTTACATAATTTCTACCAGCATGCCACCTGTGCAACTAGAGGAGAACAATTTCTAGAACACCTTTACTCCACACACAGAAATGTGTACAAAGCTCTCCCTCGCCCTCCATTTGGCAAATCTGACAATAACTCTATCCTGCTGATTCCTTCTCACAAGCAAAAAGGAAGTACCAGTGATGCACTCAATACAGAAGTGGTCAGATGAAGCTCAAGCTAAGCAACAGGACTGTTTCGCTAGCACAGACTGGAATATGTTCTTGGATTCATCCGATGGCATTGAGGAGTTTACCACATCAGTCACTGGCTAAATTAATAAGTGCATCAACAACGTTGTCTCCACAGTGACCGAACGTACATATCCCAACCATTAGCCATGGATTACAGACAACATCTGCACTGAGCTAAAGGCTAGAGCTGAACTGTTAGAGCAGTTCACTAATCTGGACGCTTATAACAAATCCTGCTACACCCTCCGACAAACCATCAAACAGGCAAAGTGTCAATACAAGACTAAGATCGAATCCTACTACACCGGCTCTGACACTCATCGGATGTGGCAGGGCTTGCAAACTATCACAGATTACAAAGGGAAACCTAGCTGCGAGCTGCCCAGTGACGAGAGTGTACCAGACAAGCTAAATGTTTTCTATGCTCGCTTCGTTGCAAGCAACACTGAACCATGCATGAGAGCTCCGGACGACTGTGTGATCAAGCCAATCGGAGTAAGACCTTTAAACAGGTTAACAATCACAGATGGATTACCAGGATGGGTACTCAGAGCATGCTCTGACCAGCTGGCAAGTGTATTCACTGACATTTTCAACCTCTCCCTGACCCAGTCTGTAATACCTACTTGTTTCAAGCAGACCACCATAGTACCTGTACTCTAGTTGGTGAGGGTAGGCAACAACACATCCGCCATGCTGATATTCAACACGGGAGCCCATCAGGGGTGTGTGCTTAGTCTCCTCCTGTACTCCCTGTTCACCCAGGACTACATGTCCTCTCACGACTCCAACACTATCATGAAGTTTGAAGATGACAAGACGGTGGTAGGCCTGATCGCCGACGACAATGAGACAGCCTATAGGGAAGAGGTCAGAGACCTGGCAGTGTGGTGCCAGGATAACAACCTCTCCGTCAACATCAACAAGCCAAAGGAACTGATCGTGGACTGTCCTTTCATGGTCCTGTCCTTTCATGGTCCACACACACCAACACAGTTGCAAAGAGGGCACAACAACATATCTTCCTCCTAAGGAATTTGAAAAGATTTGGCATGGGCCCTCAGGTCCTCAAAAGGTTCCACAGCTGCACCATCGAGAGCATCTTGATTGGCTGCATCACCGCTTTGTATGGCAACTGCGTGGCCTCCGACAGCAAGGTACAACAGTGCAACAGCGTAGGCCCAGTACATCACTGGGGCCGAGCTCCCTGCCATCCAGGACCTCTATACCAGGCGGTGTCAGAGGAAGGCCCTGTTTTCTCTGTAAGCGGTACTGATTCATCAAGTCTGGAACCAACAGGACCCTGAACAGCTTCTACCCGCAAGCTAAAAGACAAAATGGTTAACCAAATAGCTACCCAGTCTATCTGCATTGACTGTTTTTGCACTAACTTTTTCCTGTCACTTTATTCCTAGTTACATGTACATACTGTATCTACCTCAATTACCTTGTGTCCCTGCGCATTGACTCTGTACTGGTACCCCTTGTATATAGCCAATTTCACAGTTACCTATCTCACATGCATGTGCAGCCTAGCTTGAAGACAACCAATGAAAACATAGCAATACAAGCTAGCAGTCTTACAGCATGTATCTCAGATATCACAATAACAAACGAAAATAAAGAATAACACCCATTACTGTGTTCATGGAGTCTTTATGAGGGCTTGCAGGGACTAAAATAATAGAAGTAGTCTGCAACGTTGTCATGGTAATAGTCTACTCCTTTGAATGTTTAATTAGGCCTAAATATTCATTGTTAACAGTGTCCCTTGTTATCCTTGCCCTACTATGTAATGTCAAACAACTGAAAAGTCCACAACTTTAGATGTCCCCTTCTTTCAGGACATAAACATAAAGTCAAATTACTTTTATAGCTAAATCACTTCAACTCATGGCTCTCTTCTGATGTCGGTAAACATTCTTTGATGTCCATCACAGGCGGGTCTCTAGCCAGCATCACTCCGGCAGGTAGCTAGCTCCATCGATTGAGCTCATGACAGTCATTCTGTGGTATGGAACAATCCTCTTTCAGAACTAGCACGTCCTCTTACTCCCACGAAACTCTGATGTAAGTGCTCATTGAACATTGAAATCCTTCAACAAGACAATAATGTAATCTAGATACATCAACAGAGTGTCAAAAGGAGTGGTCACAGCAGTCTTCATTTGATCCTCCTCGCTCACCACAACCTGAAAGTACCCAGAAGTCAGATCCGAGAAAATGCAGGAGTCGCCCAAAGCATCTAGGGACTTCTCCACACAGGGAAGGGGGTAAGCATCCTTGCAGGTCACCTGATTCGTTCTCCTATAATCACAACAGAAGTGTACACTACCATCCTTCTTGATGACGATGAGTGCTGGCGAAGCCCACAGACTGCAACTTCTCTTCAGAGTTCCTTGCGACACCAAGTTGTACACTTGTCGTTTTACTTCCTAGAAAACTTGAGGTGAGATCCATCTATGTTGTTGCTTAATTGGAGCCGCATCTCCCATTGGTAAACGATGCGTCACCTCTGTTGTGTGGCCATAGTAATTTTTGGTCTTGGAGAATATATCCTTGTGCTCTTCCAACAACGCCCTCAACCTTGTTATCTGCTGTGTTGTCAGAGTCTCCAGGTTCACTCCAATTGACACATTTATAACGTCAGCCTTTACCTCAGTTACGCCAGTTTCAACCTTGTTCAGCACCTGGATGCTCTTTCAGGTGAACCTCCAGGGGTTTTCAAACTTCTATTCCGGGGAAACAGCCTAACAGTCTTGTCTGTAGCATTGAGCACTCACATGCACCCTGCCCTCATGGGTGTGGGTAAGAACATTGACCACAAGGACTCCTCTTGGTAAGTTCACCCCAACCGCCTGCTCTACCAAAACATTTTGCTTCGCATGAACTCTGCATCGCCCCTCAACGATCTTCTCACTGTACGGAGGTATTGTGACTTTCTGTCTTCCAGCCATATTTAAAAAACCCATCCTACCCATTGGAGCAAAATAACTGATTTGCCTCTCATGATGGCCTTCAGCGTTGCTTTTGCTTGAGCCAATTTTGTCACCCTTTCCTAGTTTGTGACGAGAAGTCCTTGAAGGTCGCCGAGGAAATTCATTCCCATGTATCCTTTGTGTTTTTCACTCTCAGATGGAGGATTCTTCAGAAAGAAGACACACTTCCCATGGAGGGTTCTTCCCATGCACTTGATGTCTGTCTCCAGACAACCAATAACAGGAAACTCCAGAACGTTGTGAGACGCACCCACTTTGCACACAAAAGTTCTGGATCACCATTGCAAAAGTGCTTCTTAAAGTGTGTCTCAGTAATCGTAGTGACCTCTGACCCCATATCAAGTAAACACCTAGTCTTGTCTCCAGCGATTGCCACCTCAACTGTCAGACATTTACCAAAAGCTTTAGAAGTCTGACTAGCCTGGTTTTCTTTCAAAGTGTTGTAACTAGCGGACTGACTACTGATGGTTGATGGGCTTCTCTCATCCTGCCCACCAGCGTCTGTAAGTGGGCATGGTCCTCCCAGTAGCCCCAGCCTGAACCCCCCTCCTCTTTGTACAATATCAGCTAGTGTGTCCTAGCTGTCCACAAGTGTAGCATATATATCTACCATTGTTGTCTTTCTGTGGAGGTCTGGTGATTCTCCTGCGTGGGACCTGTTCATATTGAGGGTTTCGGTATCTCTTGGTCTTCCTGAACCAGTTCTTCCAGACGAGCAGCTGAATGGCGAGTGACGCAGTGGTCTCAGGCACTGCATCTCAGTGCAAGAGGCGTCACTACAGTCCCTGGTTCGTATCCAGGCTGTATCACATCCGGCCGTGATTGGGAGTCCCATAGGGCGCGTCAGCGTTGTCCAGGTTTGGCCGGGGTAGGCTGCCATTGTAATTAAGAATTTGTTCTTAACTGACTTGCCTAGTTAAATAAAGGTTAAATAAGGCTCTCTAAGGTTATAGAAGATGACTGCATTGACTGCCTGTCACGACGGGGTGTGTAAGCAGACCAAAGTGCAGCACAGTAGTTGTTTGTTATATCCATGTGGGACATACAAACATAAGTAGACTCCCCAATTAGAGACAACGCATAGCAGCTGCCTCTAATTGGGGACCCAACACAAAACACCACACAGAACTAGATAAACTAGATCTGTCAGGCTCTGACCATGGCTAAATAGATGAGCCAAAGGCTTCTCCATGGCCAGAGCCTGACACTGCCGCTGCAGCTGCACTTTGTTTTGTTGCTGTTCTTGGCTGGGGTTAGTGCCTCTTCTGACCAAAAATGCTGGCAACATCATCCTCTTCATCCTTTTCGCCAACGCCAACTTCACCGTTGCACTGGTCTCTCCTTTCAGGTGCTGTTTGATTAGCTCAGCCCGATCACTCACCAGCACACAGGAGACCCGGATGGTCGACTTCACCAGAGCGATCCTCAACAGTCTGCTCCCCTGCGGCCCCACTGAAGTCAGGTAGCTTTCATTCTCGAGAAATTAGCGCCTCGCTGATCCTCACGGGCCTGCTGCAGCGCTCCACATTGCTGTTGCAATCTCAACTCAGCAACTTCTTTTTAAAAAATCTTCCATCTCTAACCTAGCCTAGAACCACTCTTCCATTTTTCAACAAGGTAAAATTGTTTGGTTTATCCTGTTCATGACAGCAAATGTAACAGGTAGGAAATATCTGTTTTCGTAGGGTTTTTCTCAGATCAGCCTTGGAAGTGGAGCAACAAACAGAGCTGTGTCCCTGTTGCCAAAACACATTTAACCTCACCACTGTACTTAGTAGTAGTGGCATTTTTCCTATTAGTATAGGGTGAAAAGTTAAAAATGAACTCACTGTATTACAGCCCCTCAGATTATGTGGTTAATAGCATGGAGCATCAACCTGCAATACATCCCAATACCTAAGACAGGTTAGGCAGTAATAATGAAAAGACAGTTCTGCTTTAAAATAATGAAAATATATTGTCAGTTTTAGGCAACAACGCAACAGGCACAATTTCACATTACTGTAAGCTACCTCACGTGCACGTGTAGCCTAGCTTAAAGACAACCAATGAAAACATAGCAATACAAGCTAGCAGTCTTATAGCATTTATCTCAGATATCACAATAACAAACAAACAAAAATAAAGAATGACACCTGTCTGTATGAGGGCTGGCAGGGACTAACATAATAGAAGTAGTCTACAACGTTGTCATGGTAATATTCTACTTCTTTGAATGTTTAATTAGGCGGGTATCTACCTAGCATCACTCCGGCTCGATTGAACTCACGGCAAACCAGAAGGTGAAAATAACAGTCATTCAGTGGTCCTTTCAGAGGCGGCCTTGACCTGACTCAAAGTAGTCTTTAAAAGTCACTGAACAGAATGGCAAAAGCCATATCCCAGACTCCGCCACACCTGCACAGAGCCCTGACCTCAACCACATCGATCACCTTTAGGATGAATTGGAACGCCGACTGAGAGCCAGGCCTAATCGCCCAACATCAGTGCCTTACCTCACTAATGCTCTTGTGGCTGAATGGAATCAAGTCCCCGCAGCAATGTACCAACATCTAGTGGAAAGCCTTCCCAAAAGAGTGGAGTATGTTACAGCAGCAAAGGGGGGTGACTAACTCCATATTAATGCCCATGATTTTGGAATAAGATGTTTGACGAGCAGGTGTCCACATACTTTTGCTCATGTAATGTATTGTGTATTTATTCTTACTTTTATTAATAAGTGTTTTACATTTCTATTATTTCTCAATTCTCTCCCTTTCTGCATTGTTGGGAAGTAAGTAAGCAGTTTGCCTTTTTGCCTTTAGTCTACAACAGTATTTTTTCGAAGCATGTGACGAATACAATTACATTTTATTTTATTTATTGAATGAAGGGCCCGGTCAGATTATCTTTGGCTGAGGTCATTGACCTGGGTAGTGTAAAGCTTAACATTTACATGTATATTTTAGACCCCATATCTCAGTCACAGTAAGTACATTTTTCCTCAATAAAGTAGATGTCAGCAAAGTCTTCTGTCCTAGCTTCAGGGGGAAGCTGGTTCCAGCAATGGGGTGCCAGGACAAAGAGCTTTGACTGGGCTGAACGGGCGCTCTAGGGAGGGCAGTAATTAATTTACACTCAAATCCCATGAGCCAGCCTTACTCAATTGTTTCTGAGAAAACTTCCTTCAAACCTGCCATACATGGTCAAAGAGGAAATCCCATATACAACACAGTTGGCCTTGTTCATTCACATCTGGTGAGTGGTTTCCAAGAAAAAACAAAACCATGATGGAAATAAAATTAAATCTCAATAAAGGGTCAAATGCCCTGAAATGCCATGTGCAGACAATTGGTATGTGCATTGTGTTTACACAGGCAGTCCAATTCTGATAGTGTTTTTCAATAATTGGCCTTCTGACATATAAGATCAGCTCTGAAAAAGATCTGATGTGAAACGATCTGATGTGACTAGTCAAAATTAGTGGAAAAAATATCAGAATTTATCAGCCTGTGTAAACACAGCCATTGTGACCCTAAATAGATCAGTTTGGCACATGTAGCTCAGCTGTCTGTTTACACTCCACATAGAGACACTAGAGAGAAAGAGAGTGGGAGAGAGACTACAGGGAGAGAGAGGTAATGTCTCTTTTTCTCTTCTATCAAAAGACAATGCTACTTCAGCACATCCTTTATAACACACAATACAACCTCATGACAAACAAATCAGCTGCAATGTGTCTACTACTGATTGTGATGGAGATTTATTTAGAAACAATTCTCATTGTTTGATTATTTAAACAACCCCAGTACTTGAATATCAAGCTTCTTACACACAGTGTTATGATCAAAGCAGGCATATTACAGTATGTCAATGGTTTTTCAGATCCAATGGTGTACAGCTGAATGGCCATGCTAATGCTAAAGGCTACCATGATTAATGAAATAGGAAATAATCTGTAATGATTTGGCGCTTGTATTGATCCATACACTAATTACTTGTATCAGTCAGTACTGTTGAATAGAGATGAACAGTGACCTGTACCTTTAAGAGGTGACAGGGGGATATACAGACAGTGTGCACAAGGCCAGACAGAGTAGCTACTGTCACCTTCAATGGCATCAAAGATTGCTTTAGCTCCACTTTGGCTTCTAGTAAGAGCTGAAGCAGAGTAATCTAAGCCCCACTGCTTCCTCCCATGCTCCTCCGAAAAGCTGTCATCCATTGTTAATGGTCAATGGTTGTTAAACCACTGGACTCTTATCATCAAACCTCACCATTCCTACATTGACAAAACATTCTCATATCTAAAATGTCCTTTGTGTGTTCATTTGTATTCTTTTTTTTGTCTCAGAATATGCAATGAAAATATTATGGCAATAATAGCAGCCTGTCTCTTTCCTCGGTCACTTATTTCTCTGAGTGCCAAAATACAGTAGATTTCACAGGAGAAGAGGGTGGCAGGGTGTGGGGTGGCAGGGCGCTTCAGTCTCCCAAGCAAAATAAGCTGCATTAATCGTGATCTGTGACTTCCCCTCATCGTTTCATTCGGCGTGAGATCCGGGGTGTAGTTATTAAGGACATTGATCTTAAATGGTCCTTCTGTTCTGTGCTGATTATTTCTTACTGGGCAGCTGGGAATGGGATCCCTGAGCTGAGAACTAGACCTCGTTCAAGTCTTCTATTCTAAATTCAGTTCTGGTTCTGGTAATACCAGAAAGCATCTCATTTTATTGGGGGGGGGGGGGGGGGGGGGTTATCAAGTGATTAATTCACTACATGAGCAAAAAGACATAAGTAGTATGGAATGCTATTTTCCATCACAAACTGTATATACTGTGTATAGTCAGCAGCACATCCCCTCACACATTTACTTCCTGTGACAGTTCCCACCCTTGCACATTCTCTAAATTGATACCATCAGTGATTATGTTTGTCATGTCAGTGTGGTGCTTACTTTTTGTTGTTGTAAGATTTTATTTCATTTTTCACACAGTATAAACATACACAGACGAAAGACATCAACAACACCACACCTTCCCAGACCCACATGCTCCCACCACCTCTATCTGTGTGGTGCTTACTGTATTGCTGATTAAGGTGTGCGTAAGGGTCGATGGGAGAGCATAGTGACAGGTCATTGTACTGTACATATTTGGTTGACACTGGTGAGAACAGTGGCTATGCTCATTAGAGCAGTGGGACTTCATGTGAGCTGTGTGTCAGGACTTGTTAGGGTTTGAAAAGTTTACATTCCGAACTAGGGGTGCCCTATGTCCCACAGCCAATTTACCCTTCCATCAACCTCTGCCCTATCCTGTTCATCTGGTCCAAGCTTTATTCCCTGTCCTGGAGCTAAAACAACAGGATCACAGCCACAGTACTAATACTCAATAGACATTGACCTACTTCGCTGGATTAGAAGGGGGAAAAAATCCTGATCCGCTGCCCTAATGCCAGAAATGAAAGTGACCTAATGGTCCTAACTGGTCCGTTTAATCTGAAAGCATGCTCATGTTATTCATTTCTCATTATGGGAATGCAGTTCTGCTGATGGGATTAAATGCTTGCTCTGTCTCTCTTTCATTTGGTGACCTCCACATCGAAATAAACAGATTTAAAACAATCTGGCTGGACACCCGTTCACATATCTTGTTGGTTTGTTTATGTCCCTCTCATTTACTTGTTTGTGTGTGAGGGGCAATGGCTTTCTCATCTACACTTTTGATTATGTAATCCTCAATTTAGGGGAAGTGTCCTCATTAAAATGATGACCCCTGAAAACAGATTACAAAGTGGACAAGGCACAACTATTGCTGTCCTACAGAAAGCTTTTGTTGTTTTTAGGATTCCTAATAACACAGTCACTCCAAAGTAATTTTAGTCTCTGAAAAAGGGATACTGAATCCTCATGCAAAGTCCATGAACTATCAACCTGACAGCACTGTCTCTACATGCTATGACTCAAAAGTGTGACATGCACTTTGGAATACCTTTTCTCAGTGTGGTATCTGTACTGAGATATCCTTATACAAAGAGCAAACCATATTCTCATTTGTAAACCATATTCACCATAATTGTTTGTATTATACAAAATCAATATTAGAGGATTTTAGTTTAAAGAAATTACATCATTTTATTTTGTTGCTAAATCAATTAATGCTAAAATTGTCATAGAATGCCTTTGGCTGGTTCTGGTCAAACGTCCACTTTAGAGAATCAACATGTATTTTTCTGTTCACTTAGACTCCCACCAGGGGGCACTTGTTTCCTCAAGCAGTCAGTATTGTGTCATGTCTGACAAATTACTATGGATAAGAGGAGGCTGGTGGGAGGAGCTATAGGCTGGAATTAAATACATGGAATGGAGTCAAATGTGGTTTCTATATGTTTGATAACATTCCATTAATTCCATTCCAGCCATTACAATGAGCCTGGTCTCCTATAGCTCCTCCCACCAGCCTCCTCTGCTATGGACCACATACTAGTATTTATGCATGTACTTACTGCTGTTCTATGTGTTAACTATAATCTGTTTACTTCATAATAATCAGCAATTAAAGTCAAATGAAGAGAAAACACTGGTCCAAGATGCTCATGGACTAATCCAGACTTAGATTTGTCCATTGATGTATACACTGAGTGTACAAAACATTAAGAACACCTTCCTAATATTGAGTTGCTAGCCCAAGTTGACTCCATTGCTTCCCACAGTTGTGTCAAGTTGGCTGGATGTCCTTTGGGTGGTCGACCATTGTTGACACACACGTGGAAACTGTTGAGTGTGAAAAGCAGCAGCGTTCCAGTTTTTGACACGAAACGGTGCGCCTGGCACCTACTACCAGACCCCGTTCAAAGGCACTTAAATCTTTTGTCTTGCACATTCACCCTTTGAATGAAACACATACACAATACATGTCTCAATTGTCTCAAGGCTTAAAAATCATGCTTTAACCTGTCTCCTCTCCTTCATCTACACTGATTGGTGTGGATTTAACAAGTGACATCAATAAGGGATCGTAGCTTTCACCTGGATTCACCCGGTCAGTCTATGTCATGGAAAGAGCAGGGGTTTTATTTTTACACACAGTGTATATTGAGGCCTTTTAACATGCACACCACTTCACATGTCAAAAGCTCTATGTAAGGCTTATTATTAGTGCTTGATATGACCTCATACTGTAGAGGCCTTCATTGGTTGTGTGTTTGCTGTGTTTGCTGACCAATGGGTTTATCAACATGTTGGATCATCTCAGAACATAAATGAATAAATCCAGGAATAAATATGTTTTTCTTTGTTGCTGCTTTCTCTATGTGCAAAATGTAAAACATATTTAATACATAGAAGTGAACATTTTTGATAATATATAACACCATATAATTTGTTCTCCTGTGTTATATTGTCTTTAGAAAAATAAGGTAACAACATATTTTATCAGCAGAATCTAGGGAACCATAGTCTAAATGCATCTTCTTGCTTCCGATCGTAAAACAGTTCGGAACAGTTTTTTCTGCTGTTCGTGCACACAACATTTTTTTCTCGAGGCAAGCTGAAGTTCGGAAGCCGAAGTCTACACCCCTTCATCAGTAATTGGTCAACAGTAGGGATTCTTCAATGAAGTGTTTGTTGTCATTCAACAATATTTTTATTCATTTATTTTATCAGGGAGTCATACTGAGACCAATGTCTCTTTTACAGATGAGCCCTGAATTACATAGTAAATTACAGAAAATACACACATCAAAATATAAATACAAAACGCAAGCAGAAAAAAAAAAATATATGTTTTATAGGTGCTCCTCGTAAATTTGCCCATTCATCCTTCCTTCAAACTTCACTGTTGATATGGTGTTTTTAGGGTGATGTGCAGTGCCATTTCTCCTCCAAACATGGTGTGTATTATCATCCAAACCACACTATATTCTCCCAGTATTTCACTGGCTTTTCCAAATGTTGTGCAGCAAACTTTAAACGAGCTTCAACATGCTTTTTTTTCAGCAATGGAGTCTTGCGTGGTGAGCATGCATACAGGCCATGGCGGTGGAGTGTTTTCTTTGAGACAACAGTACCTGCTAATTGCAGGTCTTTTTGAAGCTCTCCACAAGTGGTCCTTAGCTCTTGGACAACTCTTCTGATTATTCTTTTCACTCCTCTGTCAGAAATCTTGCGAGGAGCACCTGGTCGAGGCAAATTTATGGTGAAATGATTGTCTTTCCACTTCAGTATTATGGCCCCAACAGTGCTCACTGGAACATTCAGAAGCTTAGAAATGCGCCTATAACCAATGCCATCATTATGTTTTGCAACAATTAGGTTGCGAATGTCTTGAGACAGCTCTTTGCTTTTACCCATCATGAGATGTGTCTTGTGTGACACCTTGGCAATGAGACCTTTTTGTAGGCCATCAGTTGGGACTGAACCAGCTGATTTTAATTTGCACTGACAGGGGGCTGGATTGCTTTTTAATTACTGATAGTTTTCAGCTGTTGTCTTGGCTTTCCATGCCTTTTTGAACCTCCCTTTCTTCATGTGTTCAATACTTTTTCCCTGTGTCATTTCACATTATTACACATAACTTAATTTCTGAACTTATTTGTTTTGGTTTCTTTGTATGTATGGATTACTTGGGTTGTTACCAACATCTGGTGAAACATTCATGTCAATAGCACCTTTGGAAATATATTTACTGAGAAAAATGGTGACGTGTTCAATACTTATTTCACCCGCTGTATGTCTAAAGTTTATTAAAGATGTTAGGTACAGTTGGACTTTTTATTAAAGGAAACTTAGCAATCAATGAGGGCAACCAACTTTCTGGAAGAGAATGCAGTGGTGAGTACTAAAATGGTTCCTGTAAACAGTACAGGAACCAGAAACAATCCCAGAGGGACACCTTTCATAATATCCAGGAAACCTGATTTAACACAATCAGAAGATACACATTGAGTTCTATATGTTAAGAAATGTTTTAACCATGCAGCCTGGTCTAGAACAATTATTGAGAAAAACCTCTGAATTAGCAGTGAGTGATCAACAGTATTAAAACCTTTTGACAGGTCAATGAAGAGGGCAGCACAATGTTGCCTTTTAGCCATACAGTTACCCACATCATTTATAAGTAGGAATGCAGCAGAGATAGTGCTATGACATGGTCTAAACCAGGCTGATATACATTTAATACATTTAAAAGATAAGAAAGATCTTAATCCTTGATTAATTCTCAGCTGTAATATTTTAGCTAGCCAATAAAGTTTAGAAATAGGGCGATAATTATTCAGGTCACAAGGGTCACAACCCACAAGGGGAAGTACATGGACTGCTTTCCAGACCTTGGGGATAGTACCAGATACTGTATAATCGTCAGGTTAAAAATATATTTCATGATTCAGTAAAAATGGATCGAGTTTATCAGTCCCAGTAGATTTGTTTTACATCAATCTTAAGCAAGGCATCTTGCACATCATAGATTTTAAATTGTTGAAATGAAAACAAAGATTCACTAGAAGTTGACAGGTTAACCGTCAAGTCAGCTAGATGCTGGCAGAGGGAAGAGCAGTCGATTGACTGACCAGGGTCAATTAAACCACCGTTTCTCACAAATAAAAAGCCTGCCGAGAGAAAATGATGATTAAAAGCATCACTTATCCCATTCTCAAAGTTATGATGCCAGACAAAACTTGCTTAGGCAGGGCAGAAGAGGAATTTGTATGCGTCAGTGCATTTACTGTTTTTAGAAATGTTGAAGGATCACAGAGTCATAAATAGAGCTTAAAAAGTAGCTTGATTTAGCTTTCATAATCTGTTTCTCAATTCTCTGAAAGATTGCCAGTCCACTACAGAGATAGTTTTCCTTGCTTTGGCCCAGGCCTGATTTCTCATCTGAATGAGCTCAGATAGCTCTGAAGACAACCAAGGGTTAGATCTATCTTGACTCTGAATTGTTTAAAAAGGGGCGTGTTAATCTGCCAGAGGAATAAATATGGACGAGAAATGTTTTAGAGCCAACTCAGGGTCAGGAATACTGGAGACAGTGGCTAAATCAGAGTTGAACAACACGTTGAGGGGAAAACATTTTAAAATGTCTCTTCTTAATTAAACAAGGTTTAGTATTTTTCTGTTTCGTATCTCTAATACATACTACGGGACAATGATCACTATGCAAATACTCCACTTGACAAATATTTATGGGGGTTATTAGTAAGATTTAAATCAATCAATGAGGAGTTAACAGGGTTTTTCACATTTACCCGTGTGGGTTTTGAGATCAATTGAGTCAAATTAAAATCGGATAGACGACTCATTTTCATGAAAATTAAATACTGCACCAAACATTCTAGTCAGATGTGAAATTGTGACTGATTTATTGAGTTATCTTAGATTAATTTTGACTGAGGACGTGTATACTGGCCAAGGCATCTCAAGATGGACAAACAGAACTATTGCGGCTTTTTTCTCCTTTTTCAAGATAATGTTTTTTCTAGTGAAGGTCGAATGTATGCGAGCACACTCGTTCGGTAGGCGCCAGCTGAACAGAAGAATGCGGAAGCTTTTACTGTTAGTGCCTGCATCCTCATCAATCTATCAGTGTTAATTTGGATATGAAAGGCGTCAACTCAAATGGCTGAATAAGCATAAAATGGGTCTAAACCTGAGGTTTTCAGCATATCTAATAATGCAAACATGACATGTAATACATCATATTATCCATTAACAGATAGAAGAGGAAAACAAGAGGAAAATATGCAGGCTGGTGACAGATCAAAATAGCCTTTTGGATTGCCCTGTGGTACAGTATCTCTTATTCCATTCTACCAGCAGAGTGCATAGAAAGTACATTGCCCATGTTCACTGTCATAGCAATGGTAATCATTTTCTCCCGGTAAAATGACTGGTTTCTAATAGATTTTTATTCTACATATGTGGTGAAGTTTTTTGTTTATTGTATTACATGAAATATGTATTGTGAGACATTTAACAAAAGTACAACTATATCTAAACCTTATACCTTTAAGTTCATAGGGTAAACCCTTGAGGGCCAGCACAATAAATTATTTGCGAGGGAAAAGGCATGATGCATCTTTTAACATGTGCAGTCATTTCAGAGTGCAAAACCTACAAATGTCATGTCTCCTTAAAATCAAAAGTAATTGGTCTGGCTGCACAACAAGGCACAGGGGTCATGAGGCAGTTTGCCAGTGTAACAGACTCAAATGACATACTATGTAGCACGACCATGAGTTAATAGACCCCATCACACTGGGGAATCCACAGTTCTTCTGCGTCTTTTCTCATATACGTTAACTACAGCGCCACAGTCTTTCTTGGCTCAAAAATATATCAATCTGTAGGTTGTTATTTCTGCAGATGGCACACACAACTCAAGCAATACACTTTTTTGTATCACAATTTTTATAAAACTACTAATGAGACTATTATATGTGTATGCTAAATCCATTCATATGGCCAGTCACATTACTGTTGGATAAACTGCTGATGAAATCGGAAGATGCTCTAAAAATATGGGTATAAATATATCCTCAAGAGATGTGGGAATGAACAGAACAACTAAGGTTCAGTGGGGCCTGAAGGAGGTGTAGTGAGTTCTGGGTGCTGCTTGGGGTTGTGTAGGGCAGTGTTCTAGGTCAGTCTAGAAGGAGAGAGGGACTATGGAGGCCAGCATGAGGTCAGAGAAGCGAGAGGGGATGAGAGGGGGATGGGGAGTGGGGACATTAGCTCAGGGAGCAGTGACCAGGCACTGTGGCGCCTTTCAGCACACAGGGGGGGGGGGGGGGGGGGGGGGGGGGGGGTCACTAGGAGGGAAGCAGGTGTTGTGCTCTCAGTCTCCCTCCACCACCACATCATGTCTGCACCCCCCAGACTTCAGATGTCAACTCTGATGAGTGTGAGGCTCAAATACTGTATCATTACAAGAGTAAATCACGTTTGCATCAAGGACCTGAGCCCACAGTAACTAGCTGTGCAGAAGCTTAAAACAAAAAGGTTTTTAAGGTCCTCAAACAGCAACATGATGTACCAAGCATGCTTGACTGAAAGGGATGGAAGAAAAACTCCTGTTTCAACCAAGAAAACAAGGAACACAATAGCATCTCTAAGTCAGGAACACATTTGCCAATGTACGTCAAGCTGTCCAGTCCAACAGAGGATACATAAATAATCAATCCAATTAAACTCTCCTTGACAAATTGGACCTCTGCAGTGTCTCTACAGTGAAACTATTTGAAGGTGAATGTAATGCTTGATAATAAAGGAACAGTAAACTGTCATGCTCCCATCATGTTGTAAGTGTTACAGGAAATGTTGTAAGGTTACAGGACTGTACGTGACCCAGATACGGGTCTCACCCCCAGGGTCAGGGGCCAGTCACGCATGAGGTGCCAACTGAACACCTCTGATTTGACTCCCAGTTAGGTGGCCTGAGCCTAGCCCCTCAGCTCACCCTCAACCCCCACCCGGCACACTCACAGTCAGTTATTTTCTTAACTCTTAAATTGAACTGCATTGTTGGTTAAGGACTTGTAAGTAAGCATTTCACAGTCTACACCTGTTGTATTCAGCGCATGTGACAAATGAAGTTGTCACAGAACAAGGCCTGGGTCCAGGATGTCCTGGGTAGGCACCCATGCCCACTCCTCGGAGCAATAGCCCTCCCAGTCCACCAGGTACTGCAGGGTGCCCTGGACCCGACAAACCTCCAGCAGACGCTGGACGCTGCAGGGGGGGAAGTAGGGACTGGTCTTACCAACTTGAGACCGGAAACATGGAAGTATGGACAGACTCTCATTGACCTGGTGAACTGAAGACAATAGGTGAGCGGTTTGATGCGACTCAGGATCTTGAATGGTCCTACGTAGCGCGGGACAAGCTTCCGAGATTCCACTTTTAAGGGGAGATCACGGGTGGACAACCACACCTGTCGACCAGTTCGGAGGACCCGAAGGGGCCTTCGGTGCCAGTTTGCCTGGTGTCGGACAGAGGAGTGGAGCAGGGAGGATCACACTCTGGTCCAGGTGCGGCGACATCGTCGAATGAACGCTTCTGCTGAGGGTACCCCCACTTCGGACTCTTGTTCAGGAAACGTGTGTTGTGCGCATATTCGTCCCAGACAAGGAACTTGCTCCAGTTGGTGGTCTGATTGGAGACAAAACAGCGGAGGAACTTCTCCTGCTCCTGGTTGACCCGCTCAGTCTGCCAATTCGACTGTGGGTGGAACCATGTGGAGAGACTCACCGACGCCCCCAACAGGGAGCAGAAGGCTTTCGGCGCAACGAACTGGGGGCCACGGTCAGAGACAATGTCTTGGGGGAGTATGTATAGCCAAAAGACGGTTAATCATGAGGTCGGCTGTCTCCTTGGCCGAGGGCAACTTGGGAAGGGCGATGAAATGGACTGCCTTAGAGAAGCTATTGACGACCACCAGGATAGTGGATGGTAATCCCATGATGAAGTCTAGGAACAGGTGGGACCAGTGCCGTATTTGGGATGGGCAGAGTTTAGAGCAGCCCAGCCGGTCGCTGTCATATAGGACTTGCTTTGAGCACAGGTGGAGCAGGACTTAAGAAAGGATCTCACATCCTCAATCATGTTGGGCCACCAGAATCTCTGCTTCAAGAACTCCAGTGTCCGATTAACCCCTGAATGCCCAGTTAGTTTAGCATAGTGTCCCCATTGTAGTACTCGAGAATGGGCTGAGCCGGGAACATATAGTCTGTTAGTGGGACCCCCACGGGGTCAGGTCTGGGCTTGTTGGACCGTGGTCTCAATACTCCATACCATGGGGGCCACAATGTGGGAGCTGGGGATGATAGCCTCAGGTCCTTGTCCAAGTTAGAGGTATCGTGTTGTCGGGACAGAGCATCTGCTTTCTGGTTCTTGGATCCCGGGTGATAGGCTAGTGTGAAGTTGAATCTGATAAAAAACAGAGCCCACCTAGCCTGGCGAGCGTTCAACCTCTTGGCTTCTTGGGTGGAGACCAGATTCTTGTGGTCCGTCCAAATCATGAAGAGAAATTCTGCTGTGAAAGGACCGCCCCTGCTCCTGTATCCGAGGCGTCCACCTCTACCACGAAGGGATGAACAGGGTCAGGATGAACAAGGATGGGTCCGGAGTTGAAACGTCCTTTGAGCTCCTCGAACGCCCTGTCAGCCTCGGGGGTTTAGCAAAAGTGGGTCTGGGATTGATGGGTTAGAGCCGTGAGAGGTGCTGCCAAACCCAAACCCAATGAACCGCTGGACTTGTTTGAGTGAGGCAGGATGGGGCCAGCCGGTGACCGCCTTAACCTTGACAGAGTTAGACAGACCCTGGTGGAAGGCGGTATTCCACCCACTCTCGGCGGCAAGGGTGCGGAAATCAATGGCGACGTCAGCCAATGGTCTGGCCCCTTGGCGGAGGTTGAATAGCCGGCTCGGCGCTTCTCGTGCACCAACTGAGTGGCCGAAGACTCATCTCAACTCGGAAGTGAAGGCTGATATGGAGCTACAAGTTGGTGGCTGCTGTTCATACACCGCCGTTGCCCATGCCAGGGCTTTGCCCAAGAGTAGTGAGATGATGTAGGCGATTTTGGCCCGATCAGTATAAAACGAGGAGAGCTGTAGCTTAAACACCAGCGAGCACTGAGTGAAGAACCCCTTGCATCTTTCCGGGTGGCCGTCATACTTGTCGGGGGCTGGAATCTTGGGTTTCCGGTGCAGGTTCCCTGGGGCAACTAGACTTGGACAGTGGCTCCTCCTGGGTTAGGGGTGCGAAGTGCCCGGAGAGTCTCGAATATTTGAGAGAGTTGTTCTTGCTGTGCTCCTTGGTGGGATATGATGTTCTTAATCTGATCTATCTCTGCTGGGTTCATGTTGGAGGCAGAAACTTGCTGACACGTGGTGAGGTAGATTCCAGGAGCAAAGAAGAGAACCAGATGAGGAACCAATGGTTTTGGAAAAACTTAAATACTTTACTGGAAAAAGTTAAACAGAAGGTACAAAGTAAAACTGGGAAAAAAACAAACATTATGACTCAAACTCACTCAGGAGACAACGCACACGGCAAACAAATCAAGCTTCTGCAAAGGGTAACAGAAAACACACCGCTCTAAAAAGGAAATCATAATTAGTAACTGAAAACACCTGACTGTATAATAGTCTCAAGGGCAGTCTCTGCTGCCCTCTGGTGACAGATGGAACCATGACAAAACCACAAATTGTGTTGTTCATTGTTTATCCTTCATGCAAAACATTTTTTACACATAAACACTTATATTGTTTTAAGAACAAATGCTTCTCTAAAACTTTATGTGGAAGGGTTTTAGCAATACATATTTTATTTCTGTCTTGAAATGTCACTGATGTAGCTACACACTGCAGAGTTTAGATATGTTGCGTAATTAATATTTAAAGCTGTGTGTATTCTACTGTACCTTGAGAAAAGACATGATATATCAGGTTATGTCTAAAGCAAAGTCAATGAGACAGAAGGGATTAAACAGATAAGGGAGCAACCAGCCTGGTGAGATCTTGTGCAGACTGCTTGGCAGTGGCACGCTCAACTCTTGATACTGTAGAGTAAACCATGTTTGTTTGGTTTGGTTACTTAGAAAAGCACAATTATATTGACCTGTATATGGCCAGCTGATTGAAATATACCTCACAGTAATACAACTGGCATCAACGTGCCATGGCTTTGGCCTCTCTCTCTACAGGGATATAGAAGGTCCTATTTACTGCAAGTTAATGGTTGTGTTTTTAAAAAGGCTTTGGTGAAAAGAGGCGCCATGGAAGCAACCTGACAGGAAATTACTTTCAAAGCAGAGAGGAGAAAACATGGCAGGAGATAGGTGTGTAATGAAAATTTAACTCTTGTCGTTTTTGTGTTTTTTATTTTGATCTCTCTTTTGAATGTTTTTAATGAAAAGTGTACTCTTTTGAAATCCATGACAGTATCATTCTTTAGGTGGAATTTCTAAGCTTGAATAACTGCACCAGCTAAAAAATATTTACAGCTTTTAACATGTTTGCTTTTTTGTGTTTCAATTGTCTATCGCACACAAGGCTTCCCTAGCAGTATTACCATGAAAGTAAACTGGGAGCTGAAAACAAACCGTCTCAATGCCCACCCCCTTCCCTCCACCCCCCAGTAAGAAAGTTTAAGTGGGGGATATTAGAACGGCTTCCTAATTAATTGCATTGCCCTATGTAACCCTCAGACAATTCGTAATCCAGATGGGAACATCTTTATTGATCATGGGAATGCTTCAGTAGACTCCCAATGCTTATCTCAGCATAAAACATATCTCTTGTGATGAGCCACAATTTAATTAGATGACAATCACTATTAACAGTGCACCACCAACATCACCAAATTTGCACATTGGTCCTGGCAGTGATACATTTCAGCACCCCAGCAGAGACAACTCGCATCCTTGATTTAACTCTTTCCTTGTTAGGCTATATTATTTATTACATTTATAATAAGAAATTGGATAATACTGTATATACCAGTTTAAAAAATCAGTTAAGAACATCGAAGCAAATCATCAAAATAAAATTCATCAGAATTGTAAAAAAAATTGGAGCTCTACTCATAGGCCTACATGCTAACCTTCAGCTATGTAACCTTCAGAAATCCTTTTCAGCTAATATCACCTTGATTGTCATCCTACCATAGTTACATGGTGCATGTGCAGCATTGAGATAAATACCAAAACCCAAAGCCTTTCTAGACTGGGCAATACAACACAATTACCACCAGATGGCAGTGTATCTCATTTGAGATGTTGCTTGTAATACATTTTTTAAGGACAGTACATCTACATCTGCAGTACATTACATCTACAGTATTTTAGTCAGAACATTTTAGAGTAATATTCTCTGTAATGCAAAATTCAGTTGTTATTTGTGACCATAATGGTTCTTTTTTTTTTTTAAGAAAGAAAGAAAGAAAAAGAAATACAGAGAAAAATAAGCCACCTTGACTATTCAAATTAGTAGGGTGTTCATTAGCAGCTTACTATACCGCTCATCAGCACTCTAGTCTGCATTGAATGTGTACAAACATCCTACCGTACAAAAAAGGCAGAGGGGAGTTTCTCGACACACAATTACAACCACAACTGTACAGCTATCCCCCCAACAGTCAACACTTATTATAAACCTGGTAGTTTGGCACGTGGATGCTGATTGTCTGAAAGCCTTGGTATATCAGGCCATATATCACGGGTATGATGTTGGTAACCAGTTTATAACAGCAATGAGGCACCTCAGGGGTTTGTGGTATACGGTCAATATACCACAGCTAAGGGCTGTATCCAGGCACTCCGCTTTGCATCATGCGTAATAAAAACCCTTAGCCATGGTATATTGGCCATATACCACAACCCCTTGTGCCTTTTTGATTAGAGTCTTTGTATTTTTGGGAAGGGGCATAGGTGGAGACCAGAGGCTAATGGCAATGAGGGATTTGTCAGTCATCCCAACATTTAGGCTCATTAATCCCTGGCTCTCCATTTTCTGCTGTTTGTTTATATTAACCTCTGGTTGAACCCACTTTAGAGGCAGCCTTTGTGCCAGAAGGTTCAGTGAACATTCAGCACAGAAGCAGAGAGCATGTCATCATGAATCTATTAGCCTACATGGGAGTTTGCAGCATCCAGCAGTCTGTGTGTCACACACACACACTTCTCCAGAGCAATTTATATACATTTTCATACAATTTCTTTTTTCACACTTGTCCCCCGTGGGAATCAAACCCACAACCCTGGAGTTGCAAGCACCATGCTCTACCAAATGAGCTACACGGGACACTAACCCTTACCCTAGCCTCAACCTTAACCATAACCCTAACCTTAACCCTAATACTAACCCTAGCTCGTAACCCTAAATCTAATTCTAACCCCAACACTAATTCTAACCTTAACCCTAAACCCCCTAGAAATAGCATTTGACCTTGTAGGGACTGACAAAATGTCCCCAGTTCGTCAATTTTATTTTTATTTAGCCTCCCGAGTGGCGCAGCGGTTTAAGGCACTGCATGGCAGGGCTTGAGGTGTCACTACAGACACTACAGACCGATATAACGGCTGGTTACAGACTGTTTCAATCCTGGGGTGTGTCGCAGCCGGCTTGGCAGGGTCGTGTTTTGGAGGACACATGGCTCTCGACCTTCGCCTCTCCCGAGTCTGTACGGGAGTTGCAGCGATGGTACAAGACTGTAACTACCAATTGGATATCACGAAAATTGGGGAGAATAAAATACAACTTTTGTTCATTTACTCTTCTTGTGGGGACTTCTGGTCCCCACAAGTATAGTTAAACAAGTCCACACACACACACACACACACACACACACACACACACACACACACACACACACACAAGGAGGTAATCTGCTAACTTGTACATTTCCATACTGATGGTGCATGAAACTGAGATTATTGCTTTCAATAACCTGGTTCTGACCTCCCTTTTTCACCCATGCTGAATAATCTCATCATACCATGCACTATATCACACTATTTTAAATCCACTTTCTTTTGTGCCTTGCAGTGGGTTTTTATCCAAACATCCCTACCTTTCAACTATGCATTTAAGCCTTGTCAGATTCAATGCACATAGCATAGTAGTGAGAGAATTACATAAGGCTAATATTCTGTAATTCTACTCCGATAGTATATGAGCTATAATGTACATGTCCTAGGCTCACTAGTAAATGTGACTTTTTTTTCCTTTCAAGGCTTCTTAGAATTATTCCTAGTTTACTTTAAGTAATACTTTTATAGTTGTAACAAAAACAAAGGTAATGTTTCATTCAAGAGGTGCAACTTTGGTTTTAGAAGAGGCGGGCATTACTTTTAAAATGTATTTTCTTCCAGTCGGATAAACACTCCAAACAGCCTACCCGACCGCTCGGAGGCGTCCGTGTGGTCCTAAAACACATCTTTGCCTCGGGGGTCACACCATCCCCAGTGAAAGTTGCGCCCCTGTTTCATTTGATCATCTACAAACTCCGTAATCTATTAACGTAATAGGCTAGTACTGTAGTAATGTAATTACTTAAAAAATAAATAATAATAATTATAGATTGATTATACATTTTATCCATCATGAACCTTTTGGAGTTGATATGCATAGTACAGATTTCGGACTCTATTTAACTTTAGAGGAACATAAAATGGGCATAGGCTTCATTGACACTAGGCTACAATGCACATATATTTAGAACATCCATGCAATCATTGTACAACATAAAGGAATTGTTTTACCCTCCCTCCATCATCTCTATATAGAAACCTGTATTCTTGGGAGAGAGGGACTTCGATTAAGTGCACCGGGATATGGCCTGTGATGTGAACAGTCAAAAGCGGTGAAGGAGGAGCTAGCGCCCTTCTCAAACCGAAGAGTAATCCACGGTTGTCAACCAGGCAGCATGATGCATCATTCAAAAAAATCTCTTTTCCATAAAATATATATTAACATTTTCAAGCTAGTTTTCATTGGGAAGGCCTTTTTAACAGAACTCCATGTGCTTAATTAACCTTAGTAGCTTTTGTTTTGAGCCGACTTCGCCGTCAGCAAAAACGGGGCACCTGGCTCATGCCCCCGGAGGCAGCCCGGTGTTATGATCAGGACTGATGGTTTGTATGGTTGTGGCTAGTTAGCGGCATCTGGTTGTCACGTCGGGGATAACAGTTGATGACAACTGTAGCAACTGAAATCCAACCCTTTTTCCTAACAACCACATTCTCCTAACCTGATACATTAATGATCCTAACCTGCTGTTTTAATTCTCCTAACCTGCTACGTGAAATACGTGTCCGTAGCTAGGTTAGACTTGTGCCGCGTTCAGAACACCTTGGAAAGCTCCAACTTTCGACTTCAGTGCATTCTAGACAACTGGGAACTCCGGGGGAACAGCTAGCTCCGGCTGGGAAAAATAGTTTTGATCGGTCATCCAACTTGGAATTCTATGTCGGAAGAGCTTTCTAGAGCTCCAACTTTCAAGATCAATAGCTAGGTTTCCATCGAATTTGAAACAGATTTTCATGTGAATATTCTAAAATCTGTGTAAAATAATATGCACAAGATATGTTTTTCCATCAAACTGACTTATTGCAGATAAATAAATGGGTTTCCATTGCATTTTCAACTCTACTGATGGTTTTGGCACAAATACTGTTGCGTTATATAGCAAATGTGCCCACTCTGGTCTTGGCAAGTGCACTCTAGCTACAGTGCAGGTAGGCTACCTACATTATGAGATTATTATGGATAAGAGCGAAATTATTTTTATTGGTCAAACGGCAGCCAAGCATCGATCATCATGTCACAAGAATAAGACCAACAATATTTATTGGAAAGGAGAATCAAGCCCATGACTTGCACTTTCACCACCCTGTGCAGTTCATCATAACTTATTTAATCTTTAGTCTAATAAACTGCATGGTTTCCTGAGTCGTAGTGGGAGGTCCACACAACATATCATTGCCTGACTCCAAGTTTATGTAGATATGATGGTTATTATATCAACATCTGCACATAAAGGCGTTTCCACCACAATTGAATTCATAATTTATTTTATAGACACAAAAAGATCCCACCAGGTCGAACAAACAAATATCAGGTGGACCTAATTCAGGTGGACCTAATTCATCCACATGAAATGGTTGGATAGAAACCTGGCTACTGCCAACATTATTTGACTTTTTTACGGGTTCCCAGTTGTCTTGAAAGCACCAGTATCACCACACCTGTTTCAAAACGAATGCAATCAATGCTAACCCGGTTCACCTGAGGCATGCCCAGGGCATTAATAGAATCCCTTAATTGGCTACAAGATTCTAGGCCAATCAATGACTGAACTGTTCACGGGCACTTGCTTGTCGCACGTTGAACCAATGCAATGTATCATGCGTGTTGGTAAATACTTCACTTTACTTGCATGTGTCCTGTCGTAACTTTGCTATGATTAATGTTTTGACATGCTATTTTATCAAATCGATTAACTAACGTTTAATTGATTACGTGATTGAATTAAATTGTGCAACAATTTACCCATTAATCACCTGGGGCACCACGGAATAATTGGTTTATATAGAGGGGCTATCTCCCGAATCCACTTTTAAAGATCTGATGATCTTTAACATCAATAGCAGTTAATTATTAATCGTTACCTTTATCAGTCTCATTCTGATGGTCGTAAGATCTATCTGCACAAACCCTAGTCCACATGATTAATCAGCAATACACAAATTGGCTTACTATATTTATTTACTAACTTATCTAAATAATCACACAGAATTACATATATTTACACAACAGGATAGATTATACATTGATTGCATCATGAAAAGTCCCTAGTGGACTAACCCGATATAACGGCTGGTTACACAAAGGAAAGTGGGTGGGGAAATGAAAGAGCAGGAAGACTGGAAGACAAAGGGATGTTTCTCTATGTTCCTCACCTCCACGTTATCTGATCTCATATACATTTCGTTAGGCTGTAGTTGAAATTAACCCTTTTAACGTGGGGACAACAGTCCACACATCATCGGGAACTGAGGTTGACTTCCGTCAACGGGGGCTTTTATACTGGGGGACGAGAAGGGCGTGTTTCATATCTCACCCAATGTCTGTGCTCCCATGGGCGGGGTTACTGATATGAGCGTAAGTTTACTATGAAAACAATTCTCTACTTTAGAAGGTAAAATCACGTTTCATCTTCTCACAAATAGTTTCATATTGAATCATATAAATTTAGCAGCATTTACATGTAAATCTGATAACTAGAATGTGTAGACTATTATCCGTAATAATATTCAACAAGAACTGATCTAACATCATATTCTTTAAGTACCAACGGACACTTTTCACTGATTGGATTACAGAAATTTTGTCCTGTTCTCCAACCTTTCGATGTTACCATACTGCAAAGTCTTTCTCTGTGGTAACAAAGGGCTTTCTAAACTCCATTTTGGAAGAGGTTAGGTATTTGTTGTGTTTGGCGCCGCCCTGAGTGGTCGCCTGTTAAGCAGCTCCCGTTGTTCGTGCATAAATTGTTGTTTTAGTTCGTTTTTTTAGTCTCTTTTCTATAGTTTATTTTTTTTATTTTGCTACAGTTGAACTATAATAGTTCAGGATTATGGATTTTATCGCAGCTGGACAGGAGTCGACGTTCAGTCAACTATTATTATTTACAACAGAGCCCAGCTCCTGGATATAGCACACGCAGCGCTGCTGCTCCCCAGGGAAAAGTTTGATATTCCGGGCGAGTTGAAAAGGCGATGCCGTGGACGTAGGGCGGGATTGAAATGTAAGGCAAAGCGGAGGAAGTACAAGTACAAGCCGGCTATACCGTCTATTATTATGGGCAACGTGAGGTCACTACATAACAAGATGGATGAGCTCGTGGGTCTTGTCCGTGGACAAAGGGTCTATCGAGAAACGAGCCTAATGCTTTTCACGGAGACTTGGCTGAACGATAACATCCCCATAGAGAACGTCACTATCGACGGTTTCCAGACCATCAGAGCGGACAGGGATCGCGTCTCTTCCGGTAAGAGCAAGGGTGGTGGGCTGGCTTTATTAGTTAACAACAGATGGTGTAATCCGAAACATATTACTCTTAAGGAACAGTTTTGTAGCCCGGACATTGAACTGTTAGCTGTTAGCCTGAGACCCTACTATTTGCCGAGGGAATTCACGGCGGCCATTGCTGTTATTATTTACATCCCGCCCTCCGCGGACGCAAACACAGCATGTGACGTCATCCACTCTGTTATCGCGAGGTTACAGACAGCGCATCCCAGTGCTTTCTTTGCCATTTCGGGGGATTTTAACCATGCATCTCTCTCTTCAACGCTGCCCACGTTCAAACAGTTCGTGAAGTGCCCAACCAGGAATAATACAACTCTGGACTTGTTATATGCTAATGTGAAGGACGCATACAACTCCACTGCACTCCCTCTCCTCGGTAGATCGGATCACAACCTTGTCCACCTCACCCCACTCTACAGGCCTTTGGTCCAACAGCAGCCTGCGACCACTAGGACCATTAGGAGATGGTCCCCGGAGGCGAATGAGGCCCTACAGGACTGCTTTGAAACAACAGACTGGGATGTGCTCTGTGAGGCTCATGGGGAGGACATCGATGGACTTACTGACTGCATAACAGACTATATAAATTTTTGTGTAGACAACACTGTACCCACCTGGAAGGTACGCTGTTTCCCAAACAATAAACCCTGGGTCTCCAGCGACCTGAAGGCCCTGCTGAATGAGAAGAAGAGGGCCTTCAAGGAGAGGGACAAGGACAAGGACAAATTGAAATGCGTCCAGAGGGAGCTGAAGTTGCGGATTGCTGAGGGGAAGAGAGTGTATAAGGAGAAGATGGAGGACAAGCTGAGGCAGAGCCAGGTGAGAGAGGTGTGGAAGGGTATGAGAAATATCACTGGCTTCAAAAAGTCAAACAGTGGGCAGACAGAGGGGACCCAGGACAGAGCCAATGAGCTGAAACCATTTTTTAACAGGTTTGATACTGGCCCTGTCCACCTCCCTTCCAGCTCCCCAGACCACACACCCTCACGGCTGTCCCACTCCCACTTTGCTCACAACACCTCTGCTGAGACAATCAGTGACCCCACCTCCGCCCCTGCTCCCCCTGGACTGATCCTCAACACCCCCTTCCCCCCACCCCCCCACCTGGGCTGGCTTTCACCACCAACCAAGTGAAGAGAGAGCTGGAGAGACTACATCAGTGGAAAGCGGCGGGCCCTGATGGCATCAGCCCAAGGGTGCTTAGGGTCTGTGCTGACCAACTGTGTGGAATACTCCAGCGTCTTTTCAACCTTAGCCTGAGCCTAGAAAGGGTCCCTGTGTTGTGGAAAACATCCTGCCTCGTCCCAGTGCCCAAAAAGGCACACTCCACTGTCCTGAATGACTTCAGACCTGTAGCGCTAACATCCCACATCATGAAGACCCTGGAAAGGTTAGTCCTCGCTCACCTCAGACCCCTGGTGTGTACATCACTGGACCCCCTGCAGTTTGCATACCAGGGCAACATCGGGGTGGATGATGCAATCATCTACCTTCTGCAGAGGGCCTACTCTCACCTGGACAACGCAGGTTGCACTGTGAGGGTTATGTTGCCTTCAATACCATTCAGCCCCTGCTACTGGGTGAGAAGATGAGGAGGATGAAAGTGGAAGCATCTTTAGTCTCCTGGGTCACGGACTACCTGACCGGTAGGCCACATTTTGTGCGACTACAGAGCTGTGTGTCAGAATAGGCAGTTAGCAACACAGGGGCCCCCCAGGGAACGGTCCTGTCCCCCTTCCTGTTCACCCTCTACACCTCAGACTTCAGATATAACTCTGAAACATGCCACCTACAGAAGTTCTCGGATGACTCTGCTATTGTAGGGTGCATCAGGGGTGGGCTGGAGGAGGAGTACAGGAGCACAATCAGTGACTTTGTGTTGTGGTGTGAGCAGAACCACCTTCAGCTCAACATCAGCAAAACAAAGGAGATGGTGGTGGACTTCAGGAGATCCAAGGCACAACTGACTGCAGTCCCTATACAGGGGATGGATGTGGAAATGGTTGGGTCATACAAGTTCCTGGGAGTCCATATGGACAACAGGCTGGAATGGGCTGGTAACACCGGGGCCCTGTACAAAAAGGGCCAGATCCGACTCTACTTTCTGAGGAGGCTCAGGTCCTTCAATGTGTGCAATAAACTACTGCATACCTTCTACCATCTTTTTTGCAGTGGTGTGCTGGGGAGCAAACATCAAAGCCGGTGATGCTTCTCGGGTAAATAAGCTGATCAGGAAGGCTAGCTCTGTCCTGGTGATGAGCCTTGACACTCTAGAGGAGGTGGCGGAGAGACGGATCCTGGCCAAACTGCTGGCCATCATGGACAACGTCACCCACCCTCTGCACGCTATGGTTATGACGCAGAGGAGCACTTTCAGTCACAGACTGATCCCACCACGGTGTGCCAAAGAGCGCTACAGGAGGTCCTTCCTGCCGGCGGCTATTAGACTATATAATGCCTCACCGGGGTGCCGTGCCGTCGGAAACATAGATCTGGAACTGTTGGAGTGCTAGGACCTAGTTTAACAATTATGCATCCATCCGTGAGTAACTCTGGTCCGTCAGCACTCATTCACTCAGGACCTTTTTATTCATGCAGGTCTGTATATACATACTCATGTACAGTTGTTATTTCATATCATGTGCAATATTGCTAGTAATTCTTGGACCTAACTTACGTAGGCATTCACTCAGGAATGCATATTAGTATCCTGTCAGTTGCACCTTTTCTCATTGCTTGTAGTAGTATATCGAATGTGCAATACGTGCAGTTGTCTGTAATTAAACCCTGCGCACTAAGGACTGTATTTTAAGGGAATTACTATTATTACCCCAAATTATATCATACACACATTTAGCTATTAAAGTATCTCTTCCTGTCATTTACCTGTACAGTTTGTGTAACCATGCAAGTATTCACTTATCTGTAAATATAACTGTATATTTACCTGTACAGCTAATTTAACAATGCAACATTTTCACTCACCTGTTCATTTAGCCAGTCTGTCTATTAAGTAAACTATTATTACCCTCGCTCACATCATACGCATTTTTAGCTATGGAAGTATTTCTCTGCCATTGACCTGTATAGTATAGTCCACCAATGTATAGTGTACATATTCAGCCAACCACCCATACTATGCAATGTCTTTTTATAGCTTTTTTTTTGCACTCCAGATATCTTGTATTTCTATACTCTTTCATACTGCCGCTCTATGTATCATGTACCGTGTATCTGTCTTTTGTGTTCTTTCGTTGTGGCAACACCTGCCCTGTGTTTTGTTGTAGCTGCTTGACAATTAAATTTCCCCCCCGGGGATCAATAAAGTATCTATCTATCTATCTATCTATCTATCTATCTATCTATCTATCTATCTTATGAGGGTTATAAACCTTAGGGGGGAAGAGAGGGAAAGGGGAGTTATGATCCCCCCCCCCCAACTTAGCATTTTAATAACCAGGAAATGGTGGCACGAGATCTGCATAGAGCATCTTTAAGAGGATGGTCAGTTTGGTACCCATACATGGACATATTGGCTTTCAGCAATCTTCAAATCTATTAGATGACACTTTTAGATGCTCATACATTGATCTATTTTCAAGGCTTTGACAGTGGGAATTGCTTGAAGTTTTGTTGGTGTACCGAAGGGACAAAACATTTGGCAAACAGTGAATGTATCATTCATGGAAATCACCTGACTACAAAAATTTGAAGATGATTGGCTGTTGGTTTCTCACCTCTGGCCCCATCTCTATGAATGTCAATATTGACAGTCGGGGCAAGTGTAAAGTTAGCTTTTCGTCATGAATCAATTTATTCTTTCTGTATTTATTTTTTATTTTTTTATAGTGCAATGTCCTCAAGCCTTTTTTTTTTTCTCTCGTCTTCCTTCTAGGATAGTCCATCCCCATCTATGTGTCAGGTCCTGACAGTAGGAATGCCTAGTGGCTCTGTCCGAGGGGCGGGCACGAAGAGCCCCTGCCACAACACTCGTGGGGGTTCGCTGAAGAGCCCCTACAGCCACGGGAGTGGGAGTATGGTGAGTCAAGTGCTCCTGTCTCCCATCTCGTGAGGGCTGTTGGACGAGCCCCCGCAGAGTCTGTAGCCATGGGAGGAGGAGGAGGACGACGAGGTGCTGCGACCTCCAACGAGGGAAGATCGGCTGCCCCCGGAGGGGTTTTACGACCATCCCCTGGAGGAACAGGCGAGGTGGTGGAGGGCTTGGCTGGCGCTGAGACCGCCCAACCAGGGAGTGAGAACAAGCCAGAGGGAGGACGAGGAGTCGTTTGAGTGTCGCAGGAAGATGTGGGCAGAGCGGCTGTTGGCTCCCGGAGGCGGTCCCCAGCCCGGTTCCTCCAGTGCCGACGCCTCGCACAAGGGACTCGGTGTCCATCCCCAGCCAGGTACCTCCAGTGCCGGTACCCAGTCCTGATCTGGAGGCAGAGCCTCTCCCAGCTCCGGCACCCAGTCCTGCTCCGGGGAAGGAGCCCCCCCTGACCCAGCGTCGCGTCCTGTTCCGGGGCCGGAGCCTCCACCGACGCTGACACTCCGCCCTTCCTGGTGGTCCTGGTCTTGCAATCGGGAGCCCGCGCCTTGGAGGTTTGGTTAACTGTCAGGGCCTGACGGTAGGGTTGTCTGGGCAACTCTATGTTTGAGTTTTGTTGGTCCCCAATTAGAGGCAGCTGCCATACGTTGTCTCTAATTGGGGATACTATTTAAGTTCACTGTTGTGACCACCTGTGTGTGGTTCTTTGTTTGTGCATGTTGCACATCAGTTCCTGGTTTCGTTCACTCCTTTGTTTTGTTGTTTTTGGTCACAAATAAAGGAATGTATTCACACTACTGCTCAGCGCCTCGGGTCCAATCTACGAACCATGACACTATGCTGTGATTGAGAACTGTTCTTCTTGACTCATCGTGCCCAAAGAAGCTATCTACCAAATACAGACGTTCATGGCAAAACAAAAACTCTTACCAAGTTGGTTTCCAGCGTGAGGGGTAACCACATTCCATCAGTCTCCACAGACACCTGGAATGGAAAAACACTGAAGATCCCACCTGTCTCGACCTTAACTCTGAACTATTTTATATCATCAATGTTTTTTCCCTTGTAAATATTGATGTCTGTATGCTAAGTAAGAGTGAAATAAGCATTCAGATGGGAGAACTTATGCCTGATTATTTATTTAACTATGTGGGGGTAATGGTACGGATACCGGGTGCTAAGAAACTGAAGGTGGAGCTTCCCATTGTGATTGTGTCAGGCTCTGGCCATAGAGAAGCAATAGGCTTCTCTATGTTGCTTGGTCAGAGTCTGACAGTGTCGTTCTTTTCTGTTTCTTTGTGGGTTTTGGGTGGATCTCTAATTAGAGGCAGCTGCTACCCGTTGTCTCTAATTAGGGATCCAATATATGTTGAGTCTGTCCTTCACTTGGTGTGGGTTGTTCATGTATTTCGCAGTCACGGGGTGAAAGTAAGTGTGCTAAGTTCCGTCTATATATCGTGTTTTATTTGTGTGTGTAGTTCGGTCATTTAAATTGAATAATCAGTAAATAAATAATGTCGAACTATGATTGCGCTGCGCCTTGGTCTCTCACCATCCCGACGCGTGACAGATTGTTAGTTTACCATACAACAGCATCGACAGCAGAAGCTCCAGTGTCAGCAGCAACAGCATGGACATGAGCTGGCACTACCTGAAGTGCCTGAAGGTAAGGAGAGGCCTCATAAAAAGGCTCTCTCATATACAGTGCATTCGGAAAGTATTCAGACCCCTTGACGTTTTCCACCTTTTGTTACGTTACAGCCTCATTCTAAAATAATACCACATAATGACAAAGCAAAAACTGGTTTTTAGAAACTGAAATATCACGCTTTACTCAGTACTTTGTTGAAGCACCTTTTGCAGCGATTACAGCCTAGAGTCTTCTTGGATATGACGCTCTGAACAGTGTTTAAAAGGGGCCATGACAATGTATGAACTCCCATTAATTGTCATGGGTATAACGTCACGTCTTTCTGGATTGTGAAAGCTGTGTTGAAGCTTTCATCAACAGTTTTGAGTAGATACAAAGTTGATTCTGATATGTCGTTCACCTTATGGTTAATCCCCAGATCTCGCTAACTATGCGGCTGTGGTGTTTGGGGAAGAGTTTGAAATGCACAGCACATCTTACTCTCTGTCCGAGGAGTTGAAGAGACTTCTTGGTGGACCAGCCTTTGCTTACGTCTAAGAGTTCAGGTTCCAGCTTCAGTTCAGTTCAGGTTGTCTCACATTGGTAACAAACATTTTTACTTGTTCCAAGTAGTGCTCTAAATGTATCTTTCTGCTTTCTAACAACTGTCTTCATTCATAACAGGTTGATTCCCACCCAGTCCATAGCTAGGCTAAATGTGGAGCCTCTGCATCATCTTTTAAAGAACCAGGGATTGAAGGGATTCCTTCAAATTGCAATGTTACACATTATTTTTTCTTGTGGTGTAAAGGGTCTAACACAGGCTCACTGTGAATATAGAGTGAGTAAGTCTTGAACTAATTAAACTTTGGATTTCATAGCAGATGTACAGTATTGTATTTGAAAGATGATGTGTTGAGAAATGTAGCCTACTCTCTACATGACTGTTATTAGAATGAGAATGATTGCACAACACATTATTGTAACAGGTGGGTGCAGCTATTGAATCATGTTAATGGATTACTTTCATATGTTGTGAATCATTTGCTAATACAATGGGACACATTTGCAGGGTGTATTATATGGGCCTAGTAAGCATTTCTTTTGAAATTCAATACATAGTAACTAAAGTTGAACATGTCTGAGCAGAAACTGTGATGCATTGATAATTCATAAGTACTTGCCTTTTGTAAAAAAAAAAAAAAAAAAGATGATGTTGAATGTATTTTATAACTTTATTTTAATTTGAGGTGGATGTTTTGAAGTTGACGTATTGCCTTAACTCACATTTTACCTTGTTGGTTTTGAATACTTCCTAAGGAGTACCTTGGATCATGCTGTGAATGTTTATCAGATACAGCCCTTGTATGCGAGTTATCATGTTGCCATTTACCCTTTTATCTGTTGAAATGTATACATTTGCAGAATAGTTATATATTATTTATTTTCTTGAGCGAATGGTCAGGGGGCGGAACAAAACAATAAATAATTTGTAGACTTCAAATTGACCGCAAGAGAGATAATATTTTACTAAAGTACAACTATTTCAAACCTTGCTTACATTTCTATATGATCACGTCTCTCTATTACGTGTGGGAAGACTTGGGAACAGATTTCCAAAATAAAAAATAACTTGGGAGCTGAATTCCTGGTCTTTTTAGTCTTACGTCCAACAAGAAAAACATTTTTGCTCAGAAAACTTGTAGGAGGGCCAAATAAAACCACCGGGCTGCCATTTGGGGAACCCTACTACAATGTACAGCCCACTGGGAACAAACTGGTTGAATCAACGTTGTTTCCATGTCATTTCAATGAAATTATGTTGAACCAATGTGGAATTGACATCTGTGCCCAGTGGGAGGTAACTGCCAAAATTAAGGAGCTTCATAGATTGTGAATCGTCTGGAACTCTGTCGCATCCCTCCAATATTCTTCCACAAGAAATTCCATAATTTGGTGTTTTGTTGATTGTGGAAAACGCTGTCTCAGATGCCGCTCCAGAATCTCCCATAAATTGGGTCGAGATCTGGTGACAGAGATGGCCACGGCATATGTTTTCATGCTCATCAAACGATTCAGTGACCACTCGTGCCCTGTGGATGGGAGCATTATCATCCTATGGAGACACAGCTATGGTAGCCAAAATAATGGCCAGCCCAGCATTTTTATACATAACCCTAAGCATGATGGGATGTTAATTGCTTAATTAACTCAGGGCCAACACCTGTGTGGAAGCACCTACTCTCAATGTAGTTTGTATCCCTCATTTCTCAAGTGTTTCCATTATTTTTGGCAGTTACCTCTATGTTACAGTCTATCAGAATAGCAAATTGCTATTCCATAATTAGTCGATCTAAACACAATGGGTTTCTGTTTCACTTGTATTTTTCTATTTTATAAAGACAAGTTTGAATAAAATAATTTGACAATGCTTATATTGTTCACTTTTAGTTCTACCTACATCAAAACACAATGTCTGATGGTAAGCAATGTGAGTAAGTCACATATCTGTTCAATATTATCATCCACAAGCAAACCAGTGAATGCTCAAGTGGATTACGAAATTCAACACTATGACTTTCCAGACAAAGTTGGAAATACACATTTACAGTCCTTCAAGCACATATCTAGCCTTAACTAGTTGATGGACAAGAATAGGAGATTGTTATTCAGATTCCCAACCCAAAAAATATGGGGTTCCAGATTATTTATTTGTGACGTCGGTGGTCAGCTGCCTCCCAACAGCACTGAGTAAACAGGACATTCTCTTTGAACTATGTGGGAAAACAAACACCCCAGATCTCCATCTCACTGTCTCACCTGTCAGAGGGAAGCTACAGTACGCTACACATAGTTACAGTAATCAACTACTCACAGAGAGATTTTGAGTGGTTGGTGGGGTTGCTAAGGTGAAGTTTGGGAACAATGACTAACAATGTTAGATCCTCTACCAACTCACTACATAACAATACTCTCCCATATTTCCAAATGAGACTTCCCTCCTATTTATGTCCCTGGATGAGTAAAGCCTGTCTGTCAGGGTGGATCCCCATTAACCATTAACTAATGTACACTGAACAAAAATATTAATGTAATATGCAACAATTTAAAAGATTTTACTGACTTACAGTTCATATAAGGAAATTAATCAATTCAGATAGTATATTAATTAGGCCCTAATCTATGGATTTCACATAACTGGGAATACAGACATGAATATGTTGGTCAGAGATACCATAAGAAAAAAGTAGGGGCGTGGATCAGAAAACCAGTCAGTATCTGGTGTGACCAACATTTGCCTCATGCAGTGGGACACATCTCCTTTGCATAGAGTTGATAAGGCTGTTCATTGTGGCTTGTGGAATGTTGTCTCACTCTAGCGAAGTTGCTAGATATTGTCGGGAACTGGAACACGCTGTCTTACACGTTGATCCAGAGCATCCCAAACATGCTCAACATGTCTGGTGATTATGCAGTGGTCATCAAGGTGAGCATTTGCCCACTGAATTCGGCTACGATGCCGAACTGCATTCAGGTCAAGACCCTGGTGAGGACAACAAGCACACAGATGAGCTTTCCTGAGTCGGTTTCTGACAGTTTGTGCAGGAATTATTTGGTTGTGCAAACCCACAGTTTCATCAGCTGTCCAGGGGGCTGGTCTCAGATGTCGGTTGGACGTACTGACAAATTCTCTAGAATGATGTTGGAGGTGGCTTATGGTAGAGAAATTAACATTACATTCTCTGGCAATAACACACTCCCACAAAACTTGAGGCTTTTGTGGCATTGTGTTGTGTGACAAAAATGCACAATTTAGACTGGTCTTTTATTGTCCCCAGCACAAGGTGCAACTGTGTCAGGTGGATGGATTATCTTAGCAAAGGAGAAATGCTCACTAACAGGGATATAAACAAATTTGTGCACAAAATTTGAGAGAAATACGCTTTTTGTGCGTATGGAAAACTTCTCGTATCTTTTATTTCACCTCATGAAACATGGGACCAACACTTAACATGTTCCGTTTGTATTTTGGTTCAGTGTAGAAGGAGGCCTTCTGCCACTTCAATTTTTGCTTCTCTTCCACATCTGGGATCTAAAGACATTACTTGAGTTGGGCAAAAGTTCATACAATAAAATGTAAACTTATTTTCCCTTACACCCCCGGTCAAAAGTTTGGAATATTACTCTCATTCAATTTTTTTTTTAAATTTGCATAATTTTTTACATTGTAGAATAAAAGTGAAGACATCAAAACTATGACATAACACATATGGAATCATGTAGTAACCAAAAAAGTGTTAAACAAATCAAGAATGTCAAGAGAATGCCAAGAGCGTGCAAAGCTGTCATCAAGGCAAGGGGTGGCTATTTGAAGAATCTCAAATATAAAATATATTTTGATTTGTTTAACACTTCTTTCTACAATTTAAAAAATAGTGCAAATAAAGAAAAATCCTCGAATGAGTAATATTCCAAACTTTTGACCGGGTGTGTGTGTGTGAAGGTCAAAGGTCTAAATTTAGAATAGCAGGTTTTTATAGTCAAATGAGATATCTTGTGTTAGAATATTACTTTTTGGAGTAACATTTTATGTGCAATATTTGTTATAGCTTTGCATTATTTAGGATGTGGCCATTGCCTGGCCAGCTGTTACCTTCTCAAATGTGTCATAGGAATATAAATTAACAATAGGGTTGCAGGTAGCCTAGTGGTTAATACCGTTCGGCCAGTAACTGAAAGGTTGCTGATTCAAATCCCTGAGCCTACAAAGTGAAAAATCTGTTGATGTGCCCTTGAGCAAGGTACTTCACCATACTTGCTCTGGTTAAGAGCGTCTGCTAAAATGTCAAACAAGCAACACAAAATATTGTGTAAATAAAAATCATGAATTTAGTCCATAACATTTTTTTTATTTTTTTCTCATACAGTATATTGTATATTGCTTAGTGATGCTTGAAAACATTAATGAGACTGCTTTATTTAGTTTAATGTAACTCTTGCATCTCCTCATGCTGTGAACACTGTATGAGTGTTTTGGAGTGTTACACTACGTCAGGTTTGAACATCACTCTAATAAACTGTCTCTAATATTTCCCTCATATCTGTGCTAAACATTGTAAGTATGGCACCCCTGGCACTTTGTATTCATGGAGAGCGCATCAGGGTGTGACAGCTTTGTTTATGGTCCAATGGGGATCTAATATAGCCGTGGTTACCTCCACAAACCAAACCATCAGATTATTATCCCCTGTCACCTTCCCTGACAGCAGAAACTGTCAAGACAGAGGAGACAAGACCCATCAGTTAAACTGCATCCTTGCTCAGAATGAAGACAACATAGACTGTGTCAGTCATTATGTGCTCAATGTACCATAACCTATCCTCCACCGTTAGTCAACCCCCTCCACAGAAAGCACTGCATGTTTAACTATGTACTGCATGGGCCTCATTGATGCTTCTTCTATAGATGTTGTTGATCATCTTGGCTCTTCATGGCAACACATTACCGTTTAAGAGTCTAAGGACTACAGGGTTATGCACAGTACATAAATGTAATGGTGCATCAAAAGACATTCAATTAGCTTTATGTGGCTCCATTTTACAATTGAAAGAACATGCAATAGTAAAATGCCAGAGTTAACCAAATAAAGTACCTAAGGGAGGCAGTGGCATGATATTAGTGCAATTAACCAACAAACCCTGAACAAAAACATATTTGCCCTCCGATGTGTTATTCGGAAGAGCTTGGTTTAGAGAAGCACAGTGAAAGGAGTAGTGAATAGATACTTTGTTGTTGTGTTGCTTGTGGCTTCAACAAGACATGTCTGCCATCTACTGGTCTGTAGACCAGGGACATGTTTTCACTGTGTCTAAACTCAAGCGTGACCCTGCAGATTTAGAATAAATACTTTAGGACAATATTTGTTTCAAACAAGGTCATTTTATTGTACAGAGCACTTACAACTTACTACTATCCGTCAACAATGTATGATATGATGTTACAGTACATTTTATTGATAGTTCCTTCATACAGTATAATGTAGGAACATAGTTCTCAACTTCAAATTAAAATGTTTTGTTTCAGGTGTTCAGAATTAATGCATCTCTTTGGTTCATTTTGTGGAAAGAGCTCTTTTTTTGTGAATATTACTACTACTCCTCAGACATCTGTGGCTGCATTAACTGTCTGCATGGGTCTGAGCTCCTACCAGACAACACTTGGAGCCTTTGGGCTATTTCCACCAAGCCACTTTCTCACTGCAAGTTAAAACTCAAATATGTGACTTAATCCTATCCGCTCGTAAAGTCAAAACTTGTCAGGATTACTCCTATAAATCTTCACTCAGGATTGAGGGGGAAACTCATTAGTGGAAGTTCATCCTTGTGGGAGAAGCCATTTTCATCCTCATTAAATACCTTTGTGTGTCTTCCTTTATCAAACTGCCCCGTTTCCCCTAAAAACTGTCTGCTTGACCTGAGCCAGCTGCTTCACTTTAATGGCTAAACCCCAAGAATACACCGCTGGCATCTTTCTATGCTTTTCTTCTCTTCATTTCTTGAGGCCTGTTCATGTTAATATGGTACCAACTACCTAAATAGCCACATATATCATATTATATGTCACCTTTTATAACTAGCATTAAGATTTATGGGGTTATAAAAGTGTAGAAGTGCACTTGTCTTGGCATATTATCACTCTTCATATCCACCCTCCTGGGTTAGTGGAAGTAATTATGAGAACTCAGAGAACTCTTTAAGCATTTACAGGTAAAAAGGTAAAAAAAGGTGTTATAATCTCAACCAAATGGAAGAACTGACATACAGGCCATGTGAATACATCTTATTTAGTTAATACAAGGTAAACTACGGTTCAGAAACTATAAAATCATATCCAGACATCCCTCACAGATTCACTGTCTACAGTAGGACTGAGAAGCAACTCTACAAGGGATTCAACTGCAAAAAAATGCAACCATAGAATGTATATTAAGTCATATAGGACTTGTTATTCACATCTCTATAATTAATAAAGACTGCACTCAAGTGTGTCTCAAAAGCCTATTAGCATTTAACATAAATCACAAACTATGGATTTAAGATTAAATTAAATACAGTAACTGCCTAACACTCTAGTTCATTGAAAATAGAGGGAATGCAAACACACCATCATTCAATAACCTCTCTTCACAGGGCAGTCATAGATGACTACGTTACTTAAATCAAGGACAGGGGTCCTTGGGGTTCTGTTTCCAGGGGTGATGTTACACACCGCAATGCCAATATTTCCCTTGTTCTTGTACGAGGGGTTAAGTGAAGGCAGTAAAGATTTATTTACTTCCATAATGCTCCCTGTCGCCATCAATAAGCAGCTACAATGTGTCTTGAAAGTAATCTTATAAAAGTTGTAGGAAACTCTGAGAGTTTAAGTAATCCTCTCCAGCTTTGCAGTAGCCCGCAGCATGCAGGATGTCTGCTTATATTAATTTCATGGAGTTTAAGGGGTCACCAAACTCATTTGGAGATTCTTATTCATTTATGAACTCCGCAGCCCTCTGTTCTGCAGTGCTCTAAGCTACCGGACTTCAGATGCTTAAATTTACATGGAATATTATATAGCTAGATGGTAAAAAAGTATAGTGCACTCAGAGAGTTGAAAGCACATGGCTCGACTGAAAAATGCACTTTGAAATGACGGTTACCTGCTTTATAATGAAACGTAAGGTGTGTGAACTCATGTTTTATCTGTCTTGTGTTGGAGGGCTTCGGGGGAATTGCTTCATCTAATATTCAGAAGATGTCTAATGAGACAATGGGTTTCTAAGAAAGCAGCTTAGCTGGAGAGCAGACAAACCCAGACAGTGAAACTGAGAAAATTAGTTTGCCAGCTGCTCTGACTCTTCAGGCATGCAATGTAGCCTGTATGAGCTATCATGAAAACCTATACTCTCAAATATAGTTTTGAAAAGTAATGGTCAGTGCACAAAATTACTACCACCAATAAGACTTGTGGCAGTGGCACTGTTGACTGTAGTACAAACCGGTAACAGACTACTACTAGTGATACTCTACCACAGCCAGTGGTGCTGAACTAGAGGAGTGAACTCTTATTACGTCAGATTTACTGTAGACTTACTCCTCCAGGATGCTCTGAGGCAGGACCGGAGAGCAGGAAGTAGTTTAAGCTCAGCTAAGCGGTTAATCTGCTAGTGCTCACTCTCACTGTGACCTCTCCTCAGGGCTGGCTGCCATTCATACGGGGACAACCTCACTGACCACAGGATGCACATTGCCCCAGCCAGTATGCGCCAGTCTCACATCTGTACCAGATCTCCCAGTTTGAGTGTTTAAAAGCAATGAGGCCTCACATCTTTGCAGGGGTCGGGATTGGTCAGGAGGGTAGGGGGTGATTAATTGATGGTCACATCTCGGCGACTGCTGCCCACACTGCTTTGATGAAGAAGGATTAGGTTGCGCACCACGGGCTCAGCTGATAATAGGAGACTGGAGAGGAAACACTCATGTCACGCTCCATGGCAAGGATTTCAATCAAAGAACCACTCCATTCCAACAGCCAAGGCTGTTAAAACAACCCTAAATCTACACGTTTTCCTGTGGTGAATAGTAGCATTGTGCTGCATATAGAGAACTTATAGTACCATAGAACTGCTCAATAATCAATTATACAGTAGGCCTATTAGAAAGGTTATATTCATTTAATTCAGCATGTCTGATGTCCTTAAGTAAAATATATATATGGACATCTTTTTTTATATCAATTAGAAACATGTGCCTCGTGAACAGAGGGCATCTGATATTTCCTCATACAGTACGTGCCAGCTATGTCAAACAAATTGTTTTCTAAAAATATCTCAGGGAAACCACTGAATAATTTTTCCCAGACCAACATAAACACCATGCATGACTTTCTACTCCCCTAAAACCCAACTTCATCCCTTTGAACAAGATTCCCCTCTAATTTATTACTTTTCTATCTCCTGGAGCGCTCCTGGGATATATATTATGAAGAATACTTATTTTGGAGTTAATGCAAGCGATAGGCAGATCTAGCTCAGGGCAAAAACTCATGAATAATGATTTTGCTGGCTCCTGGAGGTAGTAATATGACATGTAACTAACAGAGATTTTGTCCTCTTTTTTCATTGCAATCAGAATATTGGCCAAATTAAAATTAAAATGAACTTTGAGCATTAGAGAGGATCTCTGCCGGAATCTCTGCCGATTCCAATGGGCCCTTAGATTAATCCTATTGCTACTGTCTACAGTGTAAATATAACAAATCAGTGTTCTGAAACTATTTGGATTTGTATGCATTCTCAGATTCATATATAAGAAATCCCAATGATCACATCTTATTTTCTGCAAGTTTACTAGTGCTAGTGTGTTGTGTGGTGCACTTATATCAAAATGTAATTTACATGTGCACGTTTACAAAATGTGTCAATTTGGGCATGACTGCTAAGATGACACAAGCTGGAAGAAAAACTGTTTGTGTATATTAATTATCATTCAAGGGGTCATGGTTAGTTCAAGCCTAATAATTAAGTGGCCTCATGGTTTATGGAAAACTTCTGTTGACTCCATTATTCAGTGGTATGAAAGTGTTATGAGCAATGGATTGAAAAATTAAGTATACGAACAAGCTAAGTAGATACATTTTAATACTCCTTTTATTGTAAGCCAGGAGATAAGTAATGTAAATGTTTTATGATGTGAATATTAAATGATTAAACTGCATACATAAGAGACTTTTGAATTTTGAAGATAAGTCAAAACACATAGTATGAGATGAAAACCTACGGTGGCCATTGAAATCATTACATTTGATATAACGACTATAATCCAGTTATACTCACATAAAACTTATGATATGTTAGAATATGACTTTTTTTTGTTAACTTTGATTTCAGTAGATTCAGAAATCCCCCTAACAACATCATTAAATCCACATGCAGTTCTTAGAGGGTACAGGGAAACTCAATGTCTTGCAGGTTTTATGGTTTGGGTGGACTTTCATCCATCTAAGACTTTATTTAGCCCCCATGTCCTGTCTTGGATGTCTCTGAACTGAGATTAGTCTGCAGTTCTCCCAAGGGATGACAGTAATGTCACATACCCGTTTGGCACACCCATATTTCACACCCAAACCAAAACCTATTAAGAATGACTACTTACCATAGGAAAGGTGTGTCCTTCACATCAGCAACCTTCAAACATTTTCTGCATGCACACGCAAGAGCTCATGTGCACACATCCACACACACATTCTCAAATGTCTGTATCTTTTAACAGTATACTGTAGTAACACTTTGTATGACTGTTTTCTCAGACCTCAATACTGCCAGCTCCATTATCTACACTCACAAGATAAAACATTTTTTTTTCATCTTTATACCAGGTTTCTATCCAACTGTTTCATGCAGAATAATTACCTGACACAAAAAAAAGTCACGATCGGGCTGATGGTGTCACGTTCGGGTGTGTAGAGAGACCAAGGCGCAGCGTATCCATAGTTCGACATATTTATTAAATGAACTAACGAACTATACAAAATAACAAATACTAATAAACACACGTAGCACGAACACGGGACAACATACGACATACGACAAGGAACCACGCCAACGGAGTGGAACACAGACATATAAGTAAGATCCCTAATTAGAGGTAATGCCTAGCAGCTGCCTCTAATTAGGGATCCCACACACAACACCACACAGACGTAGAAATAATAGATCTGCCAGACTCTGACCATAGAAATATAGAGAAGCAAAGCTTCTCTATGGCCAGAGCCTGACAGTACCCCCCCCCAAAGGCGCGGACTCCCGGCCGCAAGAAAAAACAAACACAAAAACATGAGGGAAGGGTCAGGGAGGAAAAAACATCACACAATCTATCGCAGGTGGCGGTTCCGGCCCCGGCGAAGTGGATAGCTTCCTCCCCATTTCTACTGGGCCCGGACTGGGCCCCGGTGTGGCTGGCGACTCAGGCCATTTAAAGGGGCAACCCACTGGTCCTAGAAATGACCATGGTGGGGCAAAAGGCTTTGGCCATGGAGCGGGGCAAATAACCGGGCCAGGATTGAGCACCGGTGTGGCAGGCGACTCCGGCCATATAAAGGGGCAACCCACCGGTCCTGGAAACAACAATGGTGGGGAAAAAAGTTCAGGCCATGGAGTGGGGCAAATAACCGGGCCAGGACTGAGCACCGGTGTGGCAGGCGACTCCAGCCTTTCATTCATCACGGGAGGCTCCGGGCTGTCGAGCGTCACGGGAGGCTCCGGGCTGTCGAGCGTCACGGGAGGCTCCGGGCTGTCGAGCGTCACGGGAGGCTCCGGGCTGTCGAGCGTCACGGGAGGCTCCGGGCTGTCGAGCGTCACGGGAGGCTCCGGGCTGTCGACCGTCACGGGAGGCTCCGGGCTGTCGACCGTCACGGGAGGCTCCGGGCTGTCGACCGTCACGGTAGGCTCCGGGCTGTCGACCGTCACGGGAGGCTCCGGGCTGTCGACCATCACGGGAGGCTCCGGGCTGTCGACCATCACGGGAGGCTCCGGGCTGTCGACCATCACGGGAGGCTCCGGGCTGTCGACCATCACGGGAGGTTCCGGGCTGTCGACCATCACGGGAGGTTCCGGGCTGTCGACCATCACGGGAGGCTCCGGGCTGATGAGGCGCACCGACGGTCTGGTGCGTGGAGCCGGCACTGGAGGTACCTGGCTGGACACACGCACTGGAGGTCGAGTGCGGGGAGTCGGCACGGGACGTACCGGACTGGAGAGGCGCACTGGAGGCCTGGTGCGTGGAGCCGGCACTGGAGGAACCTGGCTGGGCACACGCACTGGAGGTCGAGTGCGGGGAGTCGGCACGGGACGTACCGGACTAGAGACGCGCACTGGAAGCCTGGTGCGTGGAGTCGGCACTGGTGGCACTGGACTAATAACACGCACCTCAGGGCGAGTGCGGGGAGCAGGCACAGGACGTACCTGACTGGAGACGCGCACTGGAAGCCTGGTGCGTGGAGTCGGCACTGGTGGCACTGGACTAATAACACGCACTTCAGGGCGAGTGCGGGGAGCAGGCACAGGACGTACCTGACTGGAGACGCGCACTGGAGACCTGGTGCGTGGAGCCGGCACTGGAGGAACCTGGCTGGGCACACGCACTGGAGGTCGAGTGCGGGGAGTCGGCACGGGACGTACCGGACTAGAGACGCGCACTGGAAGCCTGGTGTGTGGAGTCGGCACTGGTGGCACTGGACTAATAACACGCACTTCAGGGCGAGTGCGGGGAGCAGGCACAGGACGTACCTGACTGGAGACGCGCACTGGAAGCCTGGTGCGTGGAGTCGGCACATGTGGCACAGGACTAATAACACGCACCTCAGGGCTAGTGCGGGGAGCAGGCACAGGACGTACCTGACTGGAGACGCGCACTGGAAGCCTGGTGCGTGGAGTCGGCACATGTGGCACAGGACTAATAACACGCACCTCAGGGCTAGTGCGGGGAGCAGGCACAGGACGTACCTGACTGGAGACGCGCACTGGAGTGTAGCAGACGGCCGGACCCGGACTGGGTACCGGTGAAGCGGACTGCTCTGACACTGGAGTGTAGCAGACGGCCGGACCCAGACTGGGCTCCGGTGGAACGGACTGCTCTGTCACTGGAGTGTAGCAGACGCCGGACCCGGACTAGGCACCGATGGAACGGATTGCTCTGGCACTGGAGTTCTCACACGTGAAACCGGCATAGGACATACTGGAGTGGGGATGTACACTGGAGACTCGGCGCGGGATGTAGACATTAAACGACCCGGACTGGGGATGCACACCGTGGGCACCTTTAACTCCAGCTCCCTCCGCTCGTTCTCACACTCTTCCCAATTACGCCTACACAGCTCCATAATGTCACAATATACCCCCTTCAGGTATTCCTCTTCCTCCTTCTCCACCGTATTCCACATGGAGAGCGGTACTGGCTCGTCCTCCTCGTAGCCAGACCAACCCCATAGCCCCCCCCCCGAAATTTTCTTGGGGTTGCCTACGTTACCTCCGTTTACTCGATTACGCCGTTTTCCTCCTTTTCTCTCCTTAGCTCCAGTTTTACGCTGCTTGGTCGGGTGGTGGTTCATTCTGTCACGTTCGGGTGTGTAGAGAGACCAAGGCGCAGCGTATCCATAGTTCGACATATTTATTAAATGAACTAACGAACTATACAAAATAACAAATACTAATAAACACACGTAGCACGAACACGGGACAACATACGACATACGACAATGAACCACGCCAACGGAGTGGAACACAGACATATAAGTAAGATCCCTAATTAGAGGTAATGCCTAGCAGCTGCCTCTAATTAGGGATCCCACACACAACACCACACAGACGTAGAAATAATAGATCTGCCAGACTCTGACCATAGAAATATAGAGAAGCAAAGCTTCTCTATGGCCAGAGCCTGACAGATGGAAACAGGAAATGTTTGTACAATTTCGTAAATGTTGGCAGACAATTTGTTTGTTCGACATGGTGGGATTTTTTTGGTGTCTATAAAATGTATTATTCGAGAAATAGTGGTGGAAACGCCTTTATGTGCAAATCTCAATGTGACTTTGATTAAATAAAGGTTAATAATATATGTGGCCTTGTGTTTTAGATGATTGTCCCGCTGAAAGGTGAATTAATCTCTCAGTGTCTGTTTGAAAGCAGACTGAACCAGGTTTTCTTCTAGGACTTTGCCTGTGCTTAGCTCTATTCCATTTATTTATATCCTAAAAAACTCCCTAGTCCTTGCTAATGACAAACATGCCCATAACATGATGCAGCCACCACCATGCTTGAAAATATGAAGAGTGGTACTCAGTGATGTATTGTGTTGGATTTTCCCCAAACATAACGCTTTGCATTGAGGACATAAAGTACATTTCTTTGTCACATTTTTTGCAGTTTTACTTTAGTGCCTTATTGCAAACAGGATGCATGTTTTGGCATATTTTTTTTTTCTGTAAAGGCTTACTTCTTCTCACTATCATTTAGATTAGTATTCTGGAGTAACTGCAATGTTGTTGATCCATCCTCAGTTTTCTATCACATTCATTAAACTCTGTAACTGTTTTAAAGTCACCATTGAACTCATGGTGAAATTTCTGAGCGATCTCCTTCCTCTCCGGCAACTGAGTTAGGAAGGACACCTGTATCTTTGTAGTGGCTGGTTGATACCTCATCCAACGTGTAATAACTTCACCATGCTCCAAGGGATATTCAATGTCTACTTTTTTATTTTTGCCCATCTACCAATAGGTGCCCTTCTGGAAAACCTCCCCGGTATTTGTGGTTAAATCTGTGTTTGAAATTCACTGCTCGTCTGAGGGAACTTATATATACTGTAATTGTATGTGTGGGGTACAGATATGAGGTAGTCATTCAACAATCATATTAAAACATTATTATTGCACACTGAGTGAGTCCATGCAACTTAGTGTGTGACTTGTTAAGCACATTTTTAGGTTTGCAATAACAAAGGGGTTGAATACTTATTGACTCAAGACATTTCAGCTTTAAATGTTTTATCAATTTGTTAATATTTCTACGTGGGTATTGTGTGTAGGCCAGTGACACAACACTTCAATTGAATCAATTTTAAATTCAGGCACAATAAAATGTGAAAAATGTCAAGGTGTGTGAATACTTTCTGAAGGCAATAGTCTTGATCTTATCCATAATAATCTAATCATGTAGGCTCTCCGCCACCTCCTCTAGAGTGTCAAGGCTAATCCCCAGAACAGAGCTAGCCTTCCTGATCAGCTTATTTACACGAGAAGCATCACCGGCGTTTATGTTGGCGCCCCAGCACAACACAGCAAAAAAGATGGCACTGGACACCATAGACTGGTAGAAGGTATGCAGTAATTTACTGCACACGTTGAAGGACCTGAGCCTCCTCAGAAAGTAGAGTCGGCTCTGGACATTTTTGTACAGATCCCCGTTGTTATCAGCCCATTCCAGCCTGTTGTCCATATGGACTCCCAGGAACTTGTATGACCCAACCATTTCCATATCCATCCCCTGTATAGGGACTGCAGTCAGTTGTGCCTTGGATCTCCTGAAGTCCACCACCATCTCCTTTGTTTTGCTGATGTTGAGCTGAAGGTGGTTCTGCTCACACCACAACACAAAGTCATTGATTGCACTCCTGTACTCCTCCTCCTCCTGCCCACCCCTGATGCACCCTACAGTTGCGGAGTCATCCGATAACCTCTGTAGGTGGCATGTTTCAGAGTTATATCTGAAGTCCGAGGTGTAGAGGGTGAACAGGAAGGGGGACAGGACCGTTCCCTGGGGGCCCCTGTGTTAATCACTGCCCGTTCTGACACACAGCTCTGTAGTCGCACAAATTGTGGCCTACCGGTCAGGTAGTCCGTGACCCAGGAGACTAAGGGTGCTTCCACTTTCATCCTCTTCATCTTCTCACCCAGTAGCAGGGGCCAAATGGTTTTGAAGGCACTGGAGAAGTCAAAAAACATAACCGTTGTCCAGGTGAGAGTAGGCCCTCTGCAGAAAGTAGATGATTGCATCATCCACCCCAATATTGCGCTGATATGCGAACTGCAGGGGGTCCAGTGATGTACACACCAGGGGTCTAAGGTGAGTGAGGACTAACCTTTCCAGGGTCTTCATGATGTGGGATGTTAGCGCTACATGTCTGAAGTCATTCAGGAAAGTGGGGTGCGCCTTCTTGGACACTGGGACGAGGCAGGATGTTTTCCACAGGACAGGGACCCTTTCCAGGCTCAGGCTAAGGTTGAAGGGTCGCTGGAGTATTCCACATAGTTGTTCAGCACAGACCCTAAGCACCCTTGGGCTGATGTCATCAAGGCTGGCAGCTTTCCATTGATGTAGTCTCTCCAGCTCTCTCTTCACTTGGTTGGTGGTGAAAGCCAGCCCAGGTGGGGAGGTGGGGTCGCTGATTGTCTCAACAGAGGTGTTGTGAGCAGAGTGTGGGTGGGACAGCCGTGAGGGTGTGTGGCCTTCGGAGCTGGAGGGGAGGTGGACAGGGCCAGTATCGAACCTGTTAAAAAATTGTTTCAGCTCATTGGCTCTGTCCTGGGTCCCCTCCGTCTGCCCATTGTTTGACTTTTTGAAGCCAGTGATATTTCTCATACCCTTTCACACCTCTCTCACCTGGCTCTGCCCCAGCTTGTCCTCCATCTTCTCCTTATACTCTCTCTTCCCCTCAGTAATCCGCAACTTCAGCTCCCTCTGGACGCATTTCAATTAGTCCTTGTCCCCCTCCTTGAAGGCCCTCTTCTTCTCATTCAGCAGGGCCTTCAGGTCGCTGGTGACCCAGGGTTTATTATTAGGAAAACAGCGTACCTTCCTGGTGGGTACAGTGTTGTCTACACAAAAATGTATATAGTCCGTTATGCAGTCAGTAAGTCCATCAATGTCCTTCCCATGAGCCTCACAGAGCACATCCCAGTCTGTTGTTTCAAAGCAGTCCTGTAGGGCCTCATTCGCCTCCGGGGACCATCTCCTAATGGTCCTAGTGGTCGCAGGCTGCTGTTGGACCATAGGTCTGTAGAGTGGGATGAGGTCGACAAGGTTGTGATCCGATCTACAGAGGGGAGGCAGTGCAGTGGAGTTGTATGCATCCTTCATATTAGCATATAACAAGTCCATAGTTTTATTATTCCTGGTTGGGCACTTCACAAACTGTTTGAATGTGGGTAGCATTGAATAGAGAGATGCATGGTTAAAATTCCCCGAAATGGCAAAAAAAGCACTGGGATGCGCTGTCTGTAACCTCGCGATAACAGAGTGGATGACGTCACATGCTGTGTTTGCTTCAGCGGATGGCGGGATGTAAACAATAACAGCCAAGGCCACCGTGATTTCCCTCGGCAAATAGTAGGGTCTCAGGCTAACAGCTCAATGTCCGGGCTACAAAACTGTTCCTTAAGAGTAATATGGCTCGGATTACACCATCTATTGTTAACTAGACCCCCCTTACTCTTACCGGAAGAAATGCTATCCCTGTCTCTCTGATGGTCCGGAAACCGCCGATAGTGACATTCTCTATGTGGATGTTATCATTCAGCCATGTCTCCGAAAAATACAATAGGCTAGCTTCCCGGTATTCTCTTTGTCCATGAACCAAACCCTGAAGTTCGTCCATCTTGTTATGCAGTGATCTCACGTTGCCCATAATGATAGACGGTATAGCCGGCTTGTACTTCCTTAGCTTTGCCTTACACTTCAATCCCACACTGCATCCACGCCGTTGCCTTTTCAACTCGTCCGGAATATCGATCTTTTCCCTGGGGTGCAGCAGCGAAGCGTGTGCTAAATCCAGGAGTCGGGCTCGGTTGTAAATAATTGAGCACTCGCGTGTACGTTCGGCGCTGAGAAAAATATAAAATGCCTCAGTGATAAAAATAACTGTTTAAACCTTTGTAAAACAGTAGCACTCCATAATCTTGAACTATTGTTCTACTGTTGCAAAAAAAAAAAAAAAAAAGACCACTTAGGGCAGCGCCAATCTTTAATCAGCACAACAGTTTTCAGCTGTGCTAACATAATTACAAAAGGGTTTTCTAATGATCAGTTAGCCTTTTAAAATTATAATGGCACGTAGCTAACACAACGTGCCATTGGAACACAGGAGTGATGGTTGCTGTCACCTGTCAATATAATGTCCCACAGTTGATAGTGCATGTCAGAGCAAAAACCAAACCAGGAGGTTGAAGGAATTTTCCGTAGAGCTCCGAGACAGGATTGCGTCGAGGCACAGATCTGCAGAAGGGAACCAAAACATTTCTGCAGCATTGAATGTTCCCAAGAACACAGTAGCCTCCATCATTCTTGAATTTATGAAGTTTGGAACCACCAAGACTCATCCTTGAGCTGGCCGCCTGGCCAAACTGAGCAATCGTTGGAGAAGGGCCTTGGTCAGGGAGGTGACCAAAAACCTGATGGTCACTCTGACAGAGCTCTAGAGTTCCTGTGTGGAGATGGCGGAACCTTCCAGAAGGACAACCATCTCTGTAGCATTCAACCAGTCAGGACTTTATGGTAGAGTGGCCAGACAGAAGCCAATCCTCAGTAAAAGGCACATGACAGCCCGCTTGGAGTTTGCCAAAAGGCACATAAATACTCTCAGACCATGAGAAACAAGATTCTTTGGTCTGATGAAACCAAGATTGAACTCTTTGGCATGAATGCCAAGCGTCACGTCTGGAGGAAACCTGGCACCATCCCTATGGTGAACCATGGTGGTGACAGCATTATGCTGTGGGGTGTTTTTCAGCCGTAGGGACTTGGAGGCTAGTCAGGATCGAGGCTAAGAGGAACTGAGCAAAGTACAGAGATATCCTTGATGAAATCCTGCTCCAGGACCTGAGACTGTGCCGAAGGTTCACTTTCCAACAGGACAACACAGGATTGGCTTCGGGACAAGTCTCTGAATGTCCTTGAGTGGCCTAACTGTGCAGCAACGCTCCCCACCCAACCTGACAGTGCTTGAGAGGATCTGCAGAGAAGAATGGGAGAATCTCCCCAAATACAGGTGTGCCAAGCTTGTAGCATCATACCCAGGAATACTCAATGCTGTAATCGCTGCCAAACGTGCTTCAACAAAGTACTGAGTAAAGGGTCTGAATTCTTATGTAAATGTGATATTTCAGTGTTTTTTTGTAATAAATTAACAAAAATGTATAAAAACCTGTTTTTGCTTTGTCATTACGGGGTATTGTGTGTATAAAACAATTTTATCAATTTTAGAAAGAGGCTGTAATGTAACAAAAGGGTTCTGAATACTTTCTGGAGGCACTGTATATAAAGGCAGGGTAAAGTGACTAGGCATCAGGATAGATAACAATAGAGTAAAATAAAGAACAGATAAGCAGCAGCAGAAAACTATGATTAGCGTAAAAGTGTGTATGTGTGTGAGTTTATGTATGTGTGTTTGTGTTACAATACCATTTAGCAGAGGCTTTTATCCGAAGCAACTTACAGTCATGCATGCATACATTTTACATATGGGTGGAAGCGGGTACGCGTATGTGTGTTTGTTATGTGGGTGTGTGCATGCGTATGTAGTAGCCATACCAAGCGATGATGCAGCAAGTCAAGATGCTCTCGATGGTGTAGCTGTAGAACTTTTTAAGGATCCAAGGGCCCATGCCAAATCTTTTCAGCCTCCTCAGGGGGAAGAGGCGTTGCCGTGCCTTCTTCACGACTGTGCATGTGTGTGGTGTGTGGGCCACGTTAAGTCCTTAGTGATGTGGACGCCGAGGAACTTGAAGCTCTCGACCCGCTCCACTATAGCCATGTCGATGTGGATGGGGGCGTGCTCTCCCCTCTTTCTCCTATAGTCCACGATCAGCTCCTTAAGAGTGTATGAGCATTGACTATGAGCGTTGTTATGATATGGGAGTGATTATAGAGACTCCAGTCCATCTATATTCCATGGCAAAGAACAACAGAGTTTAATTTATGATGCTCTCTGTTTTATTCCTCCTGAACTATACAAAGGAACAGCTCCACCTTGACCGCTCTATTAAATGCAGAAGCCAAAGTTATCAATCGAGCTGGAAAAGAAAAGAGAAGTCTCTTCACAAAGCCATGTCTTCTCACCTTAATGGATCTCAATGCGCTGCAAAACCAGAGAGAGATGGTGCGTCTATGTTTTTGACTGATTATGCATTTTTTCCCTAAGCTATTCATAGAAGATAGATTCATCATTCCAATTTGTCAAGCCGGCAAAGTTTTCAATTAATTATGTGCATGGAGGGACTCTGGGTGTATTAGGCCCCTCTGTCAGGCCTAGTCTGAGTCCCATTTACAGGCCTCAAAATAAAGAGGTATCAGATAGGTGGTTGGACGCACCAGTAATTAATTTGATGAATTCCTTAGTGGCACACATAGTGGCAGCCGTGTCTCTCTTCATCAGCCACCAGAAGCAGTCACCCTGCTCAGTGCTAATTTGAGGGGGGCAGCTCATCTGTATAGTGGATGTGTTTGCAGCCCAGTATATTCTTCAAACGCGGCGCTCATGGCCTCCTGCTGTCCAGAAAGTGTGAAGGGGCCTTATGTTTTCTGTCAGCTTTGTCCTTGTGCCAAGCAACTTGCACCACTTAGTGCCCAGTTTTTTTGACTTTGTGGCCTGAACTTGATAATGGGAGGCATGTGGGATTTATGGAAGCGGGTATCACTTTGTTCCCCAGCTGCTTCTGTGGTTTGAAGACACACATGCAGTTATCACCAGTGAACAGTGGGCAGGTAGAACATGGGTAACAGGGATCTTCCTCCCCTCTCACGTACAACATCTACCAAAAAATATGGTCCGTTACTGATAATGTCCGATTAGAATCTTTACAGATGAGGGTGCATCTATACATTGATAAATGTTGCAGAGTGCATGAATCTTTACAGTAAACAAAACATAGTTTGGTGTGGGATGTGCGATTGGGCCAATCTAAATGATGGATCATATTATTGTTATTAGGCGAAAGCTTGGATGGCAGCTATTTGCGATGCATACCATCAATGTCGACAGGAGCCTGAGCCTCACAAAGAAATAATTGGGCTAGTGCCACATAATTCAGGTTCATATTTTCACAACTGGGGGTACCTCATTATAAATCCGGTCAGCCACTGATACAACACCATAAATCAAAGAAAGACATGGCTCAAACAATTAGATAATTACTAGACCACCATGTCACCACTGTTTTTCTGTACCGCTTTAGAGAAAAAACGAAAAGGCAACAAAACTGCTCTGAGAATACTACAAGCACTTCCCTGCACCTGCGATACCATCTGCAATAACATCTGCAAATCTGTGTACGCGACCAGTAAACCTTGATTTGATTAACTATAACTATTTTGGTACCAAGTGTGAATGGATACAGGAAGGGTGGATGTGAAGGATCTGACTAATTGTATGGGAGCGCCTTATGTACGAATAAATATTCTTAAGCTATTTCAGATTTGTATTATTATTTTTAAAATGAAATAATAATATAAATTATTATCATCACCATCATTTTCATCATCATCATTATCAAGAAATAACTACACGTAGAAATGTGATGGAATATAAATCATTAATGTGCAATAATGTACAGTAATGTGCAGTATCATAATATTGTAACAACTGTCCTCATACTGAACTGTACCACATACAGTAACAGTACATGGTTTAAAGTGTCCAACCCCCACAGCATGAGAACATGGATGGACTGCCACTGACCCCTAGTGTTGATGCTGAAATGTTTTGTTGCTATGTCTGCCTGTTATTCCACTTCCAATTATTTATTCAGACTGTGATTACCCCTAGGCAGAGCTGCTATCTGAAATCCAGAGGCAGGGGTCCAATTGACCCCAATTGAAAGTGTCATTTCTCAGGACTGACAAGTTCTACTGATGCACATGCAACCAAGGATGGGGGGAGGGGCACTAACGCAGACATAGCTCCTACACCCCTCCTCTTCTCCATTGTCTCAGAGCTGAGCTGCTCCTCCACTCTGTCCCTCCTCCACACAGCCAGACCCGACTCTGCACGACTGGCTGGCTGGGAGCGAGGCTGGGTAGCTGCCTGTGCTGTGCTTGTGTCAACGTGGAGTGCAAGGAACCTCCAACAACAGTCAAAAATCGAGGTCACAGAGCAGGAGTGAGCCAAGTGGAACAGATTGTTGTGGAACCTTCAGGCTTTCGCAGACACGTGTTGATCCCAGCACAGAGTGTCCTAGCTTTTACCTCCCCATCCCCCTCCTCTCAACTCCCCTGACAGACGCTTTATAGAATATGAGGCAGATGCAGGCCTTCCAACCCTGGAACAGCCTCTCAAATGTTCATAACACATGCACTCAACACTACACTGCCATCCCAGGAGCACAACTAAACACTCCAACAAATAGATGTCTGCCTGTACAACTTAGCTACCTAGGTTATAACATTCAATTCAACTGTGTAAATAAATGACTGGCACCTATCATATCCATTCCATTTAAATGGTTGCAGAACTGAAAAAAAAATATATATATATTTAATAATAACAAAATAATATGAAAATGACAATAGCAATGTCTTAGACTACCCCTCCCAGTGAAAAATGATTGTATCTTTAATTTGAGGCTGTACTGGGAGGATGTTCAGCGATCCAATTGTGTAGTCAACAGTATGACATCAGCCAGACCCGTCAGTGTTGCTTTAGTCAGAGCTGCCTCAAACCCATAGGAAGAAAATGTAAACGTCTCATTGGATCATTGTCTATAAACCTCTTTAAATAGATATTAAAGCTGATCTGCATAAGCCCCATCTGTTCCAGCCATTTCCCCATGGTGGAGAGGCAGTGTTTTAAGGCACAATTGATCTTTTAATAATGTCATGATCATCGTATGACCCATAGGGCGATTCAACGCCAGAACAGTCCGAAAATATTTGGAGGATTTCAGATTGTTCTGGCAATTCTTACATAGAAACTTCATTGGGAGGAAGGATCTTTTTGAAAATCATTTTAGGCCCTTTTTAGACCTACAGTGGTTAATCGTTTAAAAGTTGCATTAAAAGTTGCATTATAGCTTGCAAGATGCTGCGGTATGGTACAGCGTAGTATTTTACTGTCGGCCATTTTTGCCGTTAATGCTCGTTGAAACCACCAGAGGGCATCTTTGAGGGCGTCTTCATGAAGCTTGTTGGAGCTTGCTTACTTTGTGATTGCCATGTTTGGACTAACTAACGATACACTCTGGAAAACAAGCTTTTGAATGATATATGATTCAACATGGAGAGTTAGAATAGAATAGCGGTTGAAGTTCTACATGAATCATGCTAAAAATAACACAATTTAGGGTATGTTTCCGGCCAGCTCGCAGTTGCAAATGAGAACTCAACTGACCTACCTGGTTAAATAAAGGTGAAATAAAAATAAATAAAAAATGTTTAGTTGACGGAGTTGGGATAAAATTATACAAATCAAGTATTTATATACTATAATGAAACAGGCAGGGAGCACTCAACCTTCTAGCCCAAAGTTCAGCGCGGAGTATGGGGCGGGGTGAGGAGTAGGCTAATGGAAAGGTGTGACTCCAGGTTACAATATGCCATAAGTATACAGCAGATCGCCGATTTGTCCTCACTTTGATTATGTTGTAACAACATACTCTAGCACCATGACCAGGATCTCTATTAATTTAAGTGAGCATATTAGGGCTTTCAGGAGTTACAGATATTTTACATTTGTTTATTTAGCCTTTATTTAACTGATCAAGTCAGTTAAGAACAAATTCTTATTTACAATGATGGCCTACACCGGCCAAACTTGGACAACGCTGGGCCAATTGTGCGCTGCCCTATGGGACTCCCAATCACGGCCGGTTGTGATACAGTCTGGATTCAAACCAGGTTCTCTGTAATGACGCCTCTAGCACTGAGATGCAGTGCATCTTTGAGGGCGTCTTTATGAAGCTTGTTGAAGCTTGCTTACTTACAGTACAGATGTCCATGCAGGCCAGACATTTTGATTGCTATACACTATCTGAAAGAGCATAACAAGTTAATTAATTTTGTTGACATGAAGCAAATAAAGGTTAAATAAAACCATAACCTCAGCTACTATAGTACAGAGAAATACATCTTAAAACATGCTTTTCTGTTATTTTGAAGGAAAAAAGTATTGGTTTCGTTTTTTATGACCTTCCTAAACAAAATATTGATGGATGTCTTTGTGATTGTGTGTATTAAATTGATTTATTATACTGGCGGCTATTGGTAGGCTACTCGTTGAGGCCGGATATTCTACTGTTAATATGCATACCGCACATCAAACCTTCATGGCGTTTTGAGGATGAAATGCTCAGTAAGTTTTTGTCTTTCATGATATTGTAATGACCCTGGGTTTATAAGCGTGGATATCAACTCTGCTGCTCTAGCATGCTTTTGGGACACATTCTATAGCGCACTGGGCTTCGGGCCCCATGGTTGAGGGTTCGAAACCTGCTCCCTGCCTGTTTCATTACAATATTTATCTTAATGTTTTAAAACTTTTTTTAAATGTATATGTTTATTAAGCTAATGGTCACAGCATCAACTGTACACATGTACCATTTTTTATTGAATTAAATAATATTATTTACAGTAGTGATGGACAAGTTTTTGTCTTTCATGATATTTATCTTAATGTAGGCCTACTACTAGAGTGTAAAATACACATATTTCGGTAAATATGTTAAAGTGGTGGGTGACGCACTGATAGCCTGTTGCCAGCACTTCAGGCACGCTTCAATAACCAGTAGAGAAATACAATTATGCTAATTATTCTATAGACCGATAAGCATGACGGTCAAATGTTTTTAATAATAATAATATTGTGAAAAACAAGTGTTTGAAAACACTTTTTCAAAATGCCTCCATCACTACTGTAAATAAAAACACAGCATCTAAAGTGGTACAATTATATCATTTAATTCAATAAAAAAAAATGCACATAATGGTTGATGCATTTTTCGTTAGGGCAAATCTGGTCTGTAATATTTAATTAGAAATGTTGTTCATTGTAACCACAATGTCACAAATAATTTAACACACACAACATGAGCCGATTAACTTGGTCAAAACATTGTCAGCCTTTAAATGCTGGTTGTGGAGCTGGGGGGAAGTGCAACCTATAGTAGCCGGGCTATTAAACCTGCTAATCTATTGTCCTGCAAATAGCCTGGATTGTGACTCCCTTCTCGTTCCTCGCCCTCTTCCACTCATCATTCTCAGCCTGAGTGGCTCGCTTGTGGGCGTGCTGGCAGGATATGACAGCAATTTCGGTTGTGCATCAAGAATTCAGCATAGCAAGTTTGTATGTAGGTCTGGTTATTCACAGGTAAATAGTAATATGCTCTAAACTGCTCTGGTAACAAACAAACTTTGCTGCCCTGTTTCCAATCATCCACATGGCTGGGAAAACCTATTCAAGTAAGTAAATACATTTCGAAAATATAAATTATTAGCTAACTAGCTACAGTGCATTTTAACTCAAATGAGCTGCTAGCAAAGTTAATTACATTTGACCAGCTACCTAACTTCATATTAGCTAGCTATCTTTATATATTTATCACTGTAAAATACACGTGTAGGTAGCTAGCTAACAGCCATGGAGGAGGGTGAAAGGATGAGAAGTGAGGACAGAGAACATCTGAACAGGTTGACACAGAGGGCACAGCATGATCATAGGTGAGAGGTCACTTGGTCGGGTCAACAGGAAGTATTATTAAAGAGATGCTTTACATTGAAATTCAGATAGAGATGTAGTAGTCCCAGAGTTAATGATCCAAGGTCAGTTTTGCATTTCACCTCCTGATGATTATGATGACTGACAGTGTTAGAATAAAAAAAAAACAAGGCTTAATCATGCTCTCTCTCTATCCATCTCTCTCTCATCTGCAGGTATGTTTTGATGTGAGAGAGGAAGCCAGTCCCATCATCGCCACCTCACCCGCTCTTAAGATAACCTTCGGGCCAACTGGGGGCCCAAGGCTGGTTAGGAGACACCACTAGAGACACTATGTAATTGTGATGAACTGAGATAATATTAGGGTAGCACTGTAATTCATTAATCATATGCTGTCTTCCCTGCTCCTCTTTTCTTACCTTTTTCCCTTTCTGTCATCTACACCTCTCTCCCCACCTCCTCTCTCCTCCTCTATTTTTATAATGCACACCATATGTGCAATGAAGTACAGATTGAACTTGTATGTATATTATTACAATTATAATATTGCTAATGCATCCATTATGTATTTATAACACTTGGATAATGAACTTCTTTCAATAAAGCTTTTCACATTCTCCACTGGTTGAAATTAAGTCTCATTGAAATAGTACACCTATCCTGTGTCAGATTAATGAGATGAACCGGTTTTAGAGTATTTTCATGATGCATAGGAAGTGTAGTGTACTGTTGCATCATGTTTCTAGTCTATTGCATAGTTACAATGTGTAATCATTGATGTCCCAGGACCTATAATAATTGTAATACATACATGCAGACACAGCATCATTCAAATACTGGAGTTTGATACACCTGGTATTGTATATGACTGAAAAATAATGTCTCACAGAGATTCATACCTGAACCAAACCTTTATTTGCCAAGGAAGAGTACATCAGTGAATATATTCAATGTACAGGCTACAATGTGGGGATCTCATGCGTTGTAACTACATGTATATAGGACTTGCATAGTTGGCACAAATGTATTATATTCTACTCAACCCATAGGCTTCATTAATGCCATTCAGACTTTTGAAGTCGATACAACAGGCTATGATACAGTAGCTGAGGTTCAATTAATTTGCTATGGGCTCGCGCTGATGTTCCAGCTTAGCAACGATCTATTGCCGTTTTTCAGCCTATTGTCCAGCCTACAAATGTTTCACAAGACAACAGCCTGGGTTTGCTGGTTCTCAGGAGTCCCTAAAACATTGAACAACACAAATTACAATTTCAAAGTTAATTTTTGTAAATTAACTTTATGACAATCGTTTGTCTCTACAATCGTTTGTCTCTACATTAACTAACATAGTCCTCTCAATTGTAAATGCTTTGATTGACTCAATGACGTTATAATTGCTTACATTTGCTTCCACTGTAATGTTTTGTCACCCATCTTTGCTTAACAAAGTCACCAGCTATGTGTCCCATAGTGTCAAATTCATCATTGGAACCACTCGATATGATTGGACATATAAAAACCTTGGGACCCAAATGCATAATGAGTGCTCTAACTCCCCCCTGCGGTGGTCTGGCGCAATGAAGCCATGACGCAAAACAACAAAACACACATCACGACAAGAGAGACAACACTACATAAAGAGAGACCTAAGACAACAACATAGCATGGCAGCAACAAATAACAACACAACATGGTAGAAACACAACATGGCAGCAGCACATGGCAGCAGCACAAAACATGGTACAAACATTATTTGGCAAAGACAACAGAAAAAAGGCAAAAAGGTAGAGACAACAACACATCACGCGAAACAGCCACAACTGTCAGTAAGAATGTCCATGATTTAGTCTTTGAATGAAGAGATGGAGATAAAAGTAAGCGAGTCACTGGTACTTCCTGCTTTAGTTTTTGCTTGTAAGCAGGATGTAGGAGGATAGAATTATGGTCAGATTTGCCAAATGGAGGGTGAGGGAGAGCTTTGTATGCATCTCTGTGTGTGGAGTAAAGGTGGTCTAGAGTTTTTTTCCCCCTCTGGTTGCACATGTGACATGCTGGCAGAAGTTAGGTAAAAGCCAATTGTACATTAATCCATGTCGTCGATAAGCCACAACTCAATGAAACATAAGATATTACAATTTGTTATGTCCCATTGGTAGGATAGTCTCGAACGGAGCTCATCCAGTTTATAATCCAGTGATTGCACGTTGGCCAATAGGACGGATAATAGAGGAGGGTTACCCACTCACCGCCAAATATTCACAAGGCACCCGAATCTTCGGCCCCTGTATCGCCATCTCCTCTTCATACGAATGACGGGGATTTAGGCCTGATCCGGGACCAGCAGTACATTTTTCATGTCAGACTCATTAAAGAAAAAATCTTTATCCAGTTCGAGGTGAATAATCGCTGTTCTGATATCCAGAAGCTCTTTTCAGTCATAAGAGACGGTAGCAGAAACATTATGAACAAAATAAGTAACAAACAATGCGAAAAAACAAACAAAATAGCACAATTGGTTAGGAGACCATAAAACATCAGTCATCCCCTCCTGCGCCATTCTGGATTTCCCATGTCGAGAGAGGCACGCAGTGTGTTAGGGTCAGGTTATGAGGGACAGAAAATGGGCATGGTCCTTAGAACCAAATGTATCTCCATCTCATAAAAACTGACTACATTTGATAGCATTTCTGACATTCTGTCATCATTGTCATTTTACATGAGAGCTGGAGCAGCAAAGAGGTAATGCTATGACAGCAGATTGACCCCAGCTGCTGTTCATTTGATTGATATCTGTACAGACAATTATCTTTTTTCTGCACTGCAGTGGCGGTTACATAGGGAGGGGTTGGTAGAGGGCAAATACAGGAAAAATGTCACACCAGGGAAGCCAGCGAGGCATAAAGCCCTGCCCGACGAGCGCAGGGTCACTGGCTCCTCTCTGCCCCGAGTAAAATGATCTAAGTGATTTTGGAGCTCAGCCACCGATCCACTGGAGAGCACGAGTCCACAGCAGCAAAGGCAGGAAAGAGTGCGGGCTGATGAAGAGTGTGTATGGCAAAATACTCTGTAGTGTGTTACCGCCTAGAGGATGGCAACTTATCATTATTATTCTAACTAGATGTCTTTTCACCCATTCTGAAATCATGTATTGTTCACATTATTGTTGAATACATGGTAAAGGATATAAGCAAGAACAGGTTAGACTATGTATGTGATGCTCTGGGTAGACTAAGTAATCCAGATATACAGTAAATAAAGAAACAGTTTCCGCTTTAGGAATATTATGCACATTGGAGTTGTTTTACCTTGTATAAATCCCAGATAGTGAATATAGGGGAGACGTTGAGATTACATTGTTCTGGTAAATCATGCTCAGAGAATGCCCTCCGGGCAGATATCAGTGAATACATCCTAGAAGACTGCACCTCTGGACATACAGTACTGTATGACAGAGCTGGCTTTTGGATGTAAGCTGTCTGTGTTTGATAATATACTGTATATCAGCCTTAATTAAATATCCTAATATTATTGTCATCACCCTGCGTGTTTGTCTCATTTCATTTAGAGGGATGGGGACAGGCAAATGCACAACCAATCCCCTCCCTCTTCCTCTAGAAAAATATAGGAGAAACTGTAATCCATATAAACCGAAGAAAAAAAAGTATGAAATATGAACGCATAGAAATTCAAATAACAATGACCTTGTTCATGTTCATGTCATTATATATCATATACATTCAATTTCTGATTTATATCAATGCATTCAATATAAAGACTGGTATCTTTTCCAATAATGAAATATGTGCATGGACATTTTAGAGGGTGGGAAAAATACAATTAATAGTTGTAGGCTAGTGCACATGGATGTGTGTGCATCTGTGAAAGAGAAAGCTCTAGAGATAGCAAGTAGTGTGGCAGGCTCGTAACAATGCAGGGTAATAAGGTCAATGTGAAAAATAACCCAGGGGCACATTTCCCAGTAAACGTGCAGAGAAAAAAAAAAAAAACACACACATTCACAACAATGTCCCGGCCTTATGCTGCAGAATCCAAACCCATCGAGTCAATTGCCAGAAAGCATGACATGACCTTTCAGATTCACTGAGCATCAACGCTGAGCTGGACTGGCGTGCTTTCCGTTTCAGCGCACCCTGTGCCCCTCCCGTCCACTCCCTCATCCCCAGGGCCCTAAACTCTCCTCAAATTATTACTCTATGTAGAGTCTGCTCTCTACAAGAAAGAGTCAAAAAACTTGACTTCCAAGTTGACCCTTACTTTAGGTACATTCAGTTTTAACATTCAATTATTTCCTTCAGGTTTTAAGTTGTTTGAAAAAAAGATTCATTATTCATTAAAAATAAGATAAGACTTAGCATGTTTATAATTAGTGTGTGTGTGTTGGTCAAACAGTCCATACATTATTTTGACAACTGTCTATTGTTACATTGTTGCAACAAGCTGTCCACAAACTACATCAATATGCATTGTCAGTCATGACTGTTAAACAAAACTCTAATCACATTCATAAGCTAAGTGCATGGGTAACGATTATGTAACTTCAGGGGTCGTGTTAAGGAAGAAATGTGTTTTTCATGAAAAAAAAAAAAGATCGGAAATGCTTCTTATTGTAATTTCTGCTCGGCTTTCGAATCATTTTGTGTTTCAGTTGCACTTCTTCACTCGGATGAGACATTTTTGCTTCTCAGTGTGTACTAAAAATATTGATTGACTTAAAGAAAAACATTAGGAAATGTAGCTGGCTACATTCTTTCTATGATAAACTTTAGAAATAAATGCAAAAAAATATCTTACAGTTGAAGTCGGAAATGTACATACACCTTTTTCACAATTCCTGACATTTAATCCTAGTAAAAACTCCCTGTCTTCGGTCAGTTAGGATCACCACTATTTTAAGAATGTGAAATGTCAGAATAATAGTAGAGAGATTGATTTATTTCAGCTTTTATTTCTTCCATCACATTCTCAGTAGGTCAGAAGTTTACATACACTCAATTAGTATTTGGTCGCATTGACTTTAAATTCTTTAACTTGGGTCAAACATTTCGGGTAGCCTTCCGCAAGCTTCCCACAATAAGTTTGGGGAATTTTGGCCCATTCCTCCTGACAGAACTGGTGTAACCGAGTCAGGTTTCTAGGCCTCCTTGCTCGCACACGATTTTTCAGTTCTGCCCACAAATGTTCTATAGGATTGAGGTCAGGGCTTTGTGATGGCCACTCCAATACCTTGACTTTGTTGTCCTTAAGCCATTTTGCCACAACTTTGGAAGTATGCATTGTCCATTTGGAAGACCCATTTGCGACCAAGCTTTAACTTCCTGACTGATGTCTTGAGATGTTACCTAAATATATCCACATCATTTTCCTTCCTCATGATGCCATCTATTTTGTGAAGTGCACCAGTCCCTCCTGCAGCAAAGCACCTCCACAACATGATGCTGCCAACCCCGTGCTTCACGGTTGGGATGGTGTTCTTCGGCTTGCAAGAATCCCCCTTTTTCCTCCAATCATAATGATGGTCATTATGGCCAAACAGTTCTATTTTTGTTTCATCAGACCAGAGGACATTTCTCCAAAAAGTACAATCAGTTGCAACCCTTAGCCTGGCTTTTTTATGGCGGTTTTGGAGCAGTGGTTTCTTCCTCGCTTAGCGGCTTTTCAGGTTATGTTGATATAGGACTCGTTTTACTGTGGATATACTGTAGATACTTTTGTACCTGTTTCCTCCAGCATCTTCACAAGGTCCTTTGCTGTTGTTCTGGGATTGATTTGCACTTTTCGCACAAAAGTACGTTCATCTCTAGGAGACAGAACGCGTCTCTTCCTGAGCGGTATGATGGCTGCGTGGTCCCATGGTGTTTATACTTGCGTACTATTGTTTTTACAGATGAACGTGGTACCTTCAGGCATTTGGAAATTGCTCCCAATGATGAACCTTGGCTGATTTCTGAAGACTTGGCAGATTTCTTTTGATTTTCCCATGATATCGAGCAAAGAGGCACTGAGTTTGATGGTAAGCCTTGAAATACATCCACAGTTACACCTCCAATTGACTCAAATGATGTCAATTAGCCTATTATAAGCTTTTAAAGCCATTTTCTGGAATTTTCCAAGCTGTTTAAAGGTACAGTCAACTTAGTGTATGTAAACTTCTGACTCACTGGATTTGTGATATAGTGAATTATAAGTGAAATAATCTGTCTGTAATCAATTGTTGGAAGAATTACTTGTGTCATGCACAAAGTAGATGTCCTAACCGACTTGCCAAAACTATAGTTTGTTAACATGAAAAATGAGTTTTAATGACTTCAACCTAAGTTTATGTAAACTTCTGACTTCAACTGTATGTGTGGCTGCTAGCCAAATAGTGTTGCAGTTCTGTTCTCATCTGATGAAAACTACGCTTTTTTCTGCCGAATGTGTTGCACTAATGTATTTTGTGCTAAGAAGAAATACACCCCTGATCACTCTATTGAAGCAAAAAAACACTGTTGACTTTTTCATTATAAAACACAGGTGAAATGGTTTAAAACACAGATTTTTCAATTTCCCTTGTCAAACTGGGAAAGAATGAATGTGATAAAGATCGATTTATTTTGAAAATAAGGCGACCCCTGACCTTACTGTGATTGTTTTAAATTAATATAGTCAAAAATAAACAAATATAGCTTCTTAGCAAAGAGCAATTTCTCAAGGCCTTTGTCTAAGAACACTGAACTCCAACATAACCATAACCCTGGAGTTTACCACTGAAACCCCCTATATCAATGTTGTAATGGAGACATACTCTGCTGCATTACTATATTTGCCTTTACAGAGCTCTGGGAAGTTGGTATTTCAACCAGAGGCAGGTGAGGCACTCCAAGATCAACAACTTTTCTACAGATGAGTGTTGAAATGGCTGAGGAGCCAGATTATGAGGATTGCTCCTAGCACTCCAGAGCTTCTTGGAGTACAGTTTTCCTTTGCTCAAAATGCTATGATTATTGGTCAAGGTAAGGGCCATTGATCTGATAGGTTGATTGAATCCACCCCTTAGAAATCTGCTCTGATTATTAAATTATATGAGCTCAGCTCACATGATGGTTAGGGTAAATAGGTGCAAAATGAAAAATACAGTTTGACAGATGAATATGTTAACATCATGCCTCGTTCACACACTTAGACAAGCTGTTGACTAGAAAGGATATATAAAACAAAGCTTGGGTAATAGGGGTTACAGAATCTTACACAAGGTCCATGTACAGACTTTGACCATTGCTGATCCCTCCTTTGGCTATCTCTCAAAATTGATTTTGCTTAAATCAGCAAAAACCCAGTCATTATAGATCTGTCTTATTTCATTGTCGCACCAACAAGCCCCCAAATCCAATGTCAGCCTGCTACATGATGTTTCCTCTCGGGGAGTTAACCAAAGCCACTCTACTCAGCAGGGGGTACTCCAAGAGTTTCTTTTCATTTACCCCGAAAATGATGAGGGCAGATATGGGGGCAAAAGTCTGACCAGAACAATCTTATTTCATGGAGGAAATTAGCCTTTCTCCTGTCCTCTGTCTGTAAAGTTGATTTGAAGTCATGGTTAAGTCCTCTTTTTGAGGCTGGGTCAGACCAATTTGCCACCTGGTGAGGTGGGGAAGTACATTTTTTAATTGGAGGGTCACTTGGTACAGGGACACCACATCCTCTGGGCACTATGGTTGTCTGTGTGTCGGGCTCAAGCCACAGGAAATCCCCCACCTCATTAAGGGGAGAAGAAAGATTAATTGACCAGTTCACTAACTGGCAGCCTCAGGACTTGATGAACTTTGTAAGGAAACTCACCAATTAGACCTTATCTCAGCATGATCCTTTCCTTAGAACAGGAGTAATCCTTTTTATTATCATTAGCCTCTGCAATCATCTGAGGGGGATCAAGTTTTACTTGCCCTTATTTCAAGACACAAAAACCTTGGTATTGTGCCAAGTGTCCATGTTCAAGATGGTCTGTGCTATTCTAAAAGGATCTGCCTGGTGATAAAACAAATAGGCCCACTGTACATATAGACATCTGCATGAACAAATCATTTCTACAAATTAGAAAGAGTGCAATGCAATTAACATGGACCTTCAATCACATCAGTAAACGTCAATATTACATACGTTGCTTTTGACAGGGGAAAATATCTATTCTAGAAAGAATATGCATGGTCTTTTTTATGTCCATCTATCCATTTGAACAAACAGGAGGGCATGACTTGCAAGGAACTTCATACAGGAGGGTTGTTATTCAACGGCAGGAGGCCAGAAATATGAATTTAATACAATCTGTGGGGGACCACAGGTCCTGCTTCTGCCTGGCTGGATTATACATCAGTCTGGTCCAGGTCACAGACAAAGCAAGCCCATTACAAATGTAACAACTGAGTGTCTGTGTAAAAACCCCATGTGGCGAACCAAGCCATTTCTCAACAAAAGGCCAGGCCAATTTCCTCTGGAAAAACTGCTAGATTGATGTGACATTTTTGGCTCCAATTAACCTTAAAAGTGAGCATTCTTCTTTTTCCTTTGCTTTTCACACTTTATTTTTAAATGTTCCTTGTCTATTTATTTCTAAGGAACCTGGTTTTTGGTGGACAACAGAAAAGCAATCATTTCCCAGGATGTTTCAAACGAAGTTGCTGCATTTAATGCACTCCTGAAGAGGACATTCTGATGCAATTTGCTGTTGGACACATAACTTCAACAGAAACAGCAGTTTCAAACACACTAAACGGCAGTTTCAAACAAACTCCTTCAAAGTGTTACAGAAGAAGAATTCTCCATATTGCTTGTCTCATTTCTATTTTAAAAAGGGATGGATCTAAATGTACATAATGGCTACCTGGTGGAAAATGGGGGAGGGTCATGCCTTTTCAATTTCAGTAAAGGGGAGGGTTTACTATTGGCTTATATCTCATCCAGGGGAGGGTCATTTGATTTCTAACTGATGAAAGTTCAATATTTTAGAATGAGTTGCTTATTAGGCTCTACGTATTTTGACGTGTGCCCGATGCCGCCCCTCATCTCTGATTCTCCACTGGGCGCGCATTATCAAGTGCTCCTATAAGCTATTTAATGGTCACAGTGAAATGACCCATAGCCTATAGTGTACGAAGTGCATGCTCGGAGGCTAGCTGCTGGGATGGTATAAAGAAAAATAGGCTGCGTTACACACTGCAATATATATTCCAACCCTGAGCCCTGGCCTGCTCTGCTCTTGCTGATCCCAAACTTTTTTGTGTGCTGCCTAACCAATGGCTGTGCTATGTAGGACTGCAGTGGGAATTCAAGAGGAGAGTCAAAGGCTTCTTCCCCTAATTGTTTTTGGAATAGGCTTAATAAAAATAAAAAAAACACTATCTTGCGTGTGGACTAGGTTATAGCATACAGTATGTTCGGTTCAGTTTGAGAAGGAGAACCGGAGGCTAACTTTGATAGCTTGTTACTACTACAATAGATTTTATTGTTTCTTGCCCATGATGTAGGCCTATTCATCAGTTATTGGCATGGCACAGTCAATCGGAAATGGACAGCTCATGGTCCTGAAAGTAGGCAAATTCGAATAGGCATAATTTCAACCATCTTCATTTTAGTTTGACTTTTCTAACAACAAGAAGGCTTTGTGTTGGGGCCTATTTGTTCCTACTTCAGAAATAAGAGATAGGCCTACCTGTTTGAAATATGAAATTAGGCTATAGGCTGCTATATGCATAGATTTGGAGGTCAATTCCTCCATCCACCACTCACTCTTTAAATAGCCTACCTCCATGTAAGTGAAGGACTGTTAAGTTAAAACAAAGACTCGAACTGAGGGGGTATGGGAGGGTATGCCATAGGCCTACTTTTTATTAAAGAAAATGCCAAAAAGCACAGGCCTGCCCCTTGTTATTTTAAGATTTTGAAGAAAGTAAAACGGATCAGATTATATATAGTGATCGATAACAGAGCTTTAGTACACAATGTTATATGCTAGCAACAAGCTCTAAAATGCCCGGGAAAGACATATGCATATGGGATTCCATTGTTTAGTTTCTTGGATGTTCAGAGGCTGACCTAACCTTTAAAAAACAACTTTGCTTGTGAAGTAATCTAATCTCACTATCAATTGATTAAGCTATTCACTTTAGAAGATGTTTAAACCCAGACAGCTTTTAGGAAACCTTCCCTCGTTGGGTTATGCCATGGTAGAAGCCACGGAAGAAGAGTAGGCAACAGTTTTCTGCGTTGGTAGGCCTACTCTGTTTGGGGTGGAATGGTAGACTTAACTTTTGAAAGTAGCACGCTCAGATTCCAAATGACGTCTCAAATTAAATTATTTGCAAACAAGAGATGAACATTGAGATGAATTGGCATTGAGATGAATACATAGCATCTAATTTTGTAAATGTGTGTGGTATTAAAAAATATTCAACTAATATGTAAAATAATGTAGAATTGCATTAATTCTTTCTCGGACATGCAAATACAATGATATTTCCTACCTTCCTCTTGTCCACAGTAGTCTGTGAACCCACAACCTATCAAATTTCCTGCGTAGCCATGTAATGCTTACACAACGAAGAACAGTTTCTAAAACTGCCAATCTAAGGCTCTGGTCTGTCCAAGAAGTGGGGGTAAACGGTAGACATGTTCTCTGCTATCCACTTTATGTTTGAATTATTATTTGGGGTATAGGGGAGGGTCACTTGTTGTTTTTTCAAGTTTTCAGGGAGGATTTAGGTAAAATATATTTTGCTGAAGGGAGGGCCATCCATTTTCATTTCAGAGAGGTCCGATTTTCTCCATGTAACGCTTATTATAAATAATGTTCACTCCCTAACAATGCCGAATTGGAGCGTTTCCTATTTTAAACTCATCAGCTGAGAGGTTGTTGTCAAACCAACATGGTTGGTGCTACTTTAACTGGAGGGGATGGAAAAGTCATGACCACCGAGGTGTCAGGATTTTAGTGCCAACACCTGTCGGTTCTCAGGGAGGTTGTATCTCCAGTAACAACATTGATTATGACGCAAAGCATATAAACACACACATACACATGCACAAACACACACACACACTTGAAAATGCTTTTAGGGGAAGTGAATGCTGGAAATGATTCAAATAGTGGAGCTGTAGCCGCAGCATCTGTGCTGTCCCCTAGAGAGATATAAGAGGGTCTTCACAGGAACCTTTCCCTCTATGACATCTGATTCAGTCAGCCTGATAATCTGACAGCACAGCAATGTATAGAAGGACAGAACCACTTGAGCTCTGGTTCTCTGTCTGCATCCTCCCTCTAATGATATATCCTGTTGCACTGCCCCCCCCCCCCCCCAGGCCTCTTTCACCAAGAGCTGGTTATTCCTCCAGGGTAGATTGGTAAAATTGGTTGACATATTCCTGGCTCCAATTAACCTTCGATTTGACTCCCTGCATAGCCTGTCCTTTTCTATTGTCTCAATGGGGGGGAGACATCACCCTAATCAGACTTTCTTCTCCATTAAAGTAAATCAATTTTGAAATAATTGATTTACACTGCCTTGCTATGTGGCTTACTGGTGTTTAATCTGTTTGGTAAAGTAAGAATGAAAGATGTACATAGATGACAGCGATTGTAATCATATAGTCTGTTCTAACTCCCCCGCCCCATCCCCCAGTCCACTTCCTCCTTCTTTCCCCCTGGTTCATTCACAGGCCAACAACAGTAAGTGTCTTCATGCAGGATTTCCCCCCATTTCAACCGATTCTGACAATCCACAGCTCTAGGCATTTTCTGCTTCTCCACTCTTCCCATCCCATATTTCTAGACTGCTGTGTATTTTTAACACACTTCATCCTGTCCAGAATAGCAGACAAAGGTGTTCAGAGGTCCCTACAGTTTGCACCATGCTCACAGTTGTGTGGTTCACTGAGGCAGTGGCCTGCATGTGATTGCTCATTTAGAATGACAGATGGAGGGGGAGGTCATTGTGGGGGAGATGGATGTAGGAATAAGTCTAAATATTTTCCCCGCCTCTGGTGATAGTGACAAAACACATGTACAGAAATACACTGTAGCTCCCATCCTGCCCAGATATCTTATCCTAACGACATCTGGATCAGATTCAGACAAAGGATAATTTGCAGAGTGTGGGCAACGGCAAAGCGATCTTCTAAAGGACAGGACTCTCTTTTTGCAACCAACAACCAATCTTGCACAGGTTTGCCACACAGTACTGTATTTCAATGTCATGCCAGTTGCTGGTATAATCCCACCAGCCACCACGGAGAGTTGTGTGCTCTTATGGGCACTGCAACCTCCTCATGACTGATACTCGAAGTCCACTTTGGATGACATAATGATTTTGACTTACTCTAATATAGTTGCCTACATGTCTTACATTTTCAGAGGGGAAATAAATTGATTTAGGTATTGTGATTTTAGATCCGAGACCCCTGTCTAAACAATGATTAATATTTCAATGCATGTGCTTTTTTTTCCCAGCTTTAGAGATAATTTAGAGCCAGAACTGCTGAGGTCATGTAATGGTTAAACTGAGAGAGAAACCCACAGAGCAGTGCTTAAACACATTGGGCATATATTATTAAAATCCCTAGGTCATGAGGAAACTCACATCCTATCAAAAATGAGAGAGAGAGCTAGTGATGCCTCTGACTTTAGTTTAAACTCGCAGTGAGGATACTAACCATTATAGGTTCAATAGTTCTTGACTTGTGTTTCATACTGTGAGTTTCTTTTTCAAATGGTGCATTATATAACGCCTTTCAACTCCTACACAGCACTATGGGAATTATCCCATTTAAAAGGCAATAGGGAGAAATCACCTTAGCATGCATCATTCTTGGTGTTTCATAATTAATTCCTATAACAAAACCGAGCACATTGCCATTGCACTTAAACTGCAGACATTTTTTATTCATAAATCTGATATAAACTTACACAAGATGGCATTGCATTTCCTAGAATTATAGGAAAAGGCGGTCGACCTTGGGTTGAATTTCAGCGGTCATCTATGAATATTATGAGAAAAGTGTATGTTCCCACAACGTAACCTCTACAAAAGAAATGCTTTACTCATAGGTTTTACATAGTTTTTATTATTCAACATATAAGAAAACATGACAATTACAAAAAATACAATATTTGCATATACAGTACAGTCTCAGGTATGTGTTTCCATGGTTAATGCTGGGCAGCACCTCCTACTGGATAGTTGATTTATCTACAGCTATGCCTTCAGTTTCCCATTCAGGGTTTTAACCAATCACTGACTACTAGTGATGGGAAACCGAGGCTTTCTGAAGGCTTCGGGAACTTTCAACAAATTGTGTCGAAAACGGTTCATTACTCTGAGCTTCTTTATTGGATCACAATGCACATTAGTGACATCTGCTGGTCAGAAATAAATAGCAGCATGTCATATTCAGATAGATGTTTTTTTTCTCTCCTGTTTTCATCAAAACTCTGTAAAGCAACTGCAAGTTGTTGGCTTTAGTAGCTTATAATCAGTTGGTATAGCAGGTTTGCATCTTACATCATGCTTCACTTTTTTGTTTACTATTTTTCAAAAACGGAATCTATGGCATTATTTAGGATTCTTAAAACAGAAGCTTATACTATACTAAATAAAACAAATTATTTGAAGAACAGTGCAGGAAGTGTGGTTTCACATTAAAAAAAATAGTGTCCCTTCAACAGCATTCAACCTTCTACTCTAACGTCCCTGAAGTTCCCTACTCTACCTTCAACAGCATTCAACCTTCTACTCTAACGTCCCTGAAGTTCCCTACTCTACTTTCAACAGCATTCAACCTTCTACTCTAACGTCCCTGAAGTTCCCTAGTCTAGCTTCAACAGCATTCAACCTTCTACTCTAACGTCCCTGAAGTTCCCTAGTCTACCTTCAACAGCATTCAACCTTCTACTCTAACGTCCCTGAAGTTCCCTACTCGTCCTTCAACAGCATTCAAGCTTATACTCTAACGTCCCTGAAGTTCCATACTCTACCTACTTTATGTTATTTATGTATTTATTTAACCTTTAACTAGGCAAGTCAGTTAAGAACAAATTCTTATTTACAATGACGGCCTGCCCCGGCCAAACACTCCCCTAACCCGGACGACGCTGGGCCAATTGTGCGCCGCCCTACGGGGCTCCCAATCACGGCCAGTTGTGATACAGCCCCGGATCTAACCAGGGTCTGTAGTGACGCCTTTAGCACTGAGATGCAGTGCCTTAGACCGCTGCGACCGGGAGCCCTAAGGTGAAACTACATGTACAAAATCCTAACTATATTGGTAAGTATGGTGTCTTCCCCCTCCTCCTCCACTTCCTCTCCTTCCCACTCCTTCTGCTTTCCCCCTTCCTACATCTTCTCCTCCTTCTTTCTTCAATAAGTGTGACGTTGTCTGTGTCAATGACGTCAGGCGGTGGTATGCAAGTGCTTTGAAATGTGTATGTCCCATGTATGTGAGACCTTAGAAGGCTTAGCTTACATGTCTCTTCTATGTTTTTTTAAATACAATTCATGCCTCATTTCTGTTATGTCTAAATGTTACGCACCCATTTAAGTATTTGCTGCCATATGTATTACTTACAAGTTCCAGGTAGAACATTAAGGGATCTTAAATTCTTCTATATCTTTTCCATATGGGGTCCGTCATAATTCTAAGAACCACACTGCAGTGGGCAAAGAAAATAATCAACTCAGAAGTCCCCACAGAACAGAGTGAGTGGATGGGGGCATGTAGCATATCAAAGCATGTTCTTAGTGCAGTGGTAGCCCAGCACAACACAGCACAGCACACAACATTAGCTCTGAAACCTAATGTTCATGATATCAGTTTTGTGTACAGTGCAGGTAATTGCACTCCTCTTTCTACTATCTGTCATCGATCTTTAATGCAGCTCTGTCTCTGGCTACCCAGGCAGGCATTCAGAGCGGGCCCAGTCTGTCTATTGTGAAGCTTTTTACAATACACAATGTGGAAGGATGGTGCACACTTCAATTATCTAACATTGATATTAGAGTTTCATTTGCATTTGTTTCAGGCCATTGTTAGCTCTTGAAAGTAAAATATATTTGACAAAGGGAATGATAATAACTGAGTTAGTTATATGTAGCTAAATGTCACAAATCTATTCATGATCTCTAAATGATTGCAGAGGCAATGTCAAGATTCATCTGAATTCACAACAATGAGCGAACAAGTAAACAAAAAGAGCTAGGGGAAAAAGCTCTCTGCTCATGTACTGTACAACCCTAGCCTACAGTACATTCCCCAAACTTTAAAACCAGGAATGTGCTATTCTAATTCACGTGAAGCTGCAAACGCATTTGCTCTTGTCTCCCATAGGACACAGGGCACAGCTGAAGATGGCCTCATCATACACAGTATCAGGCCCCACATCTAACCTCTATAACTGACTGTGTGCCAGAGCGAGGTTATACAGAGCCTCAAAACTCATAGGACTGGAGTGCTGGGTCAACGTCAATCACAGTAATATCAGCTGACACACTGGTGAGGGTGGCGACAGGGCAAGGTTATGTGTCACTGAACGCTTATGGCCAGCTCGGAGATCATGTACTGCCAGTTCTTCTCTTTGAAATGGTTCTCCCTAGAATTTGTCCAATATGGACTTGGGGGGTCCCTTAGGGTGATTCCTCATGAAACTAGAACAAAAGAAAACACGAGGCCTACTTTATGACTATAATGTTTCATCTGTAAGTTCCACAAAGCAAAAGTTTGCGTCATATGACGTCATACGAAGTAGTATTTTGATTCCAATAACACATTTCTTACATACATTTATGAATATTGAAAAATCTAAACATGGCAAATCAAAAATTGTATACATTCTATATTTACGTTGATATTTTTCATTATTCATAAATGTAAGAAATTTGATTAAATGTTTTGTTTTTATTCAAATACTCCATCTGTCTTCTGTCTGTAAAATTGAAATATGGCTGTGTGGGAACCCTATCCCTATAAAGGTGTGATGCAATTTGACCCTTAGTTTTTTTAAAGAAAAACATTTGCTTATATGAAAGTTACATTCCAAATGTTTCCAAAACCGTATCGCATATGAGGCATATCAACGTTTAGAAAGAGCTTCAGTTCAGCGTCGGAGCGTCGGTGCATCTCCCCTCATCTAATCAAAAAGGACGTGAGAGTCATGAGAAGGAATACTATTAGGCTTGTTGTGTTGAGGATACAAGCTACCCCTGTTGCAGTGTCTCTGCCCTCTTCTGTAGACTGCTTTCCCAAGGCCCTGCAGGTCAGACTGATGGCTCAAGCCTTTACTCCAGCTCTGCTTTCCGTTTGTTTGAATCTTCCTGTGGATGTTGTGTGATTGATTGTCTTCGGAGGCCTCATCTGAGTTAAGAATCATCTTCACCTGGGAAGCTGATGTTTAATCAATACACTTCTGACCTGTTGTCGTGACCCATAGCTGTGAAGATTTGTTTTGCAAAAAAATGGAGCAGAAGATTGTTGTTTAACCTGCTCGGTGGTTGGACACGTACTACAGGTGATATGCTTGGGGTGGGTCACTGAACTCCATGGGGGTCCACAGGAGTCGGTGTGGGAAAAAATAATAATCAACTAATCCAGTTGGATTTCGCACAGCATGATGCATTGACTGTATGTAAGAGGCGTGTAGAAATACAATCAGGCCTGTTGGGACCAATGATTTATATATACAGTACACTATATGACTGACAGGAGGCACTGTTTTAAAGCCACCCACGCCTCCATTTTGGCACTCCCCCACCATTGTACAAATGTTTTGGGAAGCTATGTAAATGCATTATTAATGTCTACATTTGTTTTCATGCCATGCTTAATTTTTTTTGTTTTTACAGACACCTTAACTAAACAATTTTTATTTATATTGTGTGAGCTAAACATAAAAATGTAAAATACAAAACTATATAAAAACATTTTCCTTAAAGAAAGTTCAAATGTTACTACAACAACACAAATACTTAAATACATGTACATTTGTCCTTAAAACATTTAATTGAAATACTGTAGAATTCCATTCATTACCATGGAGGACTGCTCTTTCTGAGGAGTGCCAATATGGCTGACCAATGGTTTCAAAGCCTCTCACTGGCCAATGCATAGCATCAGCAATCCAGGGTTTATACAAACACTACTTGTTTCTAATCTAACTTTTATATTTCTAGTCCCTTGAAACATGTGCTATGTACTGGTGGTTATCATATAATTTATTTAGACATTTTTGTATTTCTTTTGTTTGAAACGCTAACGTTCACGACGACTGTGAACTGGCTTCTATAGGTGCAAGACGGTGTGTGCCAATTGTTATTTGGTTTCTCCCATTTTACGGGTGTTTTCAAAGTTGGTTTACGCCAGCCAGGTGAGAGCAGGGGCCTCATTTATAAATGTTGCCTATGCACAAAATATTACCTTAAACATGCGTGCACCTGTTTTTAAGCAAAAGTTGGTATTTATAAAAAAAATAACTTCACATGAGAATGTGCTTATCATCCCGCAAACTTTAGACCATGCTGTGAGAAAGATGAGTGTAGCGAGTGGTGGAAGCAGGCGCAGGGAGGCTGGATGCGTTCGGTGGAGTAAACGTTTTAATTACTTTCCAACGAGACAAAACAAGGAAGAACACGTCACACACAGAGTACTTCCCACACGAAACAATCACCGACAAAAACCAGGGGGGGAGCAGAGGGAATAAAACTAACATAAAATTAGTGAAATGGGAACCAGGTGTGAATGGAACGGGACAAACGAAACTGTAATGATCGGTGGTGGCTAGTACTCGGGTGACGTCGACCTTCTTCGGCTGCCCGCCCCAGGGGAGGGAGCAACCCCTTTACGCACGGCTCCTGAAACGTGTCGATGTCGGTCTCGGGGGTGGCCCGAGGGGCGAGGTGCGGGACGTCCCGGGTGGAGGCGATGGAACTCCCTCAGAAGGGAGGGATGTAGAATGTCCTCTACCGGTACCCAGCATCTCTCCTCCGGGCCGTACCCCTCCCACTCCACGAGGTACTGAAGGCCCCTGGCCCTGTCGATGTCCAGCGGGGGCGGAGGGACCTCCAGAACCTCATGTCCTTGCAGTGGACCAGCCACCACCGGCCTGAGGAGAGACACATGGAACGAGGGGTTAATACGTAGTCAGGCAGAAGTTGTAGCCTGTAACACACCTCGTTCAGTCTTCTCAGGACTTTGAACGGCCCCACAAACCGCGGGCCCAGTTTCCGGCAGGGGGAGGTTTCGGGTCGAGAGCCAGACCCGGTCCCCTGGTGCGTACACCGGGGCCTTACTGCGGTGGCGGTCGGTGCTCGCCTTATGCCGCCTCACGGCTCGTTGCAGGTGCACGTGGGCGGCACTCCATGTCTCCTCCAAGCGCTTAAACCACTCATCCACCGCAGGAGCCTCGGTCTGGCTCGGGTGCCACGGTGCCAGAACCGGCTGGTAACCTAGGACGCATTGAAACGGAGTTAGGTTAGTGGAGGAGTGGCGGAGTGAGTTCTGGGCCATCTCAGCCCAGGGAATGAACGCCGCCCACTCCCCCGGCCGGTCCTGGCAATACGACCTCAGAAACCTCCCCACATCCTGGTTCACTCTCTCCACCTGCCCGTTGCTCTCGGGGTGAAAACCTGAGGTAAGACTGACCGAGACCCCCAGATGTTCCATAAAAGCTTTCCACACCCTTGACGTGAATTGGGAACCCCGGTCAGACACTATGTCCTCAGGCACCCCGCAGGTCCGTCACAAAGTCCACCGACAGATGTGACCATGGCCGCTGTGGAACGGGTAAAGGTTGTAATTTACCTCTTGGCAGGTGTCTGGGCGCCTTGTACTGAGCACACACCGAGCAGGAGGAAACATAGGCCCTCACATCCTTGAATAAAGTGGGCCACCAGTACTTTACATTCAGACAGCGCACTGTCCGGGTGATGCCAGGATGACCAGAGGAGAGTGAGGTGTGAGTCCACACGATCAGGCGGTCACGGACACCGGACGGAACGTACCTTAGCCCTGCGGGACACTGAGGGGGAGTGGGCTCTGTACGCATGGCCCGCTCGATGTCCGTGTCCAACTCCCATCTGACCGGTGCCACTAGACAGGAGGCAGGAAGGATGGGAGTGGGATCGATGGGCCGCTCCTCTGTGTCATACACCCGGGACAGCGCGTCTGCCTTCACATTTTGTGAACCCGGTCTGTAGGATAGTGTGAAATCGAACCGGGTGAAAAACATGGCCCACCTTGCCTGGCGAGGATTCTGTCTCCTCGCCGTCCGGATGTACTCCAGATTGCGGTGGTCGGTCCAGATGAGAAAAGGGTGTTTAGCCCCCTCAAGCCAATGCATCCACACTTTCAGAGCTTTCAAGACAGCCAACAACTCCCTGTCCCCCACATCATAGTTTCACTCCGCTGAACTGAGTATTTTCGAAAAAAAAGCACAGGGGCGGAGCTTTGGTGGCGTACCCGAGCGCTGAGACAGGACAGCTCCTATCCCAGCCACCTCAACTATGAATGACCGAGAGGGATCCGGGTGAGCCAACACGGGGGCCGAGGTAAACAGAGCCTTCAGGCGACTGAAAGCCCTGTCCGCCTCAACTGACCAGCGCAGACGCACCGCCCCCGCCCTCAGCAGTGAGGTAATGGGAGCCGCTACCTGGCCGAAGCCCCGGATAAACCTCCGGTAGTAGTTGGCAAACCCTAAAAACCACTGCACCTCCTTTACCGTGGTTGGAGTCGGCCAATTACGCACGGCTGAAATGCGGTCTACCTCCATCTCCACCCCGGACGTGGAAATAGGATACCCCAAAAAGGAGACGGATTGTTGAAAGAACAGACACTTCTCTGCCTTGACATACAGGTCATGCTTCAACAGTCGACCAAGCACTCTGCGTACCAGGGACACATGCTCAGCGCGTGTAGCGGAGTATACCAGTATGTCATCGATATACACCACTACACCCTGCCCAAGTAGGTCCCTGAAGATCTCGTTTACAATTGAGGAGGATTGAAAGACTGCTGGAGCATTTTTCAACCCGTATGGCATGACGAGGTATTCATAGTGCCCTGAGGTGGTACTAAATGCTGTCTTCCACTCGTCCCCCCTTCGGATACGCACCAGATTGTAAGCGCTCCTGAGATCTAGTTTTGTGAAAAAGCGCGTCCCGTGTATTGACTCGATTGCACTGGCTATGAGGGGCAGCGTGTAGCTGAACCCCACAGTGATCTGATTTATCCCTCGATAGTCAATACACGGACGCAGTCCACCCTCCTTCTTTTTCACAAAAAAGAAACTCGAGGAGGCAGGTGAAGTGGAGGGCCGAATGTATCCCTGCCTCAGTGATTCGGAGACATAAGGAAACGACCCCCCCTCTGGCCTCCCTGAGCGCAGCACCTCCCAGCTCCATAGGTGTTGGAGCGGGGAGGCTGGAAGGTGGGGTTGACGGACCCTGATCGGGACGCCCTCGGGTGGCCAGCAGGTTATCCAGTCTGATGGACATGTCTACCAGCTGGTCTAGGGTGAGGGTAGCATCCCTGCATGCCAGCTCCCGACGGACGTCCTCCCAGAGATTACACCGGTAATTGTCGATCAGGGCCCTGTCATTCCACCCTGCGCTCGCAGCCAGGGTCCGGAAGTCCAGAGAAAAATCCTGGGCGCTCCTCGTCCCCTGCCGCAGATGAAACAGGCGCTCACCCGCCGATCTGCACTGGCTATGAGGGGCAGCGTGTAGCTGAACCCCACAGTGATCTGATTTATCCCTCGATAGTCAATACACGGACGCAGTCCACCCTCCTTCTTTTTCACAAAAAAGAAACTCGAGGAGGCAGGTGAAGTGGAGGGCCGAATGTATCCCTGCCTCAGTGATTCGGAGACATATGTCTCCATAGCCTCCGTCTCCGCCTGTGACAACGGATACACATGACTCCTCGGAAGTGCTGCGTCTACCAGGAGATTTATCGCACAATCCCCTCGTCGATGAGGTGGTAATTGAGTCGCCTTCAAATCGGCATACTCTGAGGGAATGTGCACGATGGGGGCCTGGTCTGAACCCTCCACCGTAGTCGCACCCACAGAAACACCCACACACCTCCCCGAGCACCCTCGGGACCACCCCTCCAGAGCCCTCCGTTGCCATGAAATTTCGGGGTCGTGACAGGCCAACCAGGGAATGCCCAACACCACAGGAAACGCAGGAGAATCAATCAGATACAGCTCAATTCTCTCCTCATGACCCCCCTGCGTCACCATACTAAGTGGTGCTGTGACCTCCCTAATCAGCCCTGACCCCAAAGGCCGACTATCTAAGGCATGCACAGGGAAGGGGACATTTAGAGACACAATAGGGATCCCTAACTTCTGGGCAAACGCCCGGTCTATAAAGTTACCAGCTGCGCCTGAATCGACTAGCGCCCTGTGCTGGAAATGCGGGGAACACTCAGGAAACATGACAAACAAAAACATATGTACAACAGAGAGCTCTGGGTGAGTCTGGTGCTGACTCACCTGGGAAGGCCCGACAGTGCTCTGCCTGCCACCTCGACTCCCGGGGGGACCTGTCCAGCACCGACCAGCCGTGTGTCCTCGGCGGCCACAGCTGGTGCAGGAAACGACCCCCCCTCTGGCCTCCCTGAGCGCAGCACCTCCCAGCTCCATAGGTGTTGGAGCGGGGAGGCTGGAAGGTGGGGTTGACGGACCCTGATCGGGACGCCCTCGGGTGGCCAGCAGGTTATCCAGTCTGATGGACATGTCTACCAGCTGGTCTAGGGTGAGGGTAGCATCCCTGCATGCCAGCTCCCGACGGACGTCCTCCCAGAGATTACACCGGTAATTGTCGATCAGGGCCCTGTCATTCCACCCTGCGCTCGCAGCCAGGGTCCGGAAGTCCAGAGAAAAATCCTGGGCGCTCCTCGTCCCCTGCCGCAGATGAAACAGGCGCTCACCCGCCGATCTCCCCTCAGGCGGATGATCGAACACCCGAAACCGGCGAGTGAACTCCCCGTAGTGGTCCAACGCCGCATCCTCCTCGAACCAGATGGCGTTGGCCCACTCCAGGGCTTTTCCAATCAGGCAGGAGACGAGGGCCGACACTCTCTCGCGTCCCGAGGGAGCCGGGTGAACGGTCGCCAGGTATAGCTCCAGCTGGAGCAGGAAACCCTGGCAACCGGTCGCTCCTCCATCGTACGCCCTTGGGAGCGAGAGCCGAATCCCACTGGGACCAGGGACAGGAGGAGCACTCAACGGAGCTGGTGGAGGAACTGGTGGAGGTGTGGGTGGTCCCACCTGTCCCCAACGTTCCATCGTCACCAGCACTCGATCCATGGCTGTACCCAGACGCTGCAGCATGTCCTCGTGTTGTTGAACACGCTCCTCCACTTGGGCAGGAGCACTGGGCTCACCTGCTGCTTCCATATGTTCAAGGTCGGTGATTCTGTGAGAAAGATGAGTGTAGCGAGTGGTGGAAGCAGGCGCAGGGAGGCTGGATGCGTTCGGTGGAGTAAACGTTTTAATTACTTTCCAACGAGACAAAACAAGGAAGAACACGTCACACACAGAGTACTTCCCACACGAAACAATCACCGACAAAAACCAGGGGGGGAGCAGAGGGAATAAAACGAACATAACATTTGTGAAATGGGAACCAGGTGTGAATGTAACGGGACAAACGAAACTGTAATGATCGGTGGTGGCTAGTACTCGGGTGACATCGACCTTCTTCGGCCGCCCGCCCCAGGGGAGGGAGCAACTTCGGCCGAAGTCGTGACACATGCGCACTCACAGTTTCTAGTAGTTGAAGTATTCCATTGCACGAAGGCAAAAGTAGCCTAGTAGCCTTGTGCAAGTGGGGAATATATTCAAAAACAGGTAGCTAAATATAATAACAATAAAGTGAGAAGAGTGAAAATCTATTTATTTTATCTTTGCATTCTAAAATAATTAAGACATATTTCTGATTATTTATTCCATTTCCATAATCATTGCGGAATAAATTCCTTACTTCTTTTGTGAGTATGAAACGAATGTGATCCTTTCTTACTCACAAAATAGCCTATAGGCCTACAACAAGTTAGGAAAGGCTACCATTTGTCCCATTTGTCATTTAATTGGGCCCACTTCACAGTAGTAAACACACTGAACAAAAATATAAACGCAACATGTAAAGTGTTGATCCCATGTTTAATGAGCTGAAGTAAAAAAATGTTTTGTGATCTTTTGCATTGAAGTGTATAGGCTACCACTCTAAGTAGGCCTACTGTAGTTTAAAAAAAAATCTGAGTAAACAATGTTTTAGAATTTGCGAACAGTGAAGCATATTTATGTTCGGGAGAAAGCAAATTATTGAATTCAAATGATCTGTTTACAGGTCCACAACAATTTGCAAATGTTTTAGTGTTTCAGAAACGGTCAGACATAGCAAATGAAACTGCCAAAAAATAACATTCTGCCAACACCCCAAAAGACATTTGATCAAGTTCGCCATTGATATTTCCTGTCTTGGCCTAATTCCAATGCTTCCAAAGTATACAACAAATAAGGGTGTCATTGTCCCCATAAAAGGTGAATGGTGGGCGTTATTCAGGCGGAGTTAGAATGCTTATGACAGGTCTGATTTATAACGGTAAACATGCATATATACAAAGGCCTCATCTCTGTGGAAAGATCCTCAGAGCCAGATGATGTGATGGCAGGTAGCCCTATACGGGGCTGCTGGCATCGAAACCCTCCCCGCTGAGGGAAGGAGTTCCAATGACGGGCCTTAAGGTTATTATTGCTGGTGGTAGTGGAGAGGTGGACGGTTGTCGACAAACTTTCTCTCTGTCAGAGAACATGGGTAAGTTGACATATAAATACATCCCAAGATTTACGCCCATTGGTTGAGAGGGATTATTGCAAGAGTGAGACCATAGTTTAAACAGCAAGCATGAGGAATGCCCATTATTGTGCTGTGCTTATAGGCTATAAGGCAGGGCTCTCCAACCCTGTTCCTGGAGAGCTACAGTCCTGTAGGTTTTTGCTCCAACCCTAATCTAGTGCACCTGATTGTAGTAATTACCTGATTGATAAACTGAACCAGTTTAACCGTGTTCACATTGTCAGTTTGAAGTGACTCAAATCATATTTATTTGCATACCTGATTCAAATCTGTTATTTTTCCTTCAATTTGAATAGCCAAAATGCACATGGAAATCGGATATTTCAAGTCACTTTTTAGGTGGTTTGAAGTCAGATACAAATCTGACTCCTGGCCATGTGACTTGTGTCTGAACGGTGTGTTCATTAAGTGTTCATACCCTATGATTTTGAACATTCAAAGCAGATAGGAAACATCCATGGCAGGCATTGTTGTCACCTTGGCTTGCTACATAACTTCTAAATGATAGGGAGCAGGAGCACCACCACCAATCAGCCTACACCACTGCACACATGAGATGTAGACCCAAGTCATGTGACATGTACTCGAGTACAACCCGAGTCGCAAATTTTGCGACTTCAGACTGAGGAGGGTGGCGAGTGGTAGAAGGAAAATGGTGTCCCTTGAGAGGGCAAGAACAAGATGTATGTCAGGAGAAGTGCAGTATTATCATAAGGAGACTTGGAATACGGAGGAGGAATGGAGGGAAAAAGAGAGGCTGAGGAGGTCAAATTGAGAGAGGGAGGAAGAGGGTGAGCTTGAATCGGTTAAAAATGGCAGAAGAAAGGGAGATGGTTTATTAAAGTAGAATGGTAGAAAGTGTAAGCAGCGTGAGCTGAAGACAGGAGGAGAAATGGAAGTGAATGAGAGTGAAGTATCGGAGGTGGTGGGTGTGGTGAAGTTCTTGGAGCCCGAGGCTTGCACCAAGGGTCAAGATGAAGATAGGTAGGAGTGACATTTTTGGAAAATGTGGACCCTTGCATTTTGGCTGATCCATTTGTGGTTTGACGGTGGGTGATTTGAGTTGGGTGGTGAGGAATCGGTGAAGGTAGAGTAACCAGAGGTGGTCTGGTGATAATTATGTTTCTGCTCTTTAAACGAATGGGGACAAGAGATGTTAATTGTTTTGCTCTCAAGAAAAAGGCGCCATTGAAAGTAGTGATTACTGGGGTAGTGTAATGATGATTTCTCGGGTATTGAAGAGTCAGGATGCAAGGAGGAACGATATCTGGCTCGTTGGAGATAGGAGACAATATTTATTCCGATCTGACATTCGTGATCACAAGCCGCACATGCTGGCAACGTTGTCACCCCAAACACTGAACCACAGACATCATGAAGCTTTTATCTAACACAAGTGAGACATAGAAGGTCATACTTCAGCATGCTTCGATCAGCAGAGTGCCCTAAATATCCTCCATGTTTAGTATGCATTTCAGGGGAATAGTACGAGTTGGACAATGTATCCCTAAACTGGTAGGAAAGTTTGTGTGTGTGCTTCTAGGAGGGTGCAGAGTGACTCACAGAGTTGAGCGCAGTGGTTTTGAAGATGGAACTGGAGTTCACATTGAAGTTCAACTGGAGTTCACGTTGAGGTTCAACTGGAGTTCACATTGAGGTTCAACTGGAGTTCGAGCTGAACCACAAGCAAAACATTGCAGGAGAATAAGGTTCTAAAAGGACTGGTCTGAAACTTGCCCAGCAGGAAGAACTTGATGTATGACATACTGTAGTATACAGGCTTGTTACATAGATACTTTGGAGGATCATTTTATTTACTTTTAAACTTGTGAACATCTGACTGCCAGATAACTACAAGTAGGATTGTGAATATTGCATGTATTTTGTAAACTGTATTGTGTTAACTGAATTGTTTATTTTTATTATTAAACTTTACATACCGACTTTTGGTGAGCTTGTTGAACCTGGGACTGTCTTATGTGTGTTTTGACATGTCTTAATGCATGGTAGGCTTATCATAGACATTTGATTAGGTCGAGCACACTGATCATAAACCATTCATTGGGGCACTAGAGTATTATTTACAGTTTAAACCAATATAGGACTTGAACAGCAAAGTCAAGTATTTTATCTGTGATCTAATGGGGAATCGGGCATAGCGTTTATACTGTCATATGAAAGGCAGATAAACAGGACTATCAGGGATTCACAGGCTAGATAGGATCTCAGGATCCTCTGGTAATTAAGAAATACACTGTACTTGTAAGGGCTGGATTGTGGTAACCTTTATGTCCATCAGGGGGAACCACAACCCAGTCCTTACATCAGGGAGGGAAGGTGAATGATCCCCAATCAGAGACAGCTGTCTAGCGTTGTCTCTGATTGGGAATTGTATTTAGCCTTCTCTCCCATCCACCTGCATGTGGATCATTATTTGTTTGCTTTGTTTGACTGCACTGCCAGTACTCAAGTAAGTCACCGTGGTTATTGGAACACTCTCTTTTTGTGATACTCTCCTTTTTGTTATATGCTTCGTGAGTCCATCTCATTTAATAAAAAGGATGACACTCCACCAGCGCTCTGTTTATCGTCCTTTGAATACTACGCACCGTGACAGAATGACCCACCACTACCAGACCAAGCAGCGTGAGAGGGAGAGAGAGGAGGTGCCGCCGCGTTATGCGCGACGCGCGATACGGGGAAACGCCCGCCAACAACCCCAAGGGAATTTTGGGGGGGTGCTATGGGGGTGGTCTGGCCGAGAGGAGGAGGCGCCAGTACCACTCTCCAGGTGGAATTGCGAGGAGAAAGAGGAACAGCGCTCGGTTCGGTCCGTGCCGACTCCGCACACCACCCCATCGGAGTGCATCAAAGGCACGGAGAGGCCGAAGGAGGAGGATCGCCCACCACTTCGTCTTCCCACGATCTATGATCGAGAGAAACCCAAGGGGTTTTATGAATACCCGAGGGAGGAACAGACAAGGTGGTGGAGAGCCTGGGTTGCTCTTCCATTGGAGCAGCAGACGGACCCGCTGCTAATAGAGATAGAGGAGGAGGAGGACTTTGGGCGCCGATACGCTTTAGTGAACAGGCTGATGGATATGCGGGAGCGGGCTTCTGAGCCAGTGAAGGTCAGCAACCCTGAGCCTCCAGTGAAGGTCAGCAGCCCTGAGCCTCCAGTGAAGGTCAGCAGCCCTGAGCCTCCAGTGAAGGTCAGCAACCCTGAGCCTCCAGTGAAGGTCAGCAACCCTGAGCCTCCAGTGAGGGTCAGCAACCCTGAGCCTCCAGTGAGGGTCAGCAACCCTGAGCCTCCAGTGAAGGTCAGCAGCCCTGAGCCTCCAGTGAAGGTCAGCAGCCCTGAGCCTCCAGTGAAGGTCAGCAGCCCTGAACCTCCAGTGAAGGTCAGCAGCCCTGAGCCTCCAGTGAAGGTCAGCAGCCCTGAGCCTCCAGTGAAGGTCAGCAGCCCTGAGCCACCAGTGAAGGTCAGCAACCCTGAGCCTCCAGTGAAGGTCAGCAGCCCGAGGCCTCCAGTGAAGGTCAGCAGCCTGAGGCCTCCAGTGAAGGTCAGCAGCCCGAGGCCTCCAGTGAAGGTCAGCAGCCCGAGGCCTCCAGTGAAGGTCAGCAGCCCGAGGCCTCCAGTGAAGGTCAGCAGCCCGAGGCCTCCAGTGAAGGTCAGCAGCCCGAGACCTCCAGTGAAGGTCAGCAGCCCGAGGCCTCCAGTGAAGGTCAGCAGCCCGAGGCCTCCAGTGAAGGTCAGCAGTCCGGAGCCCAATCCGGGTCCAGCCGTCTGCTCCGCTCCAGAGCCAGAGCAGTCTGCTCCACCGGTGCCCAGTCCGGGGCCGGTCGTCTGCTTTGCTCCCGTGCCGGAGCAGTCCGCTCCACCGGTGCCCAGTCCGGGGCCGGTAGTCTGCTTCGCTCCCGTGCCGGAGCAGTCCGCTCCACAGGATTGGGCATACAAATGGGAGGCAAGGAGGAAGTTGCCGGCAATATAGACGCCACACCCGAGGCCGGAGCCGGAGCCCCCACCAACAACAACCTCCTTACATCAGGGAGGGAAGGTGAATGATCCCCAATCAGAGACAGCTGTCTAGCGTTGTCTCTGATTGGGAATGGTATTTAGCCTTCTCTCACATCCACCTGCATGTGGATCATTATTTGTTTGCTTTGTTTGACTGCACTGCCAGTACTCAAGTAAGTCACCGTGGTTATTGGAACACTCTTTTTGTGATACTCTCCTTTTTGTTATATGCTTCGTGAGTCCATCTCATTTAATAAAAAGGATGACACTCCACCAGCGCTCCGTTTATCGTCCTTTGAATACTACGCACCGTGACAGTACTTGGATAGAAGGTTAAACAAATTCTAAACTCTAATAGCTATTAACAGGTAGACAACTAGTGGAGTGCAGTCTTTGAACCTATGAAACTCAATTGACGTAAGACTTAGACCACTAGCCGACTGATAGCACTTATCTTTTAAATATATTAAAGGTAATTAACTCTTACTAAAGCGGACAATCTAAGTTTACCTATACACCGGCCAATTAGGACTCTCTCTGGGAGAATACTAATTGATGGCGGAAAATAGGAAGTACTCTGGGTCTAATAGACCTGGCTGGCAGTTAGCAGGCTCATAAACTGTGTGGAACTAGTAGATACATTTTTATTTTTTTTTATTTTTTTATTTCACCTTTATTTAACCAGGTAGGTCAGTTGAGAACAAGTTCTCATTTGCAACTGCGACCTGGCCAAGACAAAGCAAAGCAGTGCGACAAAAACAACACAGAGTTACACAGTAAACAAACATGGTCAAAAACACAATGGAAAGTCTATATACAGAGTGCAAAATGTAGTGCAAAATGCAGTAAGGTTAAGAGGTAGGACAATAAATAGACCATAGTGGTGAGACAAATTACAGATTATCATCATTAACACAGGAATGAAGGATGTGCAAATTATGATGTGCAAATAGAGATACTGGAGTGCAAGATTTGTGAAAAATAACAAAAATAAATATGGGGATGAGGTAGTAGTGTGGGCTATTTACAGAAGGGCTATATACAGGTGCAGTGATCGATAAGCAGCTTTGACAGCTGACGCTTAAAGTTAGTGAGGGAGATAGGAACCTCTAGCTTCAGTGATTTTTGCAATTCGTTCCAGTCATTGGCGGCAGCGAACTGGAAGGAATGGCGGCCAAAGGAGGTGTTGGCTTTGGGGGTGACCAGTGAGATATACCTGCTGGAGCGCATGCTACGGGTGGGTGTTGCTATAGTGACCAGTGAGCTGAGATAGGGCGGGGATTTACCTAGTAATGACTTATAGATGACCTGGAGCCAGTGGATTTGGCGACGAATATATAATGAAGGCCAGCCAACGAGAGCATACAGGTCGCAGTGGTGGGTAGTGTATGGGGCTTTGGTAACAAAACGGATGGCACTGTGATAGACTACATCCAATTTGCTAAGTAGAGTGTTGGAGGCTAGTTTGTAAATGACATCGCCGAAATCAAGGATCGGTAGGATAGTCAGTTTTACAAGGGCATGTTTGGCAGCATGAGTGAAGGAGGCTTTGTTGCGAAATAGGAAGCCAATTCTGGATTTAATTTTGGATTGGAGATGGTTGATGTGAGTCTGGAAGTTGAGTTTACAGTCTAACCAGATGCCTAGGTATTTGTAGGTGTCCACGTATTCTAATTCGGACCCGTCGAGAGTAGTGATGATAGTCCGGTGGGCGGGTGCTGGCAGCGTTCGATAGAAAAGCATGCACTTAGTTTTACTAGCGTTTAAGAGCAGTTGGAGGCCACGGAAGGAGTGTTGTATGGCGTTGAAGCTTGATTGAAGGTTAGTAAACACAGTGTCCAAAGAGGGGCCAGATGTATACAGAACGGTGTCATCTGCGTAGAGATGGATCAGAGAGTCACCAGCAGCAAGAGCGACATCGTTGATGTATATAGAGAAAAGGGTTGGCCCAAGAATTGAACCCTGTGGCACCCCCATAGAGACTGCCAGAGGATCGGACAATAGGCCCTCCGATTTGACACACTGAACCCTGTCTGCAAAGTAGTTAGAGAACCAGGCAAGGCAGTCACTTGAGAAACCAAGGCTGTTGAGTCTGCCAATAAGAATGCGGTGATTGACAGAGTCGAAAGCCTTGGCCAGGTCGATGAAGACGGCTGCACAGTACTGTCTTTTATCGATGGCGGTTATGATATCGTTCAGTACCTTGAGCGTAGCTGAGGTGCACCCATGACCAGCTCTGAAACCAGATTGCATAGCAGAGAAGGTACGGTGGGATTCGAAGTGGTCAGTTATCTGTTTGTTAACTTGGCTTTCGAAAACTTTAGAAAGGCAGGGCAGGATGGATATTGGTCTATAACAGTTTGGGTCTAGAGTGTCTCCTCCTTTGAAGAGGGGGATGACCGCGGCAGCTTTCCAATCTCTAGGGATCTCAGACGATACGAAAGAGAGGTTGAACAGGCTAGTGATAGGTGTTGCAACAATTTTGGCTGATAATTTCAGAAAGAGAGGGTCCATATTATCTAGCCCAGCAGATTTGTAGGGGTCCAGACTTAGCAGCTCTTTCAGAACATCAGCCGTCTGGATTTGGGTGAAGGAGAAGCGGGGGGGGCTTGGGCAAGTAGCTGCCGAGGGTGCAGAGCTGTTGGCCGGGGTAGGGGTTGCCAGGTGGAAAGCATGGCCAGCTGTAGCAAAATGCTTATTGAAATTTTCGATAATCGTGGATTTATCGGTAGTAACAGTGTCTCCGAGCCTCAATGCAGTGGGCAACTGGGAGGAGGTGCTCTTATTCTCCATGGACTTTACAGTGTCCCAGAACTTTTTGGAGTTAGTACTACAGGAAGCAAATTTCTGTTTGAAAAAGCTGGCCTTTGCTTTTCTAACTGACTGTGTGTACTTGTTCCTGACTTCCCTGAATAGCTGCATATCGCGGGGGCTATTCGATGCTAATGCAGTGCGCCACAGGATGTTTTTCTGTTGGTCTAGTGCAGTCAAGTCTGGGGTGAACCAAGGGCTATATCTATTCTTAGTTCTACGTTTTTTGAAAGGGGCATGCTTATTTAGGATGGTGAGGAAAGCACTTTTAAAGAACAACCAGGCGTCCTCTACTGACGGGATGAGGTCAATATCCTTCCAGGATACCTGGGCCAGATCGAATAGAAAGGCCTGCTCACAAAAGTGTTTTAGGGAGCGTTTAACAGTGATAAGGGGTGGTCGTTTGACCGCTGACCCATTGCGAACGCAGGCGATGAGGCAGTGATCGCTGAGATCCTGGTTGAAAACAGATGAGGTGTATTTGGAGGGCAGGTTAGTCAGGATGATATCAATAATGGTACCCATGTTTACGGATTTAGGGTTGTACCTGGTGGGTTCCTTGATAATTTGAGTGAGATTGAGGGCATCTATCTTAGATTGAAGGACGGCCGGGGTGTTAAGCATATCCCAGTTTAAGTCACCTAACAGTACAAACTCTGAAGATAGATGGGGGGCAATCAATTCACATATGGAGTCCAGGGCACAGCTGGGGGCTGAGGGGGGTCTGTAACAGGCGGCAACAGTGAGAGACTTATTTCTGGAAAGGTGGATTTTTAAAAGTAGAAGCTCAAACTGTTTGGGCACGGATCTGGACAGTATGACAGAACTCTGCAGGTTATCTCTGCAGTAGATTGCAACTCCGCCACCTTTGGCAGTTCTATCTTGACGGGAAATATTGTAGTTGGGGATGGAGATTTCCGAATTATTGGTGGCCTTCCTGAGCCAGGATTCAGACACAGCTAGGACATCCGGGTTGGCGGAGTGTGCTAAAGCAGTGAATAAATCTAACTTAGGGAGGAGGCTTCTAATGTTGACATGCATGAAACCAAGGCTTTTACGGTTACAGAAGTCAACAAATGAGAGCGCCTGGGGGATAGGTGTAGTACTGGGAGCTACAGGACCTGGGTTTACCTCTACATCACCAGAGGAACAGAGGAGTAATAGAATCAGTATTCTACTAAGGGCTTTAAGAACAGGACGTCTAGTACGTTGGGTACATTGAATAAAAGGAGCAGATTTCTGTGCGTGGTGGAATAGATTGAGGGCATAATGTACAGACAAGGGTATCGTAGGGTGTGAGTTCAGTGGAGGTAAACCTAGGCGTTGGGTAATGAAGAGAGAGGTTGCATCTCTGGAGACACCATTTAAGCTAGGTGAGGTCTCCGCATGTGTGGGGGGAGGGACAAAGGAGCTATCAGAGGATATAAGCAGGAAAGGACTTAGCAAGGGAATAAACAGTTACTTAAATAAGAGACGAGGAAGAGACTTGATATCTTGTCTATAAACTAAGCGGTGAGCTATCGTCTCTTAGCAACAGAGGAAGTGAAAGTAGAACAGGAAGTTGCTGAGAGAGGAGCTAGGGCGTCTCTCTGACAAAAGCCTGTTTGTATAGGGCAGACAGACAGAGGACGAAGAACGACCCCAGGGTCCCAACCGCGACAATATCAATACATATTTTTTTCTATTGATTTAAGTATATTTTAGTAGTTATAACAACTTTATCTAAACCTTCATATTAAACATGGTTTCCAAAATACATATAGATTCTCCACAAGTGGTATACATACAGTGGGGAGAACAAGTATTTGATACACTGCCGATCTAAAACAAAAATCCAGAAAATCACATTGTATGATTTTTTTATAATTAATTTGCATTTTATTGCATGACATAAGTATTTGATCACCTACCAACCAGTAAGAATTCCGGCTCTCACAGACCTGTTAGTTTTTCTTTAAGAAGCCCTCCTGTTCTCCACTCATTACCTGTATAAACTGCACCTGTTTGAACACGTTACCTGTATAAAAGACACCTGTCCACACACTCAATCAAACAGACTCCAACCTCTCCACAATGGCCAAGACCAGAGAGCTGTGTAAGAACATCAGGGATAAAATGGTAGACCTGCACAAGGCTGGGATGGGCTACAGGACAATAGGCAAGCAGCTTGGTGAGAAGGCAACAACTGTTGGCACAATTATTAGAAAATGGAAGAAGTTCAAGATGACGGTCAATCTCCCTCGGTCTGGGGCACCATGCAAGATCTCACCTCATGGGGCATCAATGATCATGAGGAAGGTGAGGGATCAGCCCAGAACTACACGGCAGGACCTGGTCAATGACCTGAAGAGAGCTGGGACCACAGTCTCAAAGAAAACCCTTAGTAACACACTACGCCGTCATGGATTAAAATCCTGCAGCGCACGCAAGGTCCCCCTGCTCAAGCCAGCGCATGTCCAGGCCCGTCTGAAGTTTGCCAATGACCATCTGGATGATCCAGAGGAGGAATGGGAGAAGGTCATGTGGTCTGATGAGACAAAAATAGAGCTTTTTGGTCTAAACTCCACTCCCGTGTTTGGAGGAAGAAGAAGGATGAGTACAACCCCAAGAACACCATCCCAACCGTGAAGCATGGAGGTGGAAACATCATTCTTTGGGGATGCTTTTCTGCAAAGGGGACAGGACGACTGCACCGTATTGAGGGGAGGATGGATGGGGCCATGTATCGCAAGATCTTGGCCAACAACCTCCTTCCCTCAGTAAGAGCATTGAAGATGGGTCGTGGCTGGGTCTTTCATTATGACAACGACCCGAAATACACAGCCAGGGCAACTAAGGAGTGGCTCCGTAAGAAGCATCTCAAGGTCCTGGAGTGGCCTAGCCAGTCTACAGACCTGAACCCAATAGAAAATCTTTGGAGGGAGCTGAAAGTCCGTATTGCCCAGCGACAGCCCCGAAACCTGAAGGATCTGGAGAAGGTCTGTATGGAGGAGTGGGCCAAAATCTCTGCTTCAGTGTGTGCAAACCTGGTCAAGAACTACAGGAAACGTATGATCTCTGTAATTGCAAACAAAGGTTTCTGTACCAAATATTAAGTTCTGCTTTTCTGATGTATCAAATACTTATGTCATGCAATAAAATGCAAATTAATTACTTAAAAATCAATCAATCATGTGATTTTCTGGATTTTTGTTTTAGATTCCGTCACTCACAGTTGAAGAGTACCTATGATAAAAATGACAGACTTCTACATGCTTTGTAAGTGGGAAAACCTGCAAAATCGGCAGTGTATCAAATACTTGTTCTCCCCACTGTATATGATTCGAGTCTCATTTTCCACATGTCATCATCACTAACACATTTTGATACAAAAACACATCCTCAGTAGACAAACATCAACACTCTTTCCATTATAGTCAAAACCCTCAATTTAACATACATCAACACTGACAGAATGTACATTGATATTAATATACATTATAATCTTCCTCTAATCCTCATCAACCTTCTCATCCCGATTATAATTATAATTACAGATCCGTATCTTAATGCATTCTTACTATAAATGTATTATAAATTTAGCAACAAAAATCTATTACAGGTACAGTTGATCAACCCTTCTATCCCGGCACTCTTCCTCTGGCATGTCTTCCTTTTTTTCTTCTTCAGACACTTTCACAGTTCAAAGTTGACCCATGATAATGTCCCAATTTCAATGTTCCACCTCCTCATCCTTTACCACACATGATGTTTTGTCCATTTTCCAACCAGTCTAACGTCAACGTGCAACGAGTTTAAAACAGATCTCTCTTCATGCTCACTCCACGTGGACTCCTGTCACACTCCTCAGATAAACATGAAGAAAACATTTGACAGCTCTTACTGGACTCAGGACAATATAACATTCAATATTGAACCGGTTAGAGGGATTCAGGTCCACATAATCTTTGTAAAATCGTCCCTGCATGAAGATACCATCTGAAATAACCTCAAGAGAGAAGACAGATCAGAACAACAGTTTATTGGAGCTCGTAATTGGCTTGGATCCACAGCATCCGGAATTTAGAAGACCCATCCTTAGGAAGTAATCTTGAACATCCAGCAGACCCAATCTAGTGGAATTTGCATGAAACAAAACATAACAACCACACAATACATTAATACATATTCCTTAATGTGCAAAACTTCCAACCAAAATCTCAAATTCTGAGTAATTAAAAAAATAATACCACCACTGGTAAAAAATAAAACAAAACATTTTTAAATAACCCAAATCAAATTAGGATCATTACCCCTAATAATACCATAAAGAAAATAAAAATTGGTCATAGTTAAATTAGACTTCATACATCCTAACCTTTTCAAAGACATCCCACTCTTTCTTCCTTTGGACCAAATCACAAATAAGCAATGAACTATAAACTTCATTTTACAAATCAGTGTTGCAAATTACCTTCAAATCAGAATTACAAATGATCTTCAAATCTGTATTATTAATGACCTTAAATTCATAGTCCAAATAACTTACCATTGAGGGTGATCAATCCCCACTGGAAAGTCAGTGTCACAGGACGATATACGGAGCGATCGTGGAGTGACATCCTTTTTATTTGAATGAGATGTTCTCACAAAGCAGTACAAATAAACAAGGAGAGTTTTTTTTTTTTTTTACACAAAACCAGGGGGAACCATGGCAGGGCACTGAGGTGGCTGATGGTGGGGGCTCCGGTTCCGGCTTCGGGCGTGACGCAGGCAGTGAAAGCTGCTTTCTTCCTGCCTCCCCGTTGCACGCCCGGTCCGGTCCGGACCCCGGCGCCACAGAGGGGCTGAACGTTGTGCTCACCCTGGGCACCGGCGCAGAGATGGTTTCCAACCACAGAGCTGTGCTGGCCTCTGGAGGCTCTGGGCTGTCGGCCTTCGCTGGAGGCTCCGTGCTGTCGATCGTCACTGTAAGCTCCATGCTGTCGATCGTCGCTGTAGGCTCCGTGCGAGGAGCAGGCACGGGGCGTACTGGACTGGGGGAACGCACCACTGGTCTGGTGCGAGTAGCAGGCACGGGCCGTACCGGGCTGGGGGAACGCACCACTGGTCTGGTGCGAGTAGCAGGCACGGGCCGTACCGGGCTGGGGGAACGCACCACTGGTCTGGTGCGAGTAGCAGGCACGGGCCGTACCGGGCTGGGGGAACGCACCACTGGTCTGGTGCGAGGAGCTGGGACGGGCTGTACCTGGCTGGGGACACGCACCGTTGGTCTGGTGCGTTGAGCTGGCACGGGTCGCACCGGGCTGGGGACACGAACCATTGGGCTGGTGCGCGGAGCAGGCGCGGGCCGTACCCGGCTGTTGGTGCGCACCGATGGTGTGGTGCGCTGAGTCGGTCTCCTCCTTCTCCGACTCTGGACCGGCGCTGGAGGCACCGGACTGGGAACTGGCGCTGGAGTATGACTATTCCTGTCGTCCCTTCTCCACCGCCAATCCCCATCCTGTGAGGGTTCCTCCGGGAACCCCCACGAGTGAGGGAACAGCATCACATCGTCGTCTTCCTCCGACTCCTCTCTGTACTCCTGTTCCCACGGCTGTAGGGGCTCCTCCTGGAACCCCCACGAGTGCAGTGGTCGGGGCTCTTCTCCTTCGATCCCCGACCACCCCCATAGCCCCCCCCCCAAAATCAGTTTGGGGGTTTTTCTGGGCTCCAGGCTGGTCCTTTACCTTTCTGGCCCTTTGACCTCCGGACCCCAGCCTTCCTCCACCGAACGATAATGGGAGTATTCCTCCTCGGTCATTTTTCCCATACCGAGGAGGATATCTCCCAATGTCAGTCCCCAATGCGTCCCTGGTTGGTGGATCATTCTGTCACGGTGCGAAGTTAAGGGACGATATACGGAGCGATCGTGGAGTGACATCCTTTTAATTTGAATGAGATGTTCTCACGAAGCATTACAAATAAACAAGGAGAGTGAAAACAAAACGACTACAAACAAAACACAGTGACTTACATTTTGGCTCAACAAGCAGACAGACACGAACAATGATCCACATATTGGTAGATGTGAGGGATGGCTAAATACTATCCCCAATCAGAGACCAACTCTAGACAGCTGTATCCGATTGGGGATCATTTACCATCCCTAGTTTTGGTGTAAGGGTTTGACTCTGGTCCTACCACTCCCCCTAGTGGGAGTAAGGCTTGACCACTGACCTCTGTCCTGACTGTAAGGGTTTAGTCTAAGTTCATACAACCTTTTTACAACATTCTTCTTACTATATTAAACCCATGAAAGAAAAACAGTGAAAGATGTCATACATTCCGTAACCCTGGTTGACAATAAGTTTCCAGTACATTTCTGATCAAAAACATTCACGTCTTTAATTAAATTCAGAAAATAAAACTTCGGAAATGAGTGTGTGCCCCTTTAAGATACTACTCGGCACCAAAACTAATGGAAAACGTCCTTAAATCCAACTGAAAATAGAACCTCACAATAAATCAAACATAGTATTTCAAAAACACCAACAATTGTGTTACAATTGTTACAACAAAAATGGCCAGGCCTTTCATGTCGTTGCTCGCGTCACAGCTGAATCCGGACACTGCAGAATGACACTCATAGCTCTCCCAAAATAATAACATCGGAAACATTTCACAGAGATAATGAAAACCCCCCTTTCCTGGAAAAGAAAGTATCAATTCCGTTAGCATTCACTCTACCAATATCATAATCAGCAATACCATAGTTTTTAAATTCCCAGCAAAACATGATAATGATGATTCCACTTTTCTCCCTCAAATCATTAATTACTTGTTTTAATGTACCCAAACGTTTATGTTTACTTAAATTACATTAACTTGTCAGGCTCTGGCCATTGGCTCCTCTAGATGGCCAGGGTCAGAGCCTGACAGATCTAGGGATCTAGATCTATGATTATGTTTTGTGTTAAATCCCCAATTAGAGACAGCTGCGAAGCGTTGTCTCTGATTGGGGATTCTATTTAATTTGTTTCTGTCCCACACCTCAGTGTGGGTCATTGTCTAAATGTCCGTGAAAGTAAGTGTGTTTAAGATTCTGATATCATAGTTTTTTTGTATAGTTCGTCATCGAGTAAGTAGTGTTCACGCTTGTCTTTACGTTGTTGTTTAGGTAGTTCACATTGAGTATATATATAATTAAATTACAATGTCGAACTATCTATCACTGCTCTGTGCCTTGGTCTGTTCCTACACCCATCCGTGACAGAATGACCCACCAAAGCAAGACCAAGCAGCGCTATTATGGAGAGTCGGAGTGGCTGGAAGAAGAGGATCGGCCACCACTTCGTCCTCCAACGGTCTATAATAGAGAGAGACCCGATCGACCAAAGCAAGAACAAGCCCGGTGGTGGAGAGCCTGGATTGCTCTTCCCCCTGAGACGCAGCCGGACCCGTTCATTCAGAAAATAGAGGACTTCGAGCGACGATTGGCACTTATGACGGAGCTGATGTCTCTACGGGAGAGGGCTTCTGAACCTGTGAAGGTTGTGCTTCCCCCAGCTACGATTCCGGTTACATTCACCAGCCCGACTGTGCCAATTCCAAGTCCCAGAGCTTCCAGCGAAGGTCCGCAGCCCGGAGCCTCCAGCGAAGGTCCGCAGCCCGGAGCCTCAAACGACGGCCCGCAGCACGGAGCCTCCAGCGAAGGTCCGCAGCCCGGAGCCTCCACTCAAGGTCCACAGCCCGGAGCCTCAAGCGACGGCCCGCAGCACAGGGCCTCCAGCGACGGTCCGCAGCCCGCAGCCTCCAGCGACGCCCGCAGCACAGAGCCTCAAGCGATGGCCCGCAGCACGGAGCTTCCAGCAACGGTCCGCAGCACGGAGCCTCCAGAGACGGTCCGCAGCACGGAGCCTCCAGAGACGGTCCGCAGCACGGAGCCTCCAGCGACGATCCAGGGCCCCGAGCCTCCAGTGACGGCCCACGGTCTGGAGGCTTCCAGATGCCAGCACAGCTATGTGGCTGGAACCCCTTCTCTGCTTCGGTGCCCAGGCCGGGCACGATGTACAGCCCCACTTTGGAGCAGGAGCTCCTTAGCGTGCCGGTGCCCAGTCTGGGGCCGGCTACCAGCCAAACTACACAGCTGGTACTCACCTCTGCGTTGATGCCCAGGGTGGGCACGGCGTGCAGCCCCGCTTTGGAGCAGGAGCTCCTTAGCGTGCCGGGTCAGTCTGGGTCATTGTCTAAATGTCCGTGAAAGTAAGTGTGTTTAAGTTTCTGATATCATTGTTTTTTTGTATAGTTAGTCATCGAGTAAGTAGTGTTCACGCTTGTCTTTACGTTGTTGTTTAGGTAGTTCACATTTGAGTATGTATATAATAAAATTACAATGTCGAACTATCACTGCTCTGTGCCTTGGTCTGTTCCTACACCCATCCGTGACAACACTTAGGTTGAAGTCATTAAAACTCATTTTTCAACCACTCCACAGATATCATGTTAACAAAATGCAAATAAATCCCAGAACAACAGCAAAGGACCTTGTGAAGATGCTGGAGGAAACAGGTACAAAAGTATCTATATTAACAGTAAAACGAGTCCTACTGTGTATCGACTTAACCTGAAAGGCCGCTCAGCTAGGAAGAAGCCACTTATCCAAAACCACCATAAAAAAGCCAGACTACGGTTTGCAACTGCACATGGGGACAAAGATCGTACTTTTTGGAGAAATGTCCTCTGGTCTGATGAAACAAAAATAGAACTGGTTGGCCATAATGACCATTGTTATGTTTGGAGGAAAAACAGGGAGGCTTGCAAGCCGAAGAACACCATCCCAACCGTGAAGCACGCAGGTGGCAGCATCATGTTGTGGGGGTGCTTTGCTGCAGGAGGGACTGGTGCACTTCACAAAATAGATGGAATTATGTGAAAATTATGTGGATATATTGAAGCAACGTCTCAAGACATCAGTCAGGAAGTTAAAGCTTGGTCGCAAATGGGTCTTCCAAATGAACAATGACCCCAAGCATACTTCCAAAGTTGTGGCAAAATGGCTTAAGGACAACAAGGTCAAGGTATTGGAGTGGCCATCACAAAGCCCTGACCTCAAGTTTGTGGGCAGAACTGAAAAAGTGTGTGCGAGTAAGGAGGCCTACAAACCTGACTCTGTAAGGAGGCCTACAAACCTGACCTGAAGTTCTGTTAGGAGGAATGGGCCAAAATTCCCCCAACTTATTGTGGGAAGCTTGTGGAAGGCTACCCGAAACGTTTGACCCAAGTTAAAGGCAATGCCACCAAACACTAATTGAGTGTATGTTAACTTCTGACCCACTGGGAATGTGATGAAAGAAATAAAAGCTTAAATAAAATCACTCTCTACTATTATTCTGACATTTCACATTCTTAAAATAAAGTGGTGATCCTAACTGACCTAAAACAGGGATTTTTACTAGGATTAGATATCAGGAAAAACAGAGTTTAAATGTATTTGGCTAAGGTGTATGTAAACCTCCGACTTGTACATCAGAACTTGTTTGGTCTCTTCATTCGCCCAACGCCCGCCAACAAAGGTTACACCATACCCAAACCGTCACACTAAGTATTCCAAGTCGACAGAGCAGAAAACTTGCAAGTTCATGTACGTTTCCCCTGTCCACCATGTGTTGTTAATCATAAAGCAGAGCCCACCACCCTTGCTCTTGCCAGAGAGAGCACGCTTCCTATCCGCTTTAAAAACATCAAACCCGCTGGTTTGTATATAATCCGTCTGGGAGTATGTTGCAGGATCTGATGTCCCTCTGGAAGGAAATCCTTCCAGAGGGATTCATTAAAGTTTGTTCATTAATGATTGAAAATTGGCGAGTAGTATGCTCGATAATGGAGGACGGGTCGCACGGCGTCTTAATCTCAATAAGACCCCGCCTCGTCTGCCACTCCGTCAGCGTCTTCATTTCCTACTCTCCGGTAGGACTCTCAAGCAGCTCAGCTCCTCCCCGAAGAAGCTAGTCCATTGTTCTGCTGTCTCAGGGAATTTGGAGAGGTCGGGTGGATGGTGAGTACACAGTGATTCTTATTCCAAAAGTTCTACCTGGGTGTGTGTAGTAATGTAGCAATTTTTTATCAACGCTCAAGACGAGGCGCCCTCTGTCGGCGCCATCTTGCACAGGCCGGGCACAAAGCACTTCATCTAGCAAAGTGTGCGTCTCTCCACTGTCCTCTGGTATTTATTTAGCAAACATGATAGATAATGTACACAAGGAAGAACTCGTCACTGAAATGTTGAAGCAGCTTACACCTAAACTGTATGGGAAGAAAACAAAACGATTTCTCAGTTTGATCAACTAGGCTACTAATAACAACCGCAGCTGCATAGGCTAATGCGCCTGTCTCCTCTTGCCCTCTGGACAGGGTAAATTAAGTGGTAATGTTATGCAGCCTATTTATAGTCCATTATTTGTGTTAGCAAAACATTTTAATTTGATCAAATTTGGTTTAGGCTACATTCAAACTTGGCCTGGCTGGCTGGCTACTTTGACCTTTTCAATAAAAAATTACTAATAGAAATTAATCAAACAACACAATACTGATTACATAAATAGAATGAGTTCCTTTTTAATTGCAGTTGCATAGGCTTATAGGTTGCAAACCTGCATAACGCAAGCTCAGCCCTGTGAGTTAGATTGTTCAATTGCAGTGGTTGTGTCTGTGTAAAGGAAAATAGGTTGCTGCAGTTTGACAGGATTTTCATTCTCCGTGACAGGGTTTCCATCCTCCCTAGGGTCAGGGTTTGTGGCTCGTTTAGAAAATATCTGTATACCTAGATGGCAGGTAGCCTAGTGGTTAAGAGCGTTGGACCAGTAAATGAATGGTCATTGGTTTGACCCTATAGGGTCCTGATTTATACCTGGTTGGGTTACCAGATTAGGAAAAGCTCCGGGCCACAATGTTCCCCACCACTCTGGGACCTGTGGTGCCACTTCTACATCAGCGCATCATCAGTCCCAAAAATCGTTGCATTCAGTTTCAAATACCATTTTGTAATGGTGGACTAAAAGGAAAGCAGTTTGTAAAACATCTGGGTCCAAAATCCCTGATGCATTGCAATTGCAATGAAATTGGTATTAAACACTTGACTTGACTTGAGCTGAGCTGTGGAACTTAGGACTTTACTTGACACTTGACCCTTATTACTTGGGACTTGCCTAGGGACTTGCAAAATTGGGACTTAGTCCCATCTCTGCTGCACACACACGCCCGTCGTTACTATGACATCTAGCATAGCAAATAACTGCTGTCTGTACACACACAAATCGGATTTGGTCACTTGTAACTTGCTGTTTGGACAGTCAGTAGTCCAAAACGGATAAAAAAAAATATTGGCGCAGTGGTCTAAGGCACTGCATTGCAGTGCTAGAGGCGTCACTACGGACCTGGGTTCGATCCCAGGCTGTGTCGCAGCCTGCCGCGACCGGGAGACCAATGAGGTGGCACACAATTGGCCCAGCGTTGTCCGGGTTAGGGGAGGGTTTGGCAGGCCAGGATGTCCTTGTCCCATCGTGCTCTAGCGACTCCTTGTGGTGGGCCGGGCGCATGCACACTGACTTCGGTCGCCAGTTGTAAGGTGTTACCTCCGACACATTGGTGCGGCTGGCTTCCTGATTAAGTGAGCAGTGTGTCAAGAAGCAGTGTGGCTTGGCAGGGTCGTGTTTCTGAGGGCACATGGTTTTTGACCATCGCCTCTCCTGAGTCCGTGAGGGAGTTGCATCGATGGGACAAGACTGTAACTACCAATTGGATATCACGAAAAAGGGGGTAAATAACTGATTTGAGCGTTAAGGCCTGCAGTGTGAACAAGGCTTCAGTTGCAACTAGGGTTGGATAGAAAACCTACAGAATGACATTCCGCACATGGCTAATGGAAAAGAGTAGAAGAAACAAGAAGCTATGATGATACATTTGTATTCATTTGAAAAGGTAAAGGAGAGCTGCACGCTAGGAGCACAGATGCAATTATTTAATAACCAACGCTTCGACAGACAAGATGCCTTCATCAGGCATCAGAGTATAATGACGTATAATGACGTTTGTATTGATTCCCACCATGCCTGTCGAATAGGAAATAAAGTGAATTATGTTATGTTTACTGGATGTTAAACGAGCGAACTTTCGAAAACTACATTTGTATTGACGCTTTGTCATTGGGCTTCTGTCACGATCGGCATTGTTTGTAGGAGTCCAGTTATTGGCCAAATGTATTATTTTGCACCCAAGTTAAGTATGTCTCAATAGAAAGACACAAATTACCCTTTCTCACTGTGCACATTTTCACTTTTGCACATCAGCATCATGCTTTAATCAAGAGAACATACTGTATGTTTGCTGTTCAAGTCTCCTATACAGTACATTTCCCTATACAGTTTATAGTGTGTGAGTCTGTCTAACTATTTGAAACATCTCCACCTGTAGATATTAGGCTGCTACATCTGACAGCAGACAGCTCTAACTGCATCATCCTCAAAGAACAGATCTACATTATAGCTATCCTTCCTTTGTGGTAGCGAATGTTATTCCTGAGACCTCTGATTGCTCCGTCCATCCTGGGCTCTGCTCCGCTAACAAGCCCAACCACTGCCATCTACTGATCTATACTCCAAATCAAGTGCCAGATATATCACATAAAGACATAATGAATACTTTAAGATAATATTCACTACAAGCCCATAAAACCAAATATATTAATGGGTCATTATGATGAGTTTACATAGTCAAAGAAGGGCATAGGCGCTGAAATCATTTTATTTTTTATTGAAACATTGGCTCTACAGCAAAAGGTGAGATGATATCTTCAGACTTACACCTTTGAAATGGTGCAATGTTAGCTTCACACTGTAGCTACAATAACACAGTATGAACAACCGAGCACATCACCGCAGAGATTTTAACGTGGGCTGCTGCTGAGTTCATAAAAATGTCCTGCATCAATCATTCAAGTCAATAAATATTTGATCTTTGTTCTGAGTCATTCAAAGTGAGGCCCATCTCTCTCTCTCTCTCTCTCTCTCTCTCTCTCTCTCGTCTCCCCCCTCTCTCTTCTCCTCCTGTCATTTGGACAAGCTGCTCAGTGGCCCTGAAACACAGCACATTATGCCGCTCCGTTGATCATCGTTCAGTGTTGCTCCCTGCATCTGAATGTGATGTAAATGATATGATGAATTCCTCAAAGGCAACATTTACATTACTTTTACTTTAGCTTTTACAAAGTGCAAAGGTTGACAGACTATAAAGTAAAGAGCAAGGTTCACCTCCAGCTAACGGAAGTAGGAGACAAAGGTATTTTGAGACCATTGAACTGTACATAGGGGACATGATGAAAATAATGCTGACATGAAGAGCAAGCCTGTATCAAATAGACATTTAGGTAGCCAAATCAAAGACTGGTTGAAATGAATAAGGTTCAAAAGTGAAACTGAAGTTTGCTGTTGAGACCGCCTTGCCGTCATGTTAAAGGGGTCAACTGTCTGGAGGGGCTCCAGCTGGTTGGATGGATGTGAGTTTTATATGGGGGAAAAACACTGAAATATGCATGACTACTATTAACTTAGCGTTTAGTCCTCAGCATGCTCATAACTCAGTGTTGTATGATGATGTCAAATGAAGATTAGCTTAGAATTGTATCTATGCTCTCATATTTGTAAGGAACTATCGCTGTGGCTTGGAATTTAGATAATGCAGACATGCTAGATCTTTCCAGGCGTGAAATATGAGACAAGCGTTGACCCAGTTGACAGATTGCAGTGTTTCCCCTCAGAGTTTTTTTCATCAGCGGTGGCAGAGTTAACACGGGGAGGGCTCCCTGTAGGGGAGTGTCTTCCTTATAAATAAAAATGATTAAAACAATTATAATAATTTTTGAGCTGCTGCTAACTGCATATAGGGGGAAAAGTGCAGTGAAGTGATCTGCTGTTGAAAATGCACACATGCCCGAGTGCACGGTGGCGGTGGGTGGTGTTTGTAAAGATAGTGAAGATAAATGAGCAAGTGGGTGGTGGCATCCACCACATTTCAGCCTGTTTCACTGTCATTTCCAAAAGCCTTATAAAAACCATTATATTATACTGTACTGAGGCTAATAAGCAAGTTGTCATGGTTTAGAAAACATTATGCCTAAGGCGGCAGGTAGCCTAGTGGTTGCTTGTTCGAATACACGAGCTGACAAGGTGAAAAAACCTGTCGTTGTGTCCTTGAGCAAGGCACTTAACCGTAATTTGCTCCAGGGGCTGACCCTGTAGGTAGGCTGTCATTGTAAATAAGAATTTGTTCTTAACTGACTTGCCTAGTTAAATAAAGGTTAAAAAATGTTGAATAAATAATAATTGCCCCAGAGAATATATTATATCTTACATTGTGTAATTAACTCAGGCATTGTCCACAAGTGATCCGTTAACAGGGCTATTACTCCTATTATTTCCTTTCCATAAATAGCTCCAGTGCAGATTAGGTCATTCACACATCAACAGGTTTGATGCATTTCTTTTCTACAGCATGTCTCATTAAAACATACAATTACAATATATTTGTGTTATTGAAATTGAGGCCAAAAACTTGTTTTTCACTTTTCTAGAAATTGTACTCTTGTATTAAACACAATAAAAGATTTGATTTACCCTAGCCGAGAAACCATTATTCAACTAAGCAAAAGGCCTACATACATTACACATGTATTTACACATTATTGTCACGATGACCCTATGATCCTCCACAGCACATTCTTCATCAGATGCAGAGGGAAGATGTGTGTCCTACTGCTAACTACCCCATAGCCAGGCAAAGAGAGGAGTGAGAACAGTCCCACTGTTCTAGACATCAGTGTCTGTCTCTGGATGAGTGGAGACAGTATTACAAGGCTGCTCACTAATCTGTGGATAGCCTTCCATAAGCACATGCTTAGCACATCCACCTCCTGATTAAGACATGCACTGTTATTCAACCCTGTGCCTCAGCATCCATTGGCCCTAGGCAGTAGTCAGAAGAGATCAATTCAGACATTTGTTGAAAATAAGAATGAAGAATTCTGACCTCTGTCGGTATAATCATTTTGCAAGAAAGTGGAAAAATGCCATTCTTAGGCTGCATTTATACAGGCAGCCCAATACTGATCTTTTGCCCAATTATTGGCAAAAGATCTTATCTGATTGGTCACAAGACCAATAATAATTGGGAAAATATCAGAACTGGGCTGCCTGGGTAAACACAGCCTATAATCCCCACAGATGCGCTTTCTAAAGTCAAACAGCACCATCTAGAGGCTCAATATCTACTAGTAGGGCCAATTAGTTCCCAGTGAAAACAGACCACAGGGCCAATACTAGAGGATTTTATTCTTATTGCAAATACTGTTTTCAATAGGGTTATCTCCAATTCAAGGATACCAACAGGTTTAACAGTTATAACCAAGAGGTGACCAAGGTTGAGTTCAGTACGACAGAATGGTATGCAATGTTGAATTCAACAAAAACATTACTTTACTGAATGACCAGTTAAAAAACATTGTGATTATGGTGGCCCAGAGGGCAGTTACCATATGGTGTGCAGCACAAGTTTTGCAATTACAGATGGTCACACCCATATTGATCAGGCCACACCTCGCCACACCCACCAAACGGGAGAAAATGTACGTCAAAGGCTGTTGAAGAACGGTGCTCATCGTTTTGGGGAAACGTGTTATGTACAAACCGTCACGCAACATAGCAAACGTTGACGCGAACTGAATGCACCCCAGGACTATCAAATCTAATAAAATGTATTCCATCCCGTGACGTATCATTATTTATTTCTGGTCGAGGGACTGTTTGTTTCAAGGCCCCAGGGTTTTTGTCTAGAGCATGGTGTCCACTGTACCCAGAGGACAACTTTAGGTACTGCAGTTTAGCTGAAGTTAAGCCCAAAAAGCCAATTCCCATAGAAGGCCCCATAGAGGCACTTTAGTCAAACGAGACACTTTAGTCATCACCTTTGCACACAAAACTTCCATTAAATTATTCAAGTAATTGTCTTAGAGACCGATTTTTGTCCCCCATCGCTCACAGACAAAGATTAAAAAATGTTTTATAACATGCCATTGTTGAATACTCATTTCTGATTGGCTTGAAGGGCATTCTAGAGCGTGGTTTGTAGAGTGTGCATTATTTAAGTGATAATGCCCAAGAAGCCGGTGTTTGGAGGATATATTGGCAAGGGTGTTTATTTTGGGATCCACCCCTGTAACGTAATTTCCCTAATGACGCGGGGGTGAAGAAGGACCGATACTCAAGTAGCCGCTCTAACAATGGAAATACATTTCTTAAAAAATGGAAGGCAGTCGGGAGTAGGCAAGATCAGGTGGGAACAACAGGCACAACTCCGATTTAAAGACATTTTCAAAGATGCCGGGATGTCAAGTGTCCTAATTATATCAGTACACTCGTAACAACCTAAGCATTACTAAAACCTATATTAGACCAAAATAAGCTAGATGTAGCAAATAAGCCATTACATTTTTTGTTGACCAGATTTGACCTCATTGACCTCCATACAAAAACTAATTGGCGAGCGAAAGAAATTGCCACCTGAGAAAACATACTGTATTTTGGGCCCAGTTATCCCTCTCGCTTCGCCTCTTCCTCTCTGCTTCAAGCAAGTGCATTTCCATCCAAGTTCACTCTCCTCGCCGACTATCCTCGATTACCATTTAGCAAGAGAGGACGGAGGAGAGAAGACAAAGGTGGTGATGAAATCTAATTGATAAAAGGCCCTACACTTCTGCACTTGGAGGCATCACGTGTAGTGTTTCTGCTGAAATGTATTTCCTCAGAGAAGTTTGGGGCAGTACCGTCACCCTACTGGCCAACATTGGTGAAATCTATATTGTGATTGGTGCATATTTTGTCACTTTACCCTACTACTCTGCAATTGTGTGCGCGCACCACAGACCTAGGATCAGATTCTTTACCCCCAACCTAACATTTTCTATATCTGAAACATTGGGACAGGCAGTGGTAGAGGCAGTCATCATGGTTGTCTGAGCTGTGTGTCTGTAAAGATTATCTAATATATTGATGATGATCAACCGACCGTTCTAACAAATGAAAATACATGTCCGAAAAAAGGGGAAAGGCAGGTTGGAGGAGGCGAGATCATGCGGGAACATTCTAGCTAGCCAATGATCTTTTGTAGAAAACATATCAATACACTTGTAACAACCTAAGCATTATGCAATTTCTATTCCATCAAATAAGCCTCAACTATCAAAATAGATATGACCAAATTCGACACTCTCTCATTGTCCCCATACAACAACTCCTCATTGGTGTTTTTGGGGGTGGGGTTGGAGGAAGATGGTGGATGGTGAGATTACGCTAGGCAGAAAGAAGAGAGCGAGGTACAAATGTTATAAACCGACATCTGTGAAATACAAGCAGAGTACTTTCTCCTTTGAGTCAGCTACAGGAAAGATAATTACAGTGCCTTCAGAAAGTATTCACACTCCTTTACTTTTTCCACATTTTGAATGTAAAATTAATTTAATTTAGATTTTTTGTCACTCAGCCTACACACATAATGTTAAAGTGGAATTATGTTTTTCGAATTGTATTACAAATTAATTAAAAATGAAGTAAAATCAATAAGTATTCAACCCCTTTGTTATGGCAAGCCTAAAACAAATTGCTTAACAAGTCACATAATAAGTGCAATAATAGTGTTGAACATGAGTTTTGAATGGCTACCTCATCTCTGTACCCCACACGTACAATTATCTATAAGGTCCCTCGGTCGAGCAGTGAATTTCAAACACAAATTCAACCAAAAAGACCCGGGAGGTTTTCCAATGCCTTGCAAAGAAGGGCACATATTGGTAGATGGGTAAAAAAAAAAAAAGCAGAGATTGAACATCCCTTTGAGCATGATGAAGTTATTAATTACACTTCTGAAGGTGTATCAATACACCCAGTAACTACAAAGATACAGGCGTCCTTCCAAACTCAATTGCCGTAAAGGAAGGAAACCGCTCAGGAATTTCACCATGAGACCAATGGCTTAGTTAATAGAAAACTGAGGGTGGATCAACAACATTGTAGTTACTCCACAATACTAACCTAATTGACAGAGTGAAAAGAAGGAAGCCTGTACAGAATACAACATTTCCAAAACATGCAACCTGTTTGCAACAAGTTACTGAAGCAATAATGCAAATAATTTCCCTAAATACACATTTTTATGTTTGGGGCAAATCCAATTCAACACATTACTGAGTACCACTCTCCATATTTTCAAGCATAGTGGTGGCTGCATCATGTTATGGGTATGCTTGTCATCATTAAGGACTGGAGAGTTGTTCAGGTTAGTTGTTCAGACACTGGGAGATTAATTCACCTTTCAGCAGGACAATAACCTAAAACACAAGGCCAAATGAACACTGGAGTTGCTTACCAAAAAGACAGTGAATGTTCATTAGTGGCCAAGTTCCAGTTTTGAGTAAAGTTTACTTGAAAATCTATGGCTAGACCTGAAAATGGTTGTCTAGTAATGATTAGCAACCAATTTGACAGAGCTAGAATAATTTGTAAAACAATAAGGCAAATGTTGCACTATCCAAGTGTGGAAAGCTGTTGGAGACTTACCCAGAAAGACTAGCCACTGTAATCACTGCCCAAAGTGCTTCTATTAAGTATTGACTTAGGGGTGTGAATAGTTATGTAAATTACCGTTCAAAAGTTTGGGGTGACTTAGAAATGTCCTTGTTTTTGAAAGAAAAGCAATTTTCTTGTCCATTAAATAACATCAAATTGATCAGAAATACAGTGTAGACACTGTTAATGTTGTAAATGACTATTGTAGCTGGACACGGCAGATTTTTTATGGAATATCTACATAGGCGTACAGAGGCCCATTATCAGCAACCATCACCCCTGTTGTGTTAGATAATCCAAGTTTATTTAAAAAGGCTAATTGATCATTAGAACACCCTTTTGCAATTATGTTAGCGCAGCTGAAAACTGTTGTGCTGATTAAAGAAGCAATAAAACTGACCTTCTTTAGACTAGTTGAGTATCTCGAGCATCAGCATTTGTGGGTTCGATTACAGGCTCAAAATGTCCAGAAACAAAGAACTTTCTTCTGAAACTCATCAGTCTATTATTGTTCTGAGAAATGAAGGCTATTCCATGCGAGAAATTGCCAAGAAACTGAAAATCTCGTACAACGCTGTGTACTACTCCTTTCACAGAACAGCGCAAACTGGCACTAACCAAAATAGAAAGAGGAGTGGGAGGCCCCGGTGCACAACTGAGCAAGAGGACAAGTACATTAGAGTGTCTAGTTTGAGAAACAGACACCTCCCAAGTCCTCAACTGGCAGCTTCATTAAATCGTACCCGCAAAACACCAGTTTCAATGTCAACAGTGAAGAGGCGACTCAGGGATGCTGGCCTTCTAGGCAGAGTTGCAAAGAAAAAGCCATATCTTCCTCTGTCCAGTGTATGTGTTCTTTTGCCCATCTTAATATGTTCTTTTTGTTGGCATGTCTGAGATTTGGCTTTTCTTTGCAACTCTGCCTAGAAGGCCAGCATCCTGGAGTCGCTGTTGACTTTTAGACTGGTGTTTTGCGGGTACTATTTAATGAATCCATCCTGCCTTGTATCAACGGTTCAGGCAGGTGGTGGTGGTGTAATGGTGTGGGGAATATTGAGCACGCTGTAATAAAAAATGTAATCTTAATTGGCACATTTCAAACTGTCCTTTTGTGAGGCGCAGCCGGGACTAGTTCTGTACGGTGGTGAGGTCTAAACCAGGAGGATTCTCCATCGTTTCCCAGTTTGGGAAATCCTGTAATGAAGCAGCTAATAAAACTTAATTTTCAAACAACATAGGGCGCCAACATAAAGGCTGGTGATGCTTCTCGGGTAAATAAACTGATCAGGAAGGCTAGCTCTGTTCTGGGGATTAGCCTTGACACTCTAGAGGAGGTGGCGGAGATACGGATCCTGGCCAAACTGCTGGCCATCATGGACAACGTCACCCACCCTCTGCACGCTATGGTTATGACGCAGAGGAGCACTTTCAGTCACAGACTGATCCCACCACGGTGTGCCAGAGAGCGCTACAGGAGGTCCTTCCTGCCGGTGGCTATTAGACTATATAATGCCTCACCGGGGTGCTAGGACCTAGTTGGGGTGCTAGGACCTAGTTTAACAATTATGCATCCATCCGTGAGTAACTGGTCCGTCAGCACTCATCCACTCAGGACCTATTTATTCATACAGGTCTGTATATACATACTCATGTACAGTTGTTATATCATATCACATGCAATATTGTAAGTAATTATTGGACTTAACTTACGTAGGCATTCACTCAGGAATGCATATTAGTATCCTGCCAGTTGCACCTTTTCTCATTGCTTTTAGTATATCGAATGTGCAATACGTGCAGTTGTCTGTAATTAAACCCTGCGCACTAAGGACTGTATTTTAAGGGAATTACTATTATTACCCCAAATGATATCATACACACATTTAGCTATTAAAGTTTCTCTTCCTGTCATTTACCTGTACAGTTTGTGTAACCATGCAAGTATTCACTTATCTGTAAATATAACTGTATACCTAACTGTACAGCTAATTTAACCATGCAAAATATTCACTTACCTGTTCATTTACCCAGTCTGTCTATTAAGTAAACTATTATTACCCTCGCTCATATCATACGCATTTTTAGCTACTGAAGTATTTCTCTGCCATCAACCTGTATAGTATAGTTAACCATCCAACATCCACCAATGTATAGTGTACACATCCACCAATGTATAGTGTACATATTCAGCCAACCACCCATACTATGCAATGTCTTTTTTATAGCTTTTATGTTTTTGCACTCCAGATATCTTGTATTTCTATACTTTTTCATACTGCCGCTCTATGTATCATGTACCGTGTATCTGTCTTTTGTGTACTTTCGTTGTGGCATTTTGCACCTGCCCTGTGTTTTGTGGTAGCTGCTTGACAATTAAATTTTCCGATCAATAAAGTACCTATCTATCTATCTATCTATCTATCTATCTATCTATCTATCTATCTATCTATCTATCTATCTATCTATCTATCTATCTATCTATCTATCTATCTATCTATCTATCTATCTATCTATCTATCTATCTATCTTATGAACAGAATGTGTGGAGCAGGCAGGGGGCAAGAAGGGATCACCAAGGAATCTGGAGGGTTACCACCGGAAAAACAGTGGCTCCTGCCAAACTCCTCAGATCTATCATCAGAGAAGAGCATGAGAAAGCACATGGAGGATGGAAGAGTGTGGGAAAGGCAATTGAGAAGGCATGGTACCATCCCAACATGATGGACATGGCCAGGGAAACATCTGAAAGCTGTGAAATATGCAAAAGATACAACAACAAAGTATCATTAGGAGCGGTGATAGGCAGTTTCCCAATACCTGACGCGCCGTTTCAGGACATCTGCATAGATTACACGGACATGGGACAGGACAACAGAGTGGAGGGGAAAAGATATCTATTAGTAATGGTTGATAGATTCACCAGATGGGTGGAAGCCATCCCCACAGCAAGGGAATATGCTAAGGCTGTGATTAAATGGCTAAGAATGGAGCTCATACCAAGGTTCGGGGTCCCCCGTATGGTCCGCTCTGACAACGGGACCCATTTCAAGAACGAGCATCTGAGAGAGGTAGAACAGGCATTAGGGATTACCTACAAGTTCGGGTCGGTGTATCATCCCCAATCGCAAGGTTTAGTGGGGAGGTCTAACCAAACTTTGAAACGAAAAATGGCCAAAATTATGGCAGGGACAAAACTGAAGTGGGTGGATGCGCTGCCGCTAGCCCTAATGTCCATGAGAAACTCCCCAGGCTAAGACACACATCTAACCCCTCATGAACTATTGACAGGGCGTAGGATGCCAGGGCCACCAGCAGATAATCTTAGCATGCCTAAACTAGACATAGCTAAAATCAGATACACAGACTATATGCAGGCGTTAACTTCTCTTGTCGAAAGACTGTCCAAACAGGTGGTGGAGGTCCGAACTCCTGCAGTCGAAACCACAGACGAAAACAGAGATATCCTGGTGGGAGACTGGGTGAGAGTAAAGGTGCACTCCAGAAAGTGGACGGAGCCCAGGTGGGAAGGACCGTACCAGGTGAAAGAGGTATCAAGTCACTCATTGAGAGTGAATTCAAACAAAAGAGATTCGTGGTACCATAGAAATCACTGTGCAAAAGACGAAGGCCCAAATCGCTCATTAGAAGAGACAGGGCAAGACTTGAGCAAGTTGACAGATTTAGGCTAGAACATGTGGGGGATATGGGTGATATGCATAATGTGGGGGGTAACTCACTCTGCAGGAAGTATAGTTATCACTCTGGAGGAAGGGGAGTCTCAGGTTGTAACTTTAGAGCCTTGTAAAATATGGACATGGAGAAATAGGGCAAGGAGGATAGGGAATATCTGCCCGATACTCCAGAGGGGGGGGTTGTAATATATTGGTGTCCTATGCGCGACAACGACCGACTTATCTGTGTGAAGGGAGCTGGTGTCAATACTGGGATTATATGGTTGCCAATGTGGGGAACTTCTGGGAGTGGCGAAGGGATTATACTTATACTCTAAGGGATGTCTCTAAAGTGTCTAGGTTCTCAATGATATGGGGTGTTCCGGGAACTACAAGCAAACCATGTAAAGGTGATGAAATCCTACTAACCATAAAGAGTGTTAGGGACACGGATGCAGGTATTTATACTCTGGGGGCTGAAAGGGCCGGGGCTGATGTTATGGGACTATTTGAACTAAAGGTCAATCCCCGGGTTGTACATGAGCATGCCAGGGGGGAGAGAAACAGCACCGAACCCCCTAGAACAGCTGGAACTGAGGGACAGAACCCAGTAAGGGTCATTAATGTCAAGGACATCTCGGATAGTGATCAGTTGGGAACTGAGACGGGATATGATGGACGGGAAAACGTGGTTGGCATACATGAGTTATACAGCTAGGACGTTAAAGAAAAAGGATTGTGTGGTCTGTGGGCACGCTAGACCTGAATTGGCTACTCACCCTTTTGCTTTAAGTAAAGGTGAGGGATGGAAGTGTATTTTAGATAGGTTCTATCATTCCCAACCTAATACCACCTTATGCATCACTTTGGGTTCAGTATTTCCTGAAGTACCACCTCAAAAAGCACCAGGGGGGGTTAAGGCATATGGGGGAAATTATAGCTGTATCACTAGGACAGGGAAAGGCATGGACTACGGTCAGTTACCTAGGTCTGACTGTGCAAGAAATGTGACTATGAATAGTACCTGGCCAGTTGAGGGAAAGAACCAAACTAGAGGTGTAGCTGATGTATGGTGGATGTGTGGGCCAAATAGAAAATTGACCCCAATTCTTAAAGGAGATTGGCAGGGCACGTGTGCTTTAACTAGTCTAATTATCCCACTGACTATCGTTGATGTTACCGCAGATCAACTCCTGGGATCCCCTCAGTCGATGAGTGAAAAAGGGAGCTCAGGAAGGAGACAAAGGCGTAGCGCCCCTTGGTCAGAAGGGGAAGAAATCCACTCCAATCTGTTGGGGGTACCTGTGGGGGTCCCAGAGGAGTTCCAGGCCCTTAACAGAAATGATGGTTTTTGGCACCTCCTCCCTATCATTGGTCCAGCAGTTGATGCTGCTAAACAGCACACCTGGATCAAATATATTTTCTATAACCAACAACGATTTGTTAACTATACCCGTACTGCATCGAAAGGACTAGCGGAGCAGTTAGAAGCCACCACTAGGGTAGCTAGGCAGAATCGATTGGCCTTAGACATGATGTTGGCGAACCAAGGGGGAGTGTGTAAAATGTTTGGAGAACAATGTTGTACTTTTATTCCCAATAATACCAGCCCTGACGGTAGCATCACCAAGGCCCTGCTGGGACTAGATAAATTATCAGCTGAAATGAAGGGTGTAGCTGGGGTAGAAGAGTGGAATTGGTTTGAGGCCTTTTTTGGTAAGTACACATCTATGGTGGTTACTGGATTTCTGAATTTCCCTAGTTGCTGTGTTTTTGCTTTTAATGTGTTGTGCTGTTTGTATCATCCCATGTTTGAAAAAGTCTGTTACAGATGTGGTGCAGGCTGTTGGTATGATGCCCCTCCTAGGAGCTCAAGTAGCTGATGCTGATACCGAATCAAGTCTTCGTAGGAAGATGAGTCTGACTGAGGATGACCCTTGGTTTGCTATACGGGAGGTGGTTGAATAAAGTGGGGTTGAATAAGGTGTTTTCATAAGTCATTTTTTACGGGTGAGAAAAAAAATATATATATCTCAATATTTCCTAGTATGTTAAGTGTCAGTGCTGTCCTAAACACCTAAGAGGGTTTTAAGTTCTTGGGTGGCTGGTAGCCACTCAGCATAAGGGGTGGAGAAATGAAGGATGAGCGGGTTGGTTGATTTGCTGTTACAGATGTGAGGGTTGTAAGTTTTGGAGTGACTGGTAGTCCTCTTTATATCCAGTAGGTGTAGCTGTAACAGGTTGAGTGTTTTTTACTTTTCTTAATGCATAAGCTTTGTATTTTTGTATTGGGGTGAGTGACACCCTAGGGGGTGTCAAAAGGGGGATTTTAAGGGCTGATACATGTTTAGCTAATTAATATGTTAATCTACAACAAGAGTTATTAACTGAATGTATTGTGTGATCATAGATCTTTAGAACTGCTGTAGGTTTGGGTAGGGGGGAGCTATGTGGAAAGAATGTGCTAGCTGGGGGGTTTCTCGATAGAACTGTATTTTGGTGTAACATGAAACCAGGACATCTACTGAGAGGACAACTGCTTCCGTCAACTGGATTGCGTCACGAGGCTGGGACCAGCCTGCACGCCAACGATAGGCTGAGTAAGTCTAAACCACACTCAGCCTCTACTCCGACAGGTCAGCAAGGAGCGGAAACGATTCTGTCGGGAGTATTTAAGGAAGAACAAAGGATAGGGGCGCTCTCTTCTCATGCCCTGCTTGCTGTTTGCCCTGCGTGGTGTCACAGTGAGCCTGTATATACGAACTTCATATTTACCATTTAAGGGTTTGCTAGAATAAAATACATAGATGATTTAAACAGCGTAGTAATCCTTTTGTTCCAATACCAGATTTGAATTGACGCGACCTTAACAATATACTGCACACTTTGTGATTCTTTTTTGAAGTCCCCAACGGATTACAAATTTCAAAATCGTCTATGTATAAGCAAAGAGCTATGCCTAATTCTGCAGTGAGAAGTTTGTTTTCACCAAGTATTCACCATCTTCATATGAACAGTACTGACCTTCCCGTTTTTTGGATATCTGTAATGTCTGAAGAATCTCACGTCTTTCCAACAACTTACTTAACAAATCTAAAATAGGAATATAAACAAATTAGTGTTTTTTTTCTCGATCATTTAACACATACTCAACCGGTTCAATAACTAAAGTTCTTTCTATAAAATTATTGCCTTTTACGCTCTGTGCAAAAAAGGCCCATCACGGGTGGCCTCCTCCAAGATGGACATAGACAAGACAATGAACCACACTAAGGTTCTTTTTTTTTCTTCTCTTCTTTGGATTAATGGCGGATCGCAACCAACTGAAAGGTGCATACACCGCCACCTACTGTATCGGAGTGTGAGGCCGGTCACGGCCTCTTACCCCTAAATTCTAGCACCCACACCCGTATCCTTGATAAATTGCAACAGCTCCCTCGACAATATCCCGTCACCACTCCCTCCTCCCAGCACCCCACCCATTCCCCAACTCCTCCCTTCCCTCCTGACCCGGTCATATAACCTTTCCCTTTCCTCATCATACCTCTCGCAATACAGCAATACGTTTTCACTGTTTCCTCCACCATACACCCCTCGCACAATCCAGTCTCATGTCTCCCTATCATCTTCAGCGTCATATTCAGACCTGTATGACCAAACCTCAACCTACTCCAGATTACCTCATCCCTCCTACAGCCCCTATTACCAACTTCCACCCTTAACGTTTTCTGTACACCATAATATCCACTCCCTGTCCTGCACTCTGTTTCTGCCATAATTCCATCCCCACCCTCTTTATCATCGCTTTCATCTCCCCCCGTCCATACGGTATCCTCACATCCACGCCCTCCTTCCGTGACGCACTCTTTGCCACCCTATCCACCTCTTCATTACCATCAACTCCTACATGCGCTGGAACCATACCACCACCCCCATCCTCTCCAACCCCAACAACTGCACCATCAACTCCACTAACAAATCCCCTCTATCTGACCTACCCGACGTTATACTTCTCAGCACAGCAGCCGAATCCGTACACACCACCACCCTGAGCGGCCTAACCTCCTCCACCCAACCCATCCCCAAAATCATTGCCATAATCTCTGCAGTATATACTGACACATGATCTGTCACCCTCTTACCGATCCTTACTCCTACCTTCCCACTAACTGGATCCTTCATCAGTATATATCCTCAGATATTCACTGTACCCTTCACTCACAAACCTCTCCACACAACTACTGATGCATTTTGCATTCCACTCTTTCTTCCTCTCCAACATCCTCATTTCAACCAATGTGGTACCCTCCCTAACGCGACCACCGGTCCGACATCCTTCCCCGTTAGTCCATATTCCTCCATCTTCTTCTCTATCACCCACCCAAACGCTCTCATCTTTCCCCCTTCTCTCTCCCAGCACCTTCCCACCACCTCAACTGCTGGATGCCTCACCGAGCTCCCCTTCAGCCTCACCCAATACGCTAAAGCCAACTTATCTCGCCTCAATGCCAATGGCATCTCACCCGTCTCCACCTGCATCGCTGCCGTTGGCGTCGACCCACATGCGCCTAAGCACAACCTCAGTGCACGCGCCTGAATCCTATCCAACACTGTCCTGGCTGCTGACCCATAGACAAAGCACCCATAATCCAGCACCGACCTGATCAGCGCCTGATAGAAACTCATCAATGTCTGCCTGCCAGCCCCCCAATTAACTCCCACCACCGCTCTCATAAGGTTCAACGCCCTTCTGCACTTTACCTCCACATGCTTCCTCCACGTCAACCTCTCGTCAAACCACAGACCGAAGTACTTAAAGGCTGTCACCCTGCCTATATCCTGCCCATATATCTGCAATCTCATTTCCTTAACTTTTCTATTCAAATATACCATGAAGCACGATTTAGCCACCGACATCCGAAAGCCCCATTTCATTGACCATTCTTCCACAGCCGTCACCGCACACTGCATTTTCTTTCAAATTCCTTCCTCTTTTCCATATAGCCCCATCATCTGCATACAATGCTACCCCTATTCCCTGCCCCACCTCTATAAAGACATCCTCTATCATCATGGTAAACAAAACCGGGCTTACCACACTGCCCTGAGGCGTCCCATTTTCCACCTCAAACTCCCTCGACAAGTCTGCCCCAACCTTCACCCGAAACACTCTCCCAAATAGAAAATCCACACTCCAATTATACATCCTACCACCAATACCTATCGCACCTAACTTAATCAACAAGCCCTCCCTCCACATTGTATCATAAGCTTTCTCCACATCAAAATAAGTCACACACATAACTTCCTTCCTTGCCAACGCACTGGCTATCTCCGTGCTCACCATAATCAGGGAATCCGTAGTTGACCAGCCTCTCCTGAACCAACTCTGATCTTCACTCACCAAACCCCTACTGTCCAAATAATACTTCAACCTATTCACAATCATCTTCTCCATTAACTTACACAAATTCGACGTGAGTGCTATGGGTCTATAACTAGCTGCTTTTGTAGGATCTTTCCCCGGTTTCACAAACGGCATCACCACTGCCCTCTTCCACCCCCCTCCTGGCAGGACCCCACTCCTCCACACCATATTAAACAGTTCCAGTACCACCTTCTTCACACTTTCAGAGGCATTCCTCACCATTACATAACACACCCTATCTTCACCTGGGGCCGTCCTTCCACACCCCTCTAGAGCTTTAGCCATTTTGTATATAGAAAACTCTGCATCCATGGCATCACCTGCCTCCTCTCTCCTGCTCAGTACATCTCTGTGCTCCTCTAACATTACCTCTTTTCTCCTCCGCACCTCCTCACATAAATGATTGCACCTGTGAACAGCTGCAAACACCCTTCATATGACTTCAGCTTTATCTTTATCACTTACTACACGTACACACCACCACCACAGGAATTCCCCCCGCGGTACCCTTACCCGCCATCTTCCTGAACATCCTCCACACCCTCGACATGGTTGTACCCCTCCCTATGGTTGAGCAAAACTCCCGCCACGCTTCCCTTTTCGCCCTCTTAATAGTTTGTCTTGCTACTGCCCTCTTCCTTTGATAATCCTCCAAATTCCTCACAGTCAATCCCCTCTTTAACACTTTCAACGCCACATTCCTCTCCTTCACCCCTCTTGAACATTCATCCGTCCACCACGGCACCACTCGCTGTCGTCCCCCACCCTTACTTACTGGAATAGCCACCTCAGCTGCCACTATCATACTCTTCGTCACCGACTCACTCATCAACTGACCCTACCAACCTCAGCTTCTTTCCCAGACCCTCACATAAAAACCGGTACTTCTTCCAATCGGCCTTATCAAAACACCACCTCCCCCCACATACTCTGTCCTGCCTAACCACACCACCCTCCACTTTGATCACTCCTCACTCACCATCCACTCACACCTTCCTGCAAGCGAGGCAGATACCAGCGTCAAGTCCAAACACGATTCACTCCCCGTAACCACGTTAATTCGGGTCCCACTCCCATCATTCACACACACTAATCTATTATTCTCCATAAGCTCTTCTACAGTTTTGCCATTACCGTTCGTCCACACACTTCCCCACAACTCATTATAAGTGTTAAATCACCACACCACATGACCTTTCCACCCTCACACCTTCTCTCTATACCTTCCAGCTTTTCTAACACCAGCGGTTTACAGGGCTTATAATAATTAATCACACACACGTTACCCCCTCTTATATCTACATCTACACCCACACATTCCGATTCTTGGACACTAACTTGCCGATACGACACCCTTTTCTTAACAAACGTAACACACCCCCCTCCCACTCCTCCTACTCTATCACACCTCACTGCTATGAAACCATGTACCACAAAATCCAACTCAGGGTTAAGCCATGTTTCCTGAATGCACACTACATCAGGCACCACATCCATTTAATATATACACTTTTTAAACTCTTGCCCATTTGCCACCAGACTCCTGGCAATCCAACACCATCTTAAACACGATGTCTCTCCACCCCATCATTGCTTGTATTTGACATAATTTCGTGCACCATTACCCCCGTGACATCAGAGATGCCTAAATAATCTCTGGCGGCTTGCACCACCACGTCTATGCGAGACGACTTCCCACTAACCTGCACACCTACATTTATTATACTGCAAATACATGCCAAGAAATCAACCCTGTTCACCACCAGGGAGTCCTCACCCACCCTACACTCACATGTTTTCCTCACCACCCCCTCCTGTCTCTTCGCCCTATCTTCCTCCGCGTCCCCCCACTTGCGAGCCTGCTCCTTGCCTCTGTCTACTCTTTGCTCTCCTACTCTTCTCGTCACTTCAGCATAGCTAACTCTATTCTGAACCTTGTACTTCTGTGCGTCTGCCTCCTGTTTTTGTACTCGACAACCACCATAAGCTGCACTGTGATCACCACCGCAATTACAGAATTTTACACTGTCCATTTCACCACACTTTCCATATTAGATTCATCAATTTCCTTATACACTACCATAACGTTCTTCGCCCTGCTGTCCACTTCCTCTGACCTTCCCACTTATCCCTCCTTTATTCGTCGTTTCCCTGTCCATCTCTTCTGCCACCATCCTACCTCTTTTCCTATTCTTCTTCCCTACCACCATCTTAAACGTCCCTTGCTTCCCTCGTCCATCTCCCTCTCACTTCCATCCAAACTTCCCGCCATGCCAGCCCCAGTCTCGATACAGTCGTGCAACTCCACCAGCAACCTGAACGTCTCGCTCTCCGGGCCCTTTCTTTGCTCAAAGTCGCTTCTTCCACACTAAGGTGTGGGACATTACAACTAATATAGGATCCCCAATCAGAGACAACGCATACCAGCTGCCTCTAATTGGGGACCCAACACAACACAGAACTAGAATACTAGATCTGTCAGGTTCTGACCATGGCTAAATAGAGTAGCAAAAGGCTTCTCTATGGCCAGAGCCTGACAACTAGCCTTGCTTGAGTCCTCATTTCTGTTGTTACTACTTCAAACATTTAAATGGTGCATACTCTACCAACATTGGTGCTCTAGTTAATGTTGTTAATGAAAACGTATCGTTTACAAGGTTGCCAAATGCCAACTTTGGGTACCTGGCTCAGCTGGCTGTAGAAGTGAGATGTTGATGCCATAGGCATAATCACGCGAAAGCACAGTTGTTCACTTAATAACGTGCGCACATTTAGACTCAATTCAGAGTCCCCTCATCTCCTTCTCTTTTATTCGCCTTCTTAAAATACCTCAATAAACTCACCCGGATTAACAGAGTTGATAGCTCTTTATTGAAAACGAATGCCATTGTTTAGCGTTGCATTCATTCTTCTCTCGTGTGGTGCACTTAACGTAGACAGCTGAGCTAACGTAAGCTAACTATTGGCTGTTTTAATTTTTTTTTATTTTTTTTTCACCTTTATTTAACCAGGTAGGTCAGTTGAGAACAAGTTCTCATTTGCAACTGCGACCTGGCCAAGACAAAGCAAAGCAGTGCGACAAAAACAACACAGAGTTACACAGTAAACAAACATGGTAAAAACACAATAGAAAATCTAAATACAGAGTGCAAAATGTAGTGCAAAATGCAGTAAGGTTAGGAGGTAGGACAATAAATAGACCATAGTGGTGAGATAAATTACAGATTATCATCATTAACACAGGAATGAAGGATGTGCAAATTATGATGTGCAAATAGAGATACTGGAGTGCAAGATTTGTGAAAATAACAAAAATAAATATGGGGATGAGGTAGTAGTGTGGGCTATTTACAGAAGGGCTATATACAGGTGCAGTGATCGATAAGCAGCTTTGACAGCTGACGCTTAAAGTTAGTGAGGGAGATAGGAACCTCTAGCTTCAGTGATTTTTGCAATTCGTTCCAGTCATTGGCAGCAGCGAACTGGAAGGAATGGCGGCCAAAGGAGGTGTTGGCTTTGGGGGTGACCAGTGAGATATACCTGCTGGAGCGCATGCTACGGGTGGGTGTTGCTATAGTGACCAGTGAGCTGAGATAGGGCGGGGATTTACCTAGTAATGACTTATAGATGACCTGGAGCCAGTGGGTTTGGCGACGAATATATAATGAAGGCCAGCCAACGAGAGCATACAGGTCGCAGTGGTGGGTAGTGTATGGGGCTTTGGTAACAAAACGGATGGCACTGTGATAGACTACATCCAATTTGCTAAGTAGAGTGTTGGAGGCTAGTTTGTAAATGACATCGCCGAAATCAAGGATCGGTAGGATAGTCAGTTTTACAAGGGCATGTTTGGCAGCATGAGTGAAGGAGGCTTTGTTGCGAAATAGGAAGCCAATTCTGGATTTAATTTTGGATTGGAGATGGTTGATGTGAGTCTGGAAGTTGAGTTTACAGTCTAACCAGATGCCTAGGTATTTGTAGGTGTCCACGTATTCTAATTCGGACCCGTCGAGAGTAGTGATGATAGTCCGGTGGGCGGGTGCTGGCAGCGTTCGATAGAAAAGCATGCACTTAGTTTTACTAGCGTTTAAGAGCAGTTGGAGGCCACGGAAGGAGTGTTGTATGGCATTGAAGCTTGTTTGAAGGTTAGTATGGATCAGAGAGTCACCAGCAGCAAGAGCGACATCGTTGATGTATATAGAGAAAAGGGTTGGCCCAAGAACTGAACCCTGTGGCACCCCCATAGAGACTGCCAGAGGATCGGACAATAGGCCCTCCGATTTGACACACTGAACCCTGTCTGCAAAGTAGTTAGAGAACCAGGCAAGGCAGTCACTTGAGAAACCAAGGCTGTTGAGTCTGCCAATAAGAATGCGGTGATTGACAGAGTCGAAAGCCTTGGCCAGGTCGATGAAGACGGCTGCACAGTACTGTCTTTTATCGATGGTGGTTATGATATCGTTCAGTACCTTGAGCGTAGCTGAGGTGCACCCATGACCAGCTCGGAAACCAGATTGCATAGCAGAGAAGGTACGGTGGGATTCGAAGTGGTCAGTTATCTGTTTGTTAACTTGGCTTTCGAAAACTTTAGAAAGGCAGGGCAGGATGGATATTAGTCTATAACAGTTTGGGTCTAGAGTGTCTCCTCCTTTGAAGAGGGGGATGACCGCGGCAGCTTTCCAATCTCTAGGGATCTCAGACGATACGAAAGAGAGGTTGAACAGGCTAGTGATAGGTGTTGCAACAATTTTGGCTGATAATTTCAGAAAGAGAGGGTCCAGATTATCTAGCCCAGCAGATTTGTAGGGGTCCAGACTTAGCAGCTCTTTCAGAACATCAGCCGTCTGGATTTGGGTGAAGGAGAAGCAGGGGGGGCTTGGGCAAGTAGCTGCCGGAGGTACAGAGCTGTTGGCCGTGATAGGGGTAGCCAGGTGGAAAGCATGGCCAGCCCTAGCAAAATGCTTATTGAAGTTTTCGATAATCGTGGATTTATCGGTGGTAACAGTGTTTCCGAGCTTCAATGCAGTGGGCAACTGGAAGGAGGTGCTCTTATTCTCCATGGACTTTACAGTGTCCCAGAACTTTTTGGAGTTAGTACTACAGGAAGCAAATTTCTGTTTGAAAAAGCTGCCCTTTGCTTTTCTAACTGACTGTGTGTACTTGTTCCTGACTTCCCTGAATAGCTGCATATCGCGGGGGCTATTCGATGCTAATGCAGTGCGCCACAGGATGTTTTTGTGTTGGTCTAGTGCAGTCAAGTCTGGGGTGAACCAAGGGCTATATCTATTCTTAGTTCTACGTTTTTTGAAAGGGGCATGCTTATTTAGGATGGTGAGGAAAGCACTTTTAAAGAACAACCAGGCGTCCTCTATTGACGGGATGAGGTCAATATCCTTCCAGGATACCTGGGCCAGATCGAATAGAAAGGCCTGTTCGCAAAAGTGTTTTAGGGAGCGTTTGACAGTGATAAGGGGTGGTCGTTTGACCGCTGACCCATTGCGAACGCAGGCGATGAGGCAGTGATCGCTGAGATCCTGGTTGAAAACAGAGGAGGTGTATTTGGAGGGCAAGTTAGTCAGGATGATATCAATAATGGTACCCATGTTTACGGATTTTGGGTTGTACCTGGTGGGTTCCTTGATAATTTGTGTGAGATTGAGGGCATCTATCTTAGATTGAAGGACAGCCGGGGTGTTAAGCATATCCCAGTTTAAGTCACCTAACAGTACAAACTCTGAAGATAGATGGGGGGCAATCAATTCACATATGGAGTCCAGGGCACAGCTGGGGGCTGAGGGGGGTCTGTAACAGGCGGCAACAGTGAGAGACTTATTTCTGGAAAGGTGGATTTTTAAAAGTAGAAGCTCAAACTGTTTGGGCACGGACCTGGACAGTATGACAGAACTCTGCAGGTTATCTCTGCAGTAGATTGCAACTCCGCCACCTTTGGCAGTTCTATCTTGACGGGAAATATTGTAGTTGGGGATGGAGATTTCCGAATTATTGGTGGCCTTCCTGAGCCAGGATTCAGACACAGCTAGGACATCCGGGTTGGCGGAGTGTGCTAAAGCAGTGAATAAATCAAACTTAGGGAGGAGGCTTCTAATGTTGACATGCATGAAACCAAGGCTTTTATGGTTACAGAAGTCAACAAATGAGAGCGCCTGGGGGATAGGTGTAAAGCTGGGAGCTACAGGACCTGGGTTTACCTCTACATCACCAGAGGAACAGAGGAGGAGTGGGATTAGGGCACGGCTGAAGGCATTAAGAACTGGTCGTCTAGTGCGTTGGGTACATAGAATAAAAGGAGCAGATTTCTGGGCGTGTTGGAATAGATTGAGGGCATAATGTACAGACAAGGGTATCGTAGGGTGTGAGTTCAGTGGAGGTAAACCTAGGCGTTGGGTAATGAAGAGAGAGGTTGCATCTCTGGAGACACCAGTTAAGCCAGGTGAGGTCTCCGCATGTGTGGTGGGAGGGACAAAAAAGCTATCAGAGGCCAGTTGAGCAGGACTGGGGGCTCTACAGTGAAATAAAACAATAATAGCTAACCTGAACAACAAAAGACAAGGCATATTGAAATAAAGGGGCATAAAAACAAACAGTTGAGGGACAAAAATAAAAAAAATAAAAAAAACTGTTAATTAAGAGGGCTAAGGCAACGACGGGTAATGGCGATGAATGGACAAAGAGGGTCAGTTAGAGAAAAATGTCATATGCTACACACAGGACCTGGGGCCTGGCAGTTAAACAGAAAGAAATACCGTATAACCAAACAGTCCTGCAGGCATCAGCTGTGAAGCTGAGTAATCATAGGGTCCGATGAGCAGCAAAGAGGCGAGCCAGAGAGCAGAATTCAATGGGCGCTGGACTAGGCGATCGAGGACGCACGGCGTTCAGAGTGTTAGCAGGCCGGGCTAGCAGGCCGGAGCTAGCAGATGGATCTTCGGCGACGTCGCAGAGGAGAACCCTGTTGAGACCACGTCGGACAATTATGTCGGCAGACCAGTCACGGTGGCTCGGTGGGGCTCCGTATCGACAGTAGAAGGTCCAGGCAGGTTGACAGAGGTACTGTAGTCCGGGAGAGTAGCTAGCACACGTCGGCTGTCCGGGAGATGAGCCTAGCTCACGCTAGCATAGGTAGGATGTAAACAAACAATGGAGGTTAGCCAAAAACGTCGGTCACTCGATTGCAGCTAGCTAGCTGTGATGATCCGGTGTGATGGTCCTGTGATTTCAGTGGAAATCCGGTGAAATGGAAGGGAACGCAGTCCGATATGCGCTGGGTTGGTAGCGCGCTGTGCAGACTGGCCGATAATGTCCGAACTAAAAGCTGTCTGAACAGCCAGAGCGGAGGTGAGGACCGCTAGCATTGGTTAGCGATGGCTAGAAGCTAGATTAGCAAGCTAGCTAGCATTTTCTAATTACATAGCTGCTAGTTACAAATCATTTAATCCAAACAAATATTATATAGTTAGTATAAGAAATACCCTTGGTTACTTTACTTAATTCATACACGATTGTTAGCTGTCCTGGTGGTCACATACCTTAGGTTCATGCAAGGTCAATTAGATATTGGAATGTGGCTGGATTCTGGAATGGATTGCTTTATCCCGCGGGCTGTAAACTTGAAGAGCTATCCAATCAACACATAAGCAAGGCGCACCAATCAGAGAGTAATTTAAGATGCAGCTCCATGGAAACACCCACTGCGAGGATAGACCAGATGTTTTCAGCTCCTGATTATACAACTGTATTTACGCCGATTAGTATTCTGTTTGTAGTTTTACATATTTTTTTATAATTACCGAGGTCCGGACCTCGGTGACCTCATAGCTGGCTACGGCCATGAGCGGCAGTAATTATATACAGTGGGGAGAACAAGTATTTGATACACTGCCGATTTTGCAGGTTTTCCCACTTACAAAGCATGTAGAAGTCTGTAATGTTTATCATAGGTACTCTTCAACTGTGAGTGATGGAATCTAAAACGAAAATCCAGAAAATTACATTGTACGATTTTTAAGTAATTAATTTGCATTTTATTGCATGACATAAGTATTTGATACATCAGAAAAGCAGAACTTAATATTTGGTACAGAAACCTTGTTTTGCAATTACAGAGATCATACGTTTCCTGTAGTTCTTGACCAGGTTTGCACACACTGTAGCAGGGATTTTGGCCCACTCCTCCATACAGACCTTCTCCAGATCCTTCAGGTTTCGGGGCTGTCGCTGGGCAATACGGACTTTCAGCTCCCTCCAAAGATTTTCTATTGGGTTCAGGTCTGGAGACTGGCTAGGCCACTCCAGGACCTTGAGATGCTTCTTACGGAGCCACTCCTTAGTTGCCCTGGCTGTGTGTTTCGGGTCGTTGTCATGCTGGAAGACCCAGCCACGACCCATCTTCAATGCTCTTACTGAGGGAAGGAGGTTGTTGGCCAAGATCTCGTGATACATGGCCCCATCCATCCTCCCCTCAATACGGTGCAGTCGTCCTGTCCCCTGTGCAGAAAAGCATCCCCAAAGAATGATGTTTCCACCTCCATGCTTCACGGTTGGGAGGGTGTTCTTGGGGTTGTACTCATCCTTCTTCTTCCTCCAAACACGGCGAGTGGAGTTTAGACCAAAAAGCTTTTTTGTCTCATCAGACCACATGACCTTCTCCCATTCCTCCTCTGGATCATCCAGATGGTCATTGGCAAACTTCAGATGGGCCTGGACATGCGCTGGCTTGAGCAGGGGGACCTTGCGTGCGCTGCAGGATTTTAATCCATGACGGCGTAGTGTATTGCTAATGGTTTTCTTTGACTGTGGTCCCAGCTCTCTTCAGGTCATTGACCAGGTCCTGCTGTGTAGTTCTGGGCTGATCCCTCACCTTCCTCATGATCATTGATGCCCCACAAGGTGAGATCTTGCATGGTGCCCCAGACCGAGGGAGATTGACTGTCATCTTGAACTTCTTCCATTTTCTAATAATTGCGCCAACAGTTGTTGCCTTCTCACCAAGCTGCTTGCCTATTGTCCTGTAGCCCATCCCAGCCTTGTGCAGGTCTACAATTTTATCCCTGATGTCCTTACACAGCTCTCTGGTCTTGGCCATTGTGGAGAGGTTGGAGTCTGTTTGATTGAGTGTGTGGACAGGTGTCTTTTATACAGGTAACGAGTTCAAACAGGTGCAGTTAATACAGGTAATGAGTGGAGAACAGGAGGGCTTCTTAAAGAAAAACTAACAGGTCTGTGAGAGCCGGAATTCTTACTGGTTGGTAGGTGATCAAATACTTATGTCATGCAATAAAATGCTAATTAATTATTTAAAAAACATACAATGTGATTTTCTGGATTTTTGTTTTAGATTCCGTCTCTCACAGTTTAAGTGTACCTATGATAAAAATTACAGACTTCTACATGCTTTGTAAGTAGGAAAACCTGCAAAATCTGCAGTGTATCAAATACTTGTTCTCCCCACTGTACATACATTAAATGCAATACCTGGGAGGCTAACCAGGGTCTGTAGTGACGCCTCTAGCACTGAGATGCAGTTCCTTAGACCGCTGTGCCACTTGGGAGCCCCAAGCATGTCTTTTTTGTTGGTCCTGTCATTGTTGATTGATCAAGCATGCCTCAGAACACACTTTGCCTGCTTGCAAATGTGTTGATGTTTCATAGTATTTCTGATTATCTTAAGTCACCAACACCACCAATACATTTTATTTTTTACAGAACAGAACGACCACTGCAATATAGGCCTACACTCAGATTTAAAAAAGTGCCATCTACAAACTAACAGGACTTTTCCGCTGTCCCCATAGGAGAACCCTTTTGGGCTCCATTCCACAGAGGGTTCTACATGGAACCAAAAATACTTCTAGCAGGAACCAAAAATTGTTCTCCTTTGGTGACAGCCAAATTACCCTGTTGGAACCTCTTTCTCAAAGAGTGTACTCAACAGGTTTAGCCTGTTACATTTACACCATTTAATTCTGTACTCAAACATCTGCCTGGTTTTAAAGATAACACGCAACATAGCACCACCACCTTTGAAGGTTTTCGTCAACCTCTGCTCAGACTTAAATAGCAGTGTTCCAAGAACCTCCACCAGGGGTGACTGTAGTATCCTCAAACTGACAAAAAGGAGACACTAGAGGGCAGCCCAGACTCATTTTAGATCCCAAGTGGTCTTTATTTTCATACTGTATGCTCTCAATCTCATCACTATCTCCTTTGCCATCTTCTCATGTCTTTTCTTGGAACTCTATCCACACACACACACACACACACACACACACACACACACACACACACACACACACACACACACACACACTACTGTAGCATCTTGTTTACATTTCTCACATTTTAGGCATCCAGCTGAGGCCTTGGATGGATCATGTTGCACTGAGATGGGCACAGGGGTACATGTACAGTCATTTTTAGTGGGGTGGCAAAGTAGTTGAACAGGAGAAGATCATGTGGTTACTTGTGGAGGGAGGCAGTGGGGGTGGTGGGCTGAACAGCTGTAGTGAAGCTGATTGGCTCATAAAATCTTGACTAAAAGAAAGAGATTTAGACATTAGTTCAACATTGCCATAGTTCAACAGCTGAAAAGCCGTCATTAACATTCTCCCAGAGATAGCAAGACATTCCGTATTCACTGAATGAAGTAGCCTACCCATCCCTACCCATCCTACCCATCCCCATTTAATTAATCAATGAAATAAATTATACTATAGCACATTAAATTACATTATTATTGTAGACTATAGGCTACTCCTGTATATACCTTGTACAATACCGTAACCATTGAATGAAGTAGCGAACCCATCCACATTTACAGTTTAATTTATCAATTAGATAAATAATACTAGCACATAGTTACATTATTGTAGAATAGGCTAATCCTGTATCCACACTATATTAGGATACTGTTATGATTTCATTGGTCTTGTCAAGCATGATTTTAAGGTCTTCTGTCACGGTCTCGGGTGAGGGAACGAGGCGCAGAGCTGGAGTTAAGACATTCCTTTATTTTCCATAATATCCACAAACCGAAAACAAAGGAGAGGTAGCGACCGTGAACTGGCGTGAATCAAAAACAAGGAAACAACACACAAGAATCCACATCCAGGTGGAAAACAGTGGCACATAAATAGAATCCCCAATTAGAGACAACTCGAGACAGCTGCCTCTAATTGGGGATTGAAATTAACTAGAAATAAAAACACCCCAGTCCACTGTCAAGTCCCAACTGTGGCCCTACAGCTCTCCCTAGAGGGAGCCAGAGACCTGGCCTCATTCAGAACCTGACAGTCTTCAATAGAAGTAGTATGTCGTACCTCATTCCATTCTTCAGTATAAAGTAGTCATGCATCCCCCATTCAATTCAGTTCCAGTGTGAATGTGTAGGCCTAGGACAGAAGTCTTGATTGCGTTCATAGTTCAAAAAGGAGGACTCGCAGGTGTAAGTTGATCCAAACATTGTTAGCACATAAAATGCAAGTTTCTTTATTGTGCTGTATTCCTCTGAGCATGCCACCCAAAACGCACACAAGGTCTCGGCACTCCTGAGCGCATCCCTGATTTGGCTCGACGTCTGGAATTCAATCACCTGGGAGGACAGGGAAAGGATCACGTACAAACGCAATGATATCCTTGGGGATGCTGTAGTCTTCAAATCTGGTGGAGAAGTTGTCCCTCAGCTGCTTGATGAAATCTTCCATCACCTCTGTGACAATGCTGCAGTTTTTCCACCATGTCCACGACTGTTGTCCCTCTTCCTGCAGATTTAACGCGTTTAAGTGATAGAACATGTCAGCCAAAAAAGCTATATTATAGGAATTCCTCAATTTCCAAAATACGAAGGTGGTCAGCTGCTGCCCTCATTTAGATTTTTCTGAGAAAATCCACAACCTGGTCATGCAGCTCACAGAATTGTTCTAGGGTTTTTCCTTTACTCAGCCAGCGGACATTGTTGTGTAGCAGGAGATCATCGTGGGTGGCCTCCTCTGATTCTGTCACAAGCTTGAGGAAAAGACGATGTTGGGTGCTTGATATCCCCCTGACAAAGTTAAATATGCACATTGCTTTATCCATAACCTCTTTTAGCTCACCATTTAGTTTGGCACACAGCACACTCTGATGGATGAGACAATGCAAGCCATTAATTTGTGGGGCGATTTCCTTCAACCTGCTGACCAGGCCCCTGTGTTTGCCCACCATAGCAGGAGCCCCGTCGGTGACCACAAAGTAGAATTTTTCAAATGACAGTCCATGCTGCTTAAACAATTCTTTCAGCTTTGTGAATAGAATGTGCCCGGTGGTGTGTCCTTCGAGGGAAATCAGTGCCAGTAGCTCTTCTTAAAAGTAATTTACATGAAAATAACAGACATATACACAGAACTCTGCTACATCAGTGTTGTCAGTACTGCCATCAATAGCCAGGGAAAAATGCTCAGCCTGACTGAGCCCCTCCAGAACAATCCTATGCACGTCATCCGCCAGCCTATTCTTCCCTGAAACTTCGATTTCCATTATACACCTTTCTTTTGATACTTTCTGAGATCAAGCTAATTGTTTTCGGAACGAATGTTGACATAAAAAAGTAGTGTAGACTACAGTAGGCTACGTGGACCTGTTTTTCCCCACCAATCAACGCGTAGAGAAATAGACAAAAAACTATAAAATCGATGTCTCTATTTAATTATGAGCTTAATCAGATCAACATGATTGCGTTATTGTCACTGAATGTATTATGTACTAATCAGATGTATTAAACATTTTGTTTAATTTGTATTGTAGGCCTATTAATTGTGCTAATATTATTAGCTAATTATGTCCTGGCCCGCCGACTATTAGCTCCGAAAAAAATTGTCCCAAGGCCAAACCAAGTTTACGAACCCTGCTATAGGTATTGTTATAAGGGAGTGTGAAACTATTAAAACATATCACTTTCAGAGTTTTATCATTGTTATTGATATAATTTTACAGAGTGCTAAAAAGTATTGCTGTTACTAGCTAGCATGTCTTTCTGTGATGCCGATGGTTAGCTGAGCTGCCGACGTATGCTAGCGTTGCAGGAGATGTAGTTTTAGCTCTCTAAGGTCCCTGACACAGAACTGGATCGACATCACATTAGAACATTTGAGGGCAAGGTGAACTTGTTACAATATGTTGCGTACACCTCAGTTGTATGAGATTACAGAACAGGAGAGAGAAGACGTATCAAATGTTGGTGATAACAATGTACATGTTACTCAGATAACAGTGAAGTCTCAGAAGCCCATAGTGGGTGAAAATGAAAACCAAACCCAGTTTCAAGCCCTAGCTGAGTTAGTCAAACAACTCAGCAGTGAAATAGGATATCAAATTGCCGCTAGTCTAGCAGAGGCTGCTACAAGCACTCCCCAATCCATAGCACAAATACCTGATTGGTCAAAGGTCAACTAATTCTGAAGTCAGACTCACAGGTGATCACACAGAGCGGTGCAGAGTGACTGAATGGTAAGAAATTATGCAGGCTTACTTTAAAAATATCAGAACAGGGTCAAGAGATACAGGACAGACTGATGGGTCAGGCTAAAGATATAGTCAGAATTTGGCTCCGTGGAAACCATTAACATAAGCAGAGACCCTGAAGCCATATACAATATCCTGAGGCAACACTTTGGTGAGGCAGACTCATCCACGATACCATTAGGATACTTCTATGAAATCTTACCAAGACAGTTAGAGAGCTGCTTGGATTATTGGGTCAGACTGAACAAAGCAATTGACCTTGCCAATGAGTGCTTGCAAAGACAGTGAAAAAGAGTGACGTGACAATGATGTTTGTTAAGCACTACCCTGACCCAGCACTATGCGCTGTCCTTAGATGCAAGCCTATTGAAAATTGGACAGTTGGAGATTTACAGGCAATGATTGACAGTCATCACAGAGACAAACAGTCAGCCAGTCACAGGGCACCGTCAAACTTAGATGTATATAGTACCGGTCTGAAGTGAGCTCTAAAAGGGCATTTCTTACACAGTGCCTTATAAATGGCTACATAAAATCTAGTAAGAAGAGAACGAGTGTGATGGCTTGGTTGTGGTAAGGCCTCTTACTCCCACCTAGGGGAGGAGAGAGGCACACAACCAAGTCATCACACCCTATCTAGGGAGATGATCATCCCCAATCAGAGACAGCTGTATAGCGTTGTCTCTGATTGGGGATAGTATATAGGCTCCACACACAGCCACCTGTGTGTGGATCATTGTTCGTGTCTGCCTTGTGTTACCAGCACGTGAGTTACTTTGCTTTGTGTTTGTTTAGTTTTCATGGTTAGATATTTAGTCTTCTCCTTTTGTTTTATTTAATGCTTCGTGAGACCATCTCATTAAATAAAAGAGGAATGACACTCCATCAGCGCTCCGTCTACCGTCCCATTACTCCGCATCGTGACAGAATGATCCACCACCCTGGGACGCAACGGGGGATAACTTTAGGAGATATCCTCCTCGGTATGGGGAAAATTACCGAGGAGGAACATTCCTATTATCGCTCGGTGGAGGAAGGCTGGGGTCCGGAGCAGCCGAGGCGCCGGAGACGGAGGACACGTCACCGGGCTAGGTTTGAGGACCAGCCTGGAGCCCAGAAAACCCCTCAAACGGATTTTGGGGGGGGGCTATGGGGGTGGTCGGGGATCGAGGGAGAAGAGCCCCGACCACTGCACTCGTGGGGGTTCCAGGAGGAGCCCCTACAGCCATGGGAGCGGGAGTACATAGAGGAGTCGGAGGAAGACGACGACGATGTGCTTCTGTTCCCTCACTCGTGGGGGTTCCCGGAGGAACCCTCACAGGATGGGGATTGGCGGTGGAGTAGGCACGACAGGGACAGTCGTGCTCCAGCGCCAGTTCCCAGTCCGGTGCCTCCAGCGCCGGTCCAGAGTCGGAGGAGGAGGAAACCGACTCAGCGCACCAAACCATCGGTGCGCAACGCTAGCCCGGTGAGTCCCATACCAGCTAAACGCACCAACCCAACGGTGCGTTTCCCCAGCCAGGTACAGCCCGCGCCTGCTCCACGCACCAGCCCCATGGTGCGTGTCTCCAGCCCGGAGCGACCCGTGCCAGCTAGACGCACCGACCCAACGGTGCGTTTCCCCAGCCAGGTACAGCCCGTTCCAGCTACTCGCACCAGACCAGTGGTGCGTTCCCCCAGCCCGGTACGGTCTGTGCCTGCTCCTCGCACCCAACCTATGGTGCGTTTCCCCAGCCCGGCGCGACCCGAGCCAGCTCAACGCACCGACCCAACGGTGCGTTTCCCCAGTCAGGTACAGCCCGTTCCAGCTACTCGCACCAGACCAGTGGTGCGTTCCCCCAGCCCGGTACGGTCTGTGCCTACTCCTCGCACCCAACCTATGGTGCGTGTCCCCAGTCCAGTACGCCCCGTGCCTACCCCTCGCACGGAGGCTACCGCGACGGTCGCCACCACAGGGCTGGAAACCCTCTTTGCGTCGGTGCCCAGGGTGGGCACGACGTTCAGCCCCGCTGTGGAGCAGGAGCTCCATAGTGTGTCGGTGCCCAGTCTGGGGCCGACAGCCAGCCCAACCACAGGGCTGGAAACCCTCTCCGCGTCGGTGCCCAGGGTGGGCACGACGTTCAGTCCCGCTGTGGAGCAGGAGCTCCATAGCGCGTCGGTGCCCAGTCTGGGGCCGACAGTCAGCCCAACCAGAGGGCTGGAAACCATCTCTGCGTCGGTGCCCAGGGTGGGCACGACGTTCAGCCCCGCTGTGGAGCAGGAGCTCCATAGCGCGTCGGTGCCCAGTCTGGGGCCGACAGCCAGCCCAACCAGAGGGCTGGAAACCATCTCTGCGTCGATGCCCAGGGTGGGCACGACGTTCAGCCCCGCTGTGGAGCAGGAGCTCCATAGCGCGTCGGTGCCCAGTCTGGGGCCGACAGCCAGCCCAACCAGAGGGTTGGGAACCATCTCTGCGTCGGTGCCCAGGGTGGGCACGACGTTCAGTCCCGCTGTGGAGCAGGAGCTCCATAGCGTGTCGGTGCCCAGTCTGGGGCCGACAGCCAGACCAGCTGCAGGGCTGAAGACCATCTCTGCGTCGGTGCCCAGGGTGGGCACGACGCTCAGTCCCGCTGTGGAGCAGGAGCTCCATAGCGTGTCGGTGCCCAGTCTGGGGCCGACAGCCAGACCAGCTGCAGGGCTGAAGACCACCTCTGCGTCGGTGCCCAGGGTGGGCACGGCATCCAGCCTGAGGTCTCCGGAGAAGGTCAGCAGCCCGAGGCCTCCTGTGACGGTCAGTAGCCTGAAGTCTCCTGTAAAGGTCAGCAGCCTGAGGCCTCCTGTGAAGGTCAGCAGCCTGAGGCCTCCGGAGAAGGTCAGCAGCCCGAGGTCCCCGGTGACGGTCAGCAGCCCGAGGTCCCCGGTGACGGTCAGCAGCCCGAGGTTCCCGGTGACGGTCAGCAGCCCGAGGTCCCCGGTGACGGTCAGCAGCCCGAGGTCCCCGGTGACGGTCAGCAGCCCGAGGTCCCCGGTGACGGTCAGCAGCCCGAGGTCCCCGGTGACGGTCAGCAGCCCGAGGTCCCCGGTGACGGTCAGCAGCCCGAGGTCCCCGGTGACGGTCAGCAGCCCGAGGTCCCCGGCGACGGTCAGCAGCCCGAGGTCCCCGGCGACGGTCAGCAGCCCGAGGTCCCCGGCGAAGGTCAGCAGCCCGAGGTCCCCGGCGAAGGTCAGCAGCCCGAGGTCCCCAGGGAGGGTCAGCAGCCCGAGAGCTCCGGGGAGGGTGAGCAGACCTGAACCTCCACCGGTGCCCAGTCCGGGGCCGGTCGTCTGCGTCGCTCCAGTGCCGGAGCAGTCCGCTCCACCGGTGCCCAGTCCGGGGCCGGTCGTCCACGTCGCTCCAGTGCCGGAGCAGTCCGCTCCACCGGTGCCCAGTCCGGGGCCGGTCATCTACGTCGCTCCAGTGACGGAGCAGTCCGCTCCACCGGTGCCCAGTCCGGGGCCGGTCATCTACGTCGCTCCAGTGCCGGAGCAGTCCGCTCCACCGGTGCCCAGTCCGGGGCCGGTCGTCTACGTCGCTCCAGTGCCGGAGCAATCCGCTCCACCGGTGCCCAGTCCGGGGCCGGTCGTCTACGTCGCTCCAGAGACGGAGCAGTCCGCTCCACCGGTGCCCAGTCCGGGGCCGGTCATCTGCGTCGCTTCAGTGCCGGAGCAGTCCGCTCCACCAGTGCCCATTCCGGGGCCGGTTGTCAGCCCCTCTCCAGGGTCGAGGGCTCCCGCACCAGGGTCCAGACAGGACTTGGTGACTGGCGGGAGTACTGAGGGGGGAACCACCACGCCGGGGTCCGGACCGGCGTGCAACGGAAAGGTAGGAGAGAAGCTACTCTCACAGCCTGTGCCACGCCCGGAACCGGAACCGGAGCCCCCACCAGCAACCACCTCAGTACTCCGCCATGTCCCCCCTAGAATTTTGGACAATTTTTTTTTCAGGAGAGGGGGGACTTTTTGTTGTGTGTGCGATCGGGAGTCCGCACCTTGGGGGGGGGTACTGTGATGGCTTGTTTGTGGTAAGGCCTCTTACTCCCACCTAGGGGAGGAGAGAGGCACACAACCAAGTCATCACACCCTATCTAGGGAGATGATCATCCCCAATCAGAGACAGCTGTATAGCGTTGTCTCTGATTGGGGATAGTATATAGGCTCCACACACAGCCACCTGTGTGTGGATCATTGTTCGTGTCTGCCTTGTGTTACCAGCACGTGAGTTACTTTGCTTTGTGTTTGTTTAGTTTTCATGGTTAGATATTTAGTCTTCTCCTTTTGTTTTATTTAATGCTTCGTGAGACCATCTCATTAAATAAAAGAGGAATGACACTCCATCAGCGCTCCGTCTACCGTCCCATTACTCCGCATCGTGACAACGAGTAACCAGAGAGAGGAAGAGCACAGAAACAGCCAGATGGCTGAGCTCACTGACAGTCCTGAGACCCAGTGAAGGTTCCATGAGAACTCGAACTGGAAGTTGTGAAGCCTGTCAGAAGACTTTTAGAGTCAATGAGTCAAGGGATCGCTTTCATTGAAGTGTAGGCCTAAGTGGCAGAACCCCTAGTGAAACATAGAGGCCCAGAGGATAGCTCAATAGAGAAATAGATCTCAAGAAATAAATCAATAGATTAAGGGAATGTGAAATACTTTATTAGAGGGTCATAGGTTATATGTTTAAGGGCATATTTCTACCTAGCAAAGACTCTTTGCAGTCCTTCTTGACAAATGTTGGTCAAGGTTACCCCTGTGGAGGAAAAGGTCTTACCTTATGTCTTAAGGTTTGCTGAAATTAAAGAGGGGTGAGTGTAGGAAAGTTAAAATGGTTATTCTATAAAATCTCAAATTATTAGACACAACGCAGAACATAAAATCCAGGTTAAGGGTCAGCACGCAAACAGGAATGTTCCAAGTTCAGACAGAAGGGGGAATCACATCGCTATGATCACCAGGAACTTTACTTTTGGTTTATATTTGAATTTTTTGCGCTACTAGTACTGTCTGTTGATGTTTAGGAGGCAGCTACATTAGCTGGATGATATTAACATCTTCTGTTTTTATTTCATTCAATGTTTTTTTTATTTAATCTGGGTGCTTACATCACCTACTAACACCCTGGTACTACCGGTAGCTCCTCATTCCGAGAAAATACTGAGAGAGAATGGTATGTGTCACAGATTTCTCCTGTGTAGAAGTCCATAACGTTAAATAAATAAAGCATCCCAAGGTTAATGCTATAGGTATTGTTATAAGGGAGTGTGAGACTATTGAAACTTGTAATTTTAAGAGTTTTATCATTGTTATTGAAATAAAATACCAGTCAAAAGTTTGGACACACCTACATATTCCAGGGTTTTTCTTTATTTTTACTATTTTCTACATTGTAGAATAATAGTGAAGACATCAGAACTATGAAATAACACATATGGAATCATGTAGTAACAATATGTATGCAGTATTTGAGATTATTCAAAGTAGCACCCTTTGCCTTGATGACAGCTTTGCACACTCTTGGCATTATCTCAACCAGCTTCATAAGGTAGTCACTTGGAATGCATTTCAATTAACAGGTGTGCCTTGTTAAAAGTTCATACCAAGTCCATATTATGCTCAAATAAGCAAAAATAAGCAAAAAGAAACAACAGTCCATCATTACTTTAAGACGTGAAGGTCAGTCAATACGGAACATTATAATAACTTTTTAAGTTTCTTCAAGTGCAGTCGCAAAAACCATCAATCGCTATGATGAAACTGACATGAGGACCGCCACAGGAAAAGAAGACCCAGAGTTGCCTCTGCTGCAGAGAATAAGTTCATTAGAGTTACCAGCCTCAGAAATTGCAGCCCAAATAAATGCTTTGCAGAGTTCAAGTAACAGACACATCTCAACATCAACTGTTCAGAGGAGACTGCGTGAATCAGGCCTTCATGGTTGAATTGCTGCAAAGAAACCACTACTAAAGGACACCAATAATAAGAAGAGACTCGCTTGGTCCAAGAAACACGAGCAATGGATATTGGACCGGTGAAAATCTGTCCTTTGGTCTGATGAGTCCAAATTTGACCTCAACCCAATTGAGATGGTTTGGGATGAGTTGGACCGCAGAAAAGCAGTGAACAAGTGCTCAGCATATGTGGGAACTCCATCGAAACTGTTGGTGATGCTGGGTGAGAGAATGCAAAGACTGTGCAAAGCTGTCATCAAGGCAAAGTGTGGCTACCTTGAAGAATCTCAAATCTAAAATATATTTTGTTTAACACTTTTTGGTTACTACACGACTCCATATGTGTTATTTCATAATTTTGATGTCTTCACTATTATTCTACAATGTAGAAAATTGTAAAAAATAAACCCTTGAAGGAGTAGGTGTGTCCAAACTTTAGACTGGTACTGTAGTTTTACATAGTACTAAAAAGAATTGCTGTTGCTAGCTAGCATGTCTTTCTGTGATGCCGATGGTTGGTTAGATAGATAGATAGATAGATAGATAGATAGATAGATAGATAGATAGATAGATAGATAGATAGATAGATAGATAGATAGATAGATAGATAGATAGATAGATAGATAGATATTGCATAGTATGGGTGAATGGCTGAATATGTACACAGTTTTAGCTCTCTAAGGTCTGAATGGGATAAATGCGATTTCATGTTGTAGCTTGTTTGTATTACAGTGTTTTTGTACATCAACACTGAAAACACCTTGTAATGTATTGGAGATGTTAGACAGGATATGTGTTTTACTTTTCGTCATGCTCCTATATAGCACAACTTGTCTTCTATAACAGATGGTCCATTGAAGACTTATGTATTCCTGTCCTATCTTTTCATAATACCAATGCAGGTATGGTTCTATTGTCTAAGAATTACTATTATACAGTATTTGCATTGAAGATGGTTTATTATTGTATTCTATACAGTACATTGTGGCTTTATGTATGATGGTGCATTGAAGACAGATGTATTCCTGGGGCAACCAACTCTGATTAATTAGCTTCTGGGAAAAACTCAAACAACTCCTTATGTGAAATACCCACTGGTATATATCTTGAACATAGAGTATCTCTAGGATTCTACTCACTAACCAATCCTGAGTAAAAGGCTTAGGTTGTTTAGCTATACCACGGCTAAGGACTGTTCTTAGGTACGACGCAAGGCAGAATGCCTAGATACAGCCCTTAGCCGTAGTACATTGGCCATACCACAAACCCTCAGGTGCCTTATTGCTATTATAAACTGGTTACCAATGTAATTAGAACAATAAAAATAAATGTTTTGTCATACCCGTGGTATACAATTAATTACAATAATTGTTATAGAGTAATTACATATGTAATTACACTGTCATCACACACAGCCTTTTATCTGCAATAAGTCAGTTTGATGGAAACACATCTCTGGTGGGGAAAAGCGCATATTGTTTTATAAAGATTTTAGACTGAACAAACAACGCATTATGTAAAGTGTTGGTCCCATGTTTCATAAGCTGAAATAAAAGATGCCAGAAATGTTATTTCTCAAAAATGTTGTGGACAAACATCCCTGTTAGTGAGCATTTCTCCATTCCCAAGATAATGTTTCCACCTGACAGGTGTGGCATATCAAGAAGCAACATAGTTTTTTGAGAATTTGGCAGAATTTGGTAGTACGTCCAAACGGCCTCACAACCGCATACCATGTGTAAACACGGCATCCCAGGACCTCCACATCCGGTTTCTTTACCTGTGGGATCGTCTGAGATCAGCCACCCAGACAGCTGATGAAACTGAGGAGTATTTCTGTCTGTAATTAAGCCCTTTGTGGCGGAAAACTAATTCTGATTGGCTGGGCCTGGCTCCCCAGTGGGTGTGTCTGGCTCCAAAGTGGGTGGGCCTATGCAGATTATTGTGAAATAGACACAAATTGCTTATTGGCACACTAAACACTTTTTTGTTGTTGTAACGTACACAAATGCTTTACGAAATAGGAAAATGATGTAATACATACAAAAAAGTGGACTTTTCCGTGTGCCTGTCACAAATGTTGAATAAGTAATTTGTGTCTATTTCATAATAAGCTGTGACAGCGTGTTGTGCAGAGAGAGAGAGCACAGTGACATAGAACTGGAGCCAGTGGAGAAAGAGAGAGAAACTAGGAGCATGTCTGTTTTTACTCCATTCCACACAGTGAGGCTGTAGAGAGCGCATGCTACAGCGGCAGAGTTGCTAAGGTGGATAGCTGTTTGCACAACACCACACCGTGTGTGCAGAGAAAAAGAGAAAAAGACAGGAGGAAGACGAGCGAGGGAAAATACAGCAGTAGGATTATTATTCCTTTTTCTGTGGAGTTATTTTTGTCTCTGCTGTCAAGACTGACAGACACGGGAAGAGGAGAAGCTGTCTATTAAGAAAAACCTTACTGCACGCAACACCTAACCCACCCCGTTCTGATCTTTGGTTTACTGCTGCCTGGAAGTGGGAAGATGTCATCTGTTGGAATCTAGGGGTTCAGATGCTTTGGAGCATGCAGTATTACTACAGTACTTGTTAAAGACTATAGTGCCGGTCCGAGACGGGACAGTATCGGCATTGGACCAGCCCAGGAGTGTCTGTGTATTTACACTCAAGTTAATGATTTGATATAGAGAGCATGTTGCAGGCAAGTGCTTGTGACAGCTTGGGTAACTCAATGCCAAATACCTCTGATACACTAAGAAAATATTGGCAACTGGCAGGTATTTGAAAAGTGAATAGCTTACACGCACTATTGAATTACACACAAAAAACATAATCACACTGTAAGTCTCCCATTTCTAAAATGTTTTTTAGTATGTAGTTGGCAGTTATTTGGTCATTCAGTCTCAAACTCCCTGCATCCAGTCTCTACTCTATCTATTTCTAAAAGATCCAAGATTTCACATGTTTTGGATGAATGTCTATATGTGTTTTTTTTTTAAGTGTGTTTGCATACTGCATGATATGTGTGTGCATGTCTTACTGCTCTTTCATTATTGACACAAGACAGTATATCAAATGTCGGACATATAGACAGACAGCATTAAAACACTGCAGGATCAATATGACACACTTATCTCAGTGTGAAGCCTTACTTGTCTATTACTGCATTCCAAATAAAAGGAATACAGTAGACTACATGCAGGTTTGAGATTTCCCTGTTTGTAGTGGAGACAGTACTGCAGATTGTAGTATGTGAGCCTCAGCAGTTGGGACATGCACAGTGCATACTTCTCTCCTGGAGTACTGTAAATAGTCTAGCAGATTGCTAAGAATGATGCTTACGGTAAATGTGTGTGTGTGTGTGTGTGTGTGTGTGTTTGTGTGTGTGTGTGAATTAACATAGAAATGTTATGCAGAAGAGGATATGTGTTCCCATCCTATAAAAACAAGTCTCATTACCGTCTTGGAATTTCTGTTTTTGTGCGAGTACTGAGGGTTATTTAACACAACTATTGATGTTGCAAGAGCCAGTCATAACCTCATAATACTTTCCTTGAACCCTACCCGCCTACATAATTCTCCCTTTATCCAGTAATTATGTATCAGAGCAGAAATTATTAAATTATAAGCCGCCATGGACAATGTTACAGTCGCCCAATGGTGGATCTCACAGATACAGGCAATGAGGTAAACAACAAAATAGCACGAGTCAGGGTGTGTGTGTGTGTGTGTGCCTGCGTGTGTGTGTATGTAAAAGGTATTGCATCGATGTTGCTTGTGTGTTTCTTCCTCCTGTCCTGTGCAGACGATTAACCGCAGCATTATGGTAATTTTATGAGTGGGAAGAAAATGGAGGGACGTAATAAGACATCAACACAGGCTTGTTGCTATGCTATGCTTTTGTAGTTTGTGTTTATTTGGATTAAAATTTTCTTGCTTTCACTCTCTTGCTTTCACTCTCTCTCTCTCGCCCATCCTTCTCTCCCCCCTCTCTCTTTCTTACAGGGGATGTGATAGAAGAACAGAAAGGCAGCAGTGTGATTATGGTCTAGTCTGTGTGGTCCAATCCCCTCCGAGGACTGTTATGATGGTGTGGATCAGACAGGCGGGGCATCCTCTAACGGATTCACTGTAATCCCCCTCTACATGATCACAACCTTCTTCTACTGAATCACACACACGCTAACACATGCACAATAGTAGCATGATAATTCACACACGCACACACACACACACACACACACACACACACACACACACAATTGTGTGCGCTGGCTCATAAGCAAGCACACACACACACACACACAGAACATTTACCCACAACACACACACACCAAATGATCACAATCACACACACATGCATACAGCACCGTGGTATCAGGAGTTCAAAGAGCTTGGAGCACCAGATAGACATATAGGAGCTGTTCTGGACTCGATTTACAATTGTAGGAAATCTGCAGGGCGCAGCCTGCCCAGCCAGTGATGAGACAGATGAGATTAGAAAGCTGCTGCTGAGTTAGGCCTTTTCCATTAGTATCTCTCCAGGGGACAACCAGGGAGGACCAGGCCCAGGACCCTGCCTCTCTGCCTGGCCTGGCTGGCATGCACCTAATGACCCCACATGGCCCACCCTCACACTGGCCCTCACTAATCCACAAATACATAAATAAATTGAAGAAATAGGGGAATGTATCTTTTTGCTTGGCTGAAACCCCCCCACTGTTCAGAGTACAAACCAATGGATCTAGAAGCTCTCTAAAATGATTATTTTGTGATCAATCTAGAGACTAAACAACTGAACTAAAGGGTACACTTCTTCCCCAACCAAGGATTTGGATTCTACAGACTACAGTGGGACTCTACATAATTTTAATGTACAGTCATTAGCATTCAGGCCAGGCCTTCCGCAGAGCCTCTGAGGCTGAAGCTGCCCCACCTGGGAATACTACAGTGAGTTTAGAGTTTCAACAGGAGACATCTCTGACAGTTTATCTGTGATCCAGTCATCCATCAACACTCCCACTATTGCCAAAACAAACCCCAGAGAGAGAGAGAGAAAGAGAGACAGAGAGAGAGAGATAGATTGAGACGTGTTGGATATATCCAGGCTTGCGTTCTCTTTCCGCTTCCTCTCGGCCGTACTGGAAATGCTCAGCGTGGCGGACACCCATACATTCTCGAGTCATTAATTAAAGGAAGGAGCCTGGCAGTTCTATCCATTAGCCAATCACTAGTCCGGTACAGTCTGGTCCAGATTGGAGTGAATCTGAGTCAATCTGCAGGCTCTGCTAGAGAGGAACTCTTCATGGTGACGTTATGCCTGAATCGGATGTGTGGATCCAGCTGGCGATGTTCCTGACTACAAAGCCCTGTTTGGCCTCAGATAAAACTGGAGGGAAGGGTGAGTAGACCCTGGCACTTAGGGATGTGCATCTTTCCCTTCCAAGATGATTCGATAAGTATCTAGATACATGGGCTCTGATATGATACAGGAACGATCTGTTTTAGTTTTAAACTATTGGGTGCGATTCGGTTTCATTAGAAGAACAAATCTATGCGATTTGGTTTGATGCGATATGATTTGATGCACTAACATTTGTTGCATAAACACATTCATTGTTCATTCAAAATCAAAATCTGTTGCTGATGGAGCTCATGAGATGGGCCTCTCTGAGCTGGATCTGCCTGAGCTGACTTCTTCTCTCTGTGTGTGTATGTGTGTGGTTGTGTGTGTGTATGGTTGTGTGTGTATGTGTGTGGTTGTGTGTGTGTGTGTGTGTGTGTGTGTGTATGTGTGTGTGTGTGTGTGTATTTGATTGTGTGTGTCAGGCTCTGGCCATAGAGAAGCCCATTTGCTTCTCTATGTAGCCATGGTCAGAGTCTGACCGTTCTATTCTTTCAGTTTTCTGGTGGTGGTTTGTGTGGGATCCCTAATTAGAGGCAGCTGTAGCGCATCGTCTCTAATTAGGGATCCTACATAGGTTGGTAGGTTTCACACTGGGTTGTGTGTCGTTATCGATTATTTCACAGTCACGGTGAAAGTAAGTGTGCCACATTTGTTACGTCTAGTCATTTGTGCTTGTTTTTGTAAACGTGACGTTTGTATATCGTGTTTTGTTTTGTGTTGTATAGTTTGTTCTTTTTGGCAATGTTATACATAGTATAAATAAAAAGAATGTCGAACTATAATCCCTGCGCTGCGTCTTGGTCATTCCCACACCCACATCGTGACAGAACGACCCACCACTGCGAGACCAAGCAGCGTAACTGGAGAGAGATGGAGAGAGGAAGTGCCTCGTAATAGACGGGGCGCGAGACGGAGAAGAGCCCGTAAGCAACCCCAAGGTAATCTTGGGGGGGGGCTATGGGGGTGGTCTGGCTACAGGGAGGAGGAGCCAATACCACTCCCCATGTGGAGCATGGAGAGGCTGAGGTACCAATGGGGGGCGCAGAGCAAGGAGCAGGAGGAGTATTTGGAGGAGTATTTTGGAGGATTTCTGGAGGAAATGAGGGAGATAGAGGAAGAGGTCGAGAGGGAGATGGCGGTGTGGTCCAATCCGGATCCGGTCGTCTACTCCACTCCCGTGCCGGAGCAGTCCGCTCCACCGGTGCCCAGTCCGGGTCCGGTCGTCTACTCCACCCTCATGCCAGAGCAGTCCGCTCCACTGGTGCCCAGTCTGGGTCCAGTCGTCGGCTCTACTCCCATGCCAGAGCAGTCCGCTCCACCGGTGCCCAGTGTGGGTCCGGTCGTAAGCTTCACTCCCATGTCAGAGCAGTCCGCTCCACCGGGGCCCAGTCTGGGTCCGGGCGTCCGCTCCAGTCCCGTACCGGCTCCACGCACCCGACTTCCGGTGCGCCTCCCCAGTCCGGTGTGTCCCATTCCGGCTCCACGCACCCGACTTCCGGTGTGCCTCCCCAGTCAGGGTTCCGGCCGTCTGCTCCGCTCCAGTGCCAGAGCAGTCCGCTCCACCGGTGCCCAGTCCGGGTCCGGCCGTCTGCTCCGCTCCAGTGCCTGAGCAGTCCGCTCCACCGGTACCCTGTCCGGGTCCAGCCGTCTGCTCCGCTCCAGTACCTGTGCAGTCCGCTCCACCGGTGCCCAATCCGTGTCCGGCCGTCTGCTCCGCTCCAGTGCCAGAGCAGTCCGCTCCACCGGTGCCCAGTCCGGGTCCGGTTGTCTGCTCCACCTCCAGGCCAGAGCAGTCCGCTCCACCGGTGCCTAGTCCAGGTCCAGTAGTCTGCTCCACTCCATGGCCGGAGCCGCTTGTCCCACCGCTGCCCAGTCCGGGCCCGGTTATTTTCCCCGCTCCATGGCCGGAGCCGTTTGTCCCACAGGTTCCCAGTCCGGGGCCGGTTATTGACCCCACTCCAGGGCTGGAGCCGTCTACCCTACCGGTGCCCAGTCCTGGCCTGGTTGTTTTCCCCGCTCCATGGCCGGAGTCGTTTACCCCACCGGTGCCCAGTCCGGGTCCGGTTCCTTGCCCAGCTCCATGGCCGGAGCAGTTTACTCCACCGGTGCCCAGTCCGGGCCCGGTTGTTTTCCCCGCTCCTGAGCCGGAGCCGTTTACCCCACCGGTGCCCAGTCCGGGCCCGGTTAATTGCCCAGCTCCATGGCCGGAGATGTTTGCCCCACCGGTGCCCAGTCCGGGCCCGGTTATTTTCCCCGCTCCATGGCCGGAGCCGTTTGTCCCACCGGTGCCCAGTCCGGGCCCGGTTAATGGTCCCGCTCCATGTCCGGAGCCGTTGGCCCCACCGGTGCCCAGTCCGGGCCCGGTTATAAAGAAGGGGCATGGGAGAAAACTGTCCACTTCGCCGGAGCCAGAGCCACCCCCGATGGACTAGTCTTCCCTCCCTATTAACCCCCCCTTGTATTTGTGGTTTTTTGTTTGGCATCCGGGAGTCCGCGCCTTGGGGGGGGGGGGCGAGGTACTGTAGCCATGGTCAGAGTCTGACCGTTCTATTCTTTCAGTTTTCTGGTAGTGGTTTGTGTGGGATCCCTAATTGGAGGCAGCTGTAGCGCATCGTCTCTAATTTGGGATCCTACATAGGTTGGTAGGTTTCACACTGGGTTGTGGGTCGTTATCGATTATTTCGCAGTCACGGTGAAAGTAAGTGTGCCACATTCGTTACGTCTAGTCATTCTTGTTTGTTTTTGTAAAAGTGACGTTTGTATATCGTGTTTTGTTTTGTGTTGTATAGTTTGTTCTTTTTGGCAATGTTATACATAGTATAAATAAAAAGAATGTCGAACTATAATCCCTGCGCTGCGTCTTGGTCATTCCCACACCCACATCGTGACAGTGTGTGAATGTGTAAATTATGTATATGTCTGTGGTGTATGTAGGCACCTAAGCTGAGCCATAAGTGAAACTGGGCATCTACCACCCTTCTATCAGTTTAGGTGGGGGCAATGTTTCCTTTTTGTCCCCCACTTTAGAAATTAACTATGAAAATATATAGCACAACTTTGTATTTCACCCCATCTCATAATCAAATGGTTTAGACCGTTTGGAAGTTTTGACTGAGCTTCTCTTTGATCTCCTGCTTTGACCATGCATTGTGGGTAGAAAAATATCTAAAATCCTGCCTATAACCTATAATCCTGCCTATAACCAAATCCGTTGGTATCTTTAGGCTACTTTTATTCCGCTAAAACACAATTTTCAACCACGCATTTGATAGAAAATAACCTAGCAAATTATATTGGTTGTCACTCAACTGATAAAGCCTAACATTTTGCAAGCCATTTTACAAAATTTGAATGCTGAAGGTGACGTGCAGATGTGCCAGATCAGGAAAAGGCCTGCCTCTCGATGGTCAGTTGGCGAAGCAGCACACAGCGTGAAGTATGACTAGGCTACTGATATTGCCTGGGGTTGTTCGGGTTGCAAAATGACTTGTAGATCAATGACTGTCGACATGCTTAGTTCGACACTGAAGGAGAGAACGCAGTTGTCACAAAACATTTTAGGTATTTTTGGAAGATAGAAATAAAGTAATTTGAGTAACAACTAAAAATGTGAACTGGCAATTCATAACGTTTCAATCGATTTTCTGAAGGATGCATGCTACATTTGGATCGGTTTGCAGTCCTGCTTAAGCACTCATATCTTGAACATTTGAACCGGGGACCGATGTGTGAATAGTTACACCCCTACTGGCATTGCATGGGGTTGGTCTTGGGTATGTAGGGCTCTAAAGTGCGACCAATTTGGTTTGTGACCTGGAGTTTTCTTTTTTGGGAGCACCTATGCAACTAAAAGAAAGTCCAATGAAAAATTCAATGCTTTACAATATTTTGCCGCAACACTCTTCTCTACACTGCTCAAACAAGACAGTCTGCTTCCCATAGCAGCTTTATTCCAGTTCCCCGGCCATACACACCAAGCCCCGCCTCCTGTCACTCAAGAAGGAAGCACACAGTTCCTCCACGCTGTTTATTCTCTCAGCATGATGTCAATTCATGCACTTAACATATTCTTCTAAAACAAGCACAATGCTGCTGTACCATTGGACCGTCTGTTTATAATTCACACGGACACCACAACCAACCCAAACACCCATGAGTTAAGGAGAATTACAAAATACTGTTATTGTAAAATAAATGAAGTCTGCCGCATCTGAAAATAAAGCAACTTTTTCTGCATGCTCTTGCCTCTATCTTTCAGGAGCGCACCTGAAGCAGCAGAAAGCACTGTTTAAAGGAAAAGCATTATCATGCTTGCATCCTTAATGGCACCCTATTTCCTATGTGGTGCACTACTTTTGACCAGGGCCCATAAGTGTCTGGTCAAAAGTAGTGCACTATATAGGGAATAGGGTGCCATTAAGGATGTAGTTTCCCTACTTCTAAAAGCACTCGCACGCTCTCAGCGTTTTCAGTTGCTAATTTAAAATCAGAGCAGTAGCAGTTTTACTACGTCAGGATTCCACAGATAAAAGGATTCTTTGATTTTTGCATCGTAGGAACAATCTGATGTCCCATTTGCAGGGAAGCAGTGTTTGAGATTCAGATTAGCTAGCTGTGTTGTGATGCCTGAGAGGTGTAGCTTCTAATAAGACCCCCTACTGTCTGTTTCCTCTTCTCCTCGCAAGCGCTCCCTCTCCTTCGCAAATTCCCCTTTCCTTTGTATTCCTCTCTTTCTTTCTCCATCTCTCTCTCCCTCCCTCTATCCTTCTCTCTACCGCACCATCTCTCTGTCTACATTTCTCCTTCTCTCTATCCCTCTCACACCCTCTCCCCCTATCCCTCCCTACAGAATAATGCATAACCTTCCCCCTCTGGAGAGAGAAGGTACCATGAGCAACGTCACAGTCACCGACAACGCAGCCGAGCCCATAAGCCAAACCATGTCTCCAGCCAGGCCCTACCCGTACCCCATCTCCTTCCAGGTACACCAATATACACTATACAGTATATACATACAAAAGTATGTGGACACCCCTTCAAATTTGGGGATTCGGCTATATCAGCCACACTCGTTGCTGACAGGTGTATAAAATCGAGCGCACAGCCATGCAATTTCCATAGACAAAAATTGGCAGTAGAATGTCCTTACTGAAGAGCTCAGTGACTTTCAACAAGGCACCGTCATAGGATGCCACCTTACCAACAAGTCAGTTCGTCAAATTTCTGCCCTGCTAGAACTGCAACAGTCAACTTTAAGTGCTCTTATTGTGGAAACGTCTAGGAGCAACAACAACTCAGCCGCGAAGTGGTAGGCCACACAAGCATACAGAACAGGACCAGGGAGTGCTGGAGCAGGTAGCACGTAAAAATCATCTTCCCTCGGTTGCAACACTCACTATCGAGCAGCCTCACACAAGCCTAAGATTACCATGCACAATGCCAAGCATCGGCAGGAGTGGTGTAAAGCAGGGATCTTCAACCGGGGGTCCGCAGGGGTCCCCCAAAATTATAAGATTCTTTTTTTGGGTGGGGGAGAAGAATATTGAGTAAATTTCAAGCATTAATAGGCAATAATAAGCTACTTAAAAAAATACAAAATGATTCCCATGATACCACGGGAGATTGCTTCGTCTTCAAAACAAGAAGAAGACATTGCTAATTTTAGCCGCCAATAAATAAAAAGCTGGAAAGCAAATAATAGACTTGACTACTAAGTTAGGTTGTTATAGCAATGGATCGCTTTGTAACAAAAAGGCCTCGAGCTCTGAACCTGAACGGTAAAGTTACTCCTTCCACCTCGTCCGAGGCCACAAACGATAATGTCACGGCTCCACCTGCTCCAGAGGCACCTGCCCCAGCGGGGCCACTTGAAAGATAAACCGCTGGAATATTTTCAGACTTGTCTGCAGTCACTCCAAGGCCAACAGACAATGATGAGGAAATCAGCGAAAGTTGGAGAGCTCGCTTTGAAAGCCTCCTATCAAGTTGCTCTTCGCATCGCTCAATGTAAAAAAACGTATACAATTGCGGAAGATTTGATATTGCCCGCGTCCAGTGATATGTGAAAGACCATGTTTGGTAATGATGAATATGCCAAAAAACTGATGACTATCCCGTTATCAGACACAACGATTGCTCGGCGAGTTTGCGAAATGGCATCTGATGTGAGGGAGCAGTTAATTGAGAAGCTGAAATCGGCGGAAGCCTTTTCATTACAGTTGGATGAGTCTGTGGACGTGTCCAAAGACGCACAGCTCTTGGGATTTGTGCGTTTTGTTGACCAAAACGAAATGTGTTTTGTTTTGTAAGAAGCTCCCTGAACGCACAAAAAGTTCTGAAATGTTGAAAGTGATTGATGACTTTTTCAGAGCAAATGAGATAAGCTGGGCAAAGTGTGTTGCGGTGTGTACTGACGGTGCGCACGCTATGACTGGTCAGAAAAGTGGATGTGGATTCAATGCATGTTACACAGAGAATCTCTCGCTGCCAAAGAAACGAGTGCTGACTTTGCTCACGTTATAGACACTGTTGTGAAGACTGTCAATGTGGTTAAGAAGAGTGCCTTGCAAACGCGCCTCTTTGCTGCGCTCTGCAACGCTATGGAAGAGGGTCCCAATGCGCTCCTGTACCAATTCCGAGATCAGATGGCTTTCTCGTGGATCAGTATTGGTCCGTGTGTTTGAGTTACGCACAGCTATTCACGAGTTTCTAGCTGGCCAAAACCGCGTGGAGCTGGCTGCACATTTCAATGACAATGTCTGGCTCAATAAAATGGAATATCTTGTGGATATTTTCTCAGAGTTTAACAAACTGAACAGTTCCATGCAGGGCCGTAAAACACATGCCATGCCATTCAGCTGAATGACCTGTAGCGCTAACATCCCATATCATGAAGACCCTGGAAAGGTTAGTCCTCGCTCACCTCAGACCCCTGATGTGTACATCACTGGACCCCCTGCAGTTTGCATACCAGCGCAACATCGGGGTGGATGATGCAATCCTCTACCTTCTACAGAGGGCCTACACTCACCTGGACAACGCAGGTTGCACTGTGAGGGTTATGTTTTTTGACTTCTCCAGTGCCTTCAATACCATTCAGCCCCTGCTACTGGGTGAGAAGATGAGGAGGATGAAAGTGGAAGCACCCTTAGTCTCCTGGGTCACGGACTACCTGACCGGTAGGCCACAATTTGTGCGACTACAGAGCTGTGTGTCAGAACGGGCAGTTAGCAACACAGGGGCCCCCCAGGGAACGGTCCTGTCCCCCTTCCTGTTCACCCTCTACACCTCAGACTTCAGATATAACTCTGAAACATGCCACCTACAGAAGTTCTCGGATGACTCTGCTATTGTAGGGTGCATCAGGGGTGGGCAGGAGGAGGAGTACAGGAGCACAATCAGTGACTTTGTGTTGTGGTGTGAGCAGAACCACCTTCAGCTCAACATCAGCAAAACAAAGGAGATGGTGGTGGACTTCAGGAGAACCAAGGCACAACTGACTGCAGTCCCTATACAGGGGATGGATGTGGAAATGGTTGGGTCATACAAGTTCCTGGGAGTCCATATGGACAACAGGCTGGAATGGGCTGGTAACACCGGGGCCCTGTACAAATAGGGCCAGAGCCGACTCTACTTTCTGAGGAGACTCAGGTCCTTCAACGTGTGCAGTAAACTACTGCATACCTTCTACCAGTGCCATCTTTTTTGCAGTGGTGTGCTGGGGAGCAAACATCAAAGCCGGTGATGCTTCTCGGGTAAATAAGCTGATCAGGAAGGCTAGCTCTGTCCTGGGGATGAGCCTTGACACTCTAGAGGAGGTGGTGGAGAGACGGATCCTGGCCAAACTGCTGGCCATCATGGACAACGTCACCCACCCTCTGCACGCTATGGTTATGACGCAGAGGAGCACTTTCAGTCACAGACTGATCCCACCACGGAGTGCCAGAGAGCGCTACAGGAGGACCTTCCTGCCGGCGGCTATTAGACTATATAATGCCTCACCGGGGTGCCGTGCCGTCGGCAACATAAATCTGGAACTGTTGGGGTGCTAGGACCTAGTTTAACAATTATGCATCCATCCGTGAGTAACTCTGGTCCGTCAGCACTCATTCACTCAGGACCTATTTATTCATGCAGGTCTGTATATACAGTGGGGAGAACAAGTATTTGATACACTGCCGATTTTGCAGGTTTTCCCACTTACAAAGCATGTAGAAGTCTGTAATTTCTATCATAGGTACTCTTCAACTCTGAGTGACGGAATCTAAAACAAAAATCCAGAAAATCACATTGTACGATTTTTAAGTAATTAATTTGCATTTCATTGCATGACATAAGTATTTGATACATCAGAAAAGCAGAACTTAATATTTGATACAGAAACCTTTGTTTGCAATTACAGAGATCATACGTTTCCTGTAGTTCTTGACCAGGTTTGCACACACTGCAGCAGGGATTTTGGCCCACTCCTCCATACAGATCCTTCAGGTCTCGGGGCTGTCGCTGGGCAATACGGACTTTCAGCTCCCTCCAAAGATTTTCTATTGGGTCCAGGTCTGTAGACTGGCTAGGCCACTCCAGGACCTTGAGATGCTTCTTAGCACTCCTTAGTTGCCCTGGCTGTGTGTTTCGGGTCGTTGTCATGCTGGAAGACCCAGCCACGACCCATCTTCAATGCTCTTACTGAGGGAAGGAGGTTGTTGGCCAAGATCTCGCGATACATGGCCCCAAACATCCTCCCCTCAATACGGTGCAGTCGTCCTGTCCCCTTTGCAGAAAAGCATCCCCAAAAAATGATGTTTCCACCTCCATGCTTCACGGTTGGGATGGTGTTCTTGGGGTTGTACTCATCCTTCTTCTTCCTCCAAACGCGGCGAGTGGAGTTTAGACCAAAAAGCTCTATTTTTGTCTCATCAGACCACATGACCTTCTCCCATTCCTCCTCTGGATCATCCAGATGGTCACTGGCAAACTTCAGACGGGCCTGGACATGCGCTGGCTTGAGCAGGGGGACCTTGCGTGCCCTGCAGGATTTTAATCCATGACGGCGTAGTGTGTTACTAATGGTTTTCTTTGAGACTGTGGTCCCAGCTCTCTTCAGGTCATTGACCAGGTCCTGCCGTGTAGTTCTGGGCTGATCCCTCACCTTCCTCATGATTATTGATGCCCCACGAGATGAGATCTTGCATGGTGCCCCAGACCGAGGGAGATTGACCGTCATCTTGAACTTCTTCCATTTTCTAATAATTGCACCAGCAGTTGTTGCCTTCTCACCAAGCTGCTTGCCTATTGTCCTGTAGCCCATCCCAGCCTTGTGCAGGTCTACAATTTTATCCCTGATGTCCTTACACAGCTCTCTGGTCTTGGCCATTGTGGAGAGGTTGGAGTCTGTTTGATTGAGTGTGTGGACAGGTGTCTTTTATACAGGTAACGAGTTCAAACAGGTGCAGTTAATACAGGTAATGAGTGGAGAACAGGAGGGCTTCTTAAAGAAAAACTAACAGGTCTGTGAGAGCCGGAATTCTTACTGGTTGGTAGGTGATCAAATACTTATGTCATGCAATAAAATGCAAATTCATTATTTAAAAATCATACATGTGATTTTCATGTGATTTTCTGGATTTTTGTTTTAGATTCCGTCTCTCACAGTTGAAGTGTACCTATGATAAAAATTACAGACTTCTACATGCTTTGTAAGTAGGAAAACCTGCAAAATCGGCAGTGTATCAAATACTTGTTCTCCCCACTGTACATACTCATGTACAGTTGTTATATCATATCACGTGCAATATTGCTAGTAATTCTTGGACCTAACCTACGTAGGCATTCACTCAGGAATGCATATTAGTATCCTGTCAATTTTTCTCATTGCTTTTAGTATATCGAATGTGCAATACGTGCAGTTGTCTGTAATTAAACCCTGCGCACTAAGGACTGTATTTTAAGGGAATTACTATTATTATTATTATATCTTACACACATTTAGCTATTAAAGTATCTCTTCCTGTCATTTACCTGTACAGTTTGTGTAACCATGCAAGTATTCACTTATCTGTAAATATAACTATATTCTTACCTGTACAGCTAATTTAACCGTGCAAAATTTTCACGTACCTGTTCATTTAGCCAGTCTGTCTATTACGTAAACTATTATTACCCTCGCTCATATTATACGCATTTTTAGCTACTGAAGTATTTCTCTGCCATCGACCTGTATAGTATAGTTAACCATCCAACATCCACCAATGTATAGTGTACATATTCAGCCAACCACCCATACTATGCAATATCTTTTTATAGCTTTTTTTTGCACTCCAGATATCTTGTATTTCTATACTTTTTCATACTGCCGCTCTATGTATCATGTACCGTGTATCTGTCTTTTGTGTACTTTCGTTGTGGCATTTTGCACCTGCCCTGTGTTTTGTTGTAGCTGCTTGACAATGAAATTTCCCCCCGGGGGGATCAATAAAGTATCTATCTATCTATCTATCTATCTATCTATCTATCTATCTATCTATCTATCTATCTATCTATCTATCTATCTATCTATCTATCTATCTATCTATCTATCTATCTATCTATCTATCTATCTATCTATGACAAGATGGAAAGCTTTCTGAAGAAAACAATGAGATGTAGAGAGTGAATCAGGGAAGGTAACTTTTCTATGCTTCCATCAGTGGAGGAGTTGGCTGATTCTGCATTGCTTTTGCCTGACGTGAAACACGCAATAATTGGACACTTGGAGGCACTCGAAAGTCAATTTGGAAAGTACTTTTCTGAGGCTGAGTCCTGGAGAAGGGACAAGATATAGGTACAGCTTCCATTCAAAGACAAAGCATATGACAGCTCAAACTTGACAGCCTCTGAGGAAGATCAGCTGATAGAGCTGTCCACAGACAGCACGCACAAGAATGTGTATGAGTCAAGGCCTCTCATTCAGTTCTGGATTTATTGCCAGAAAGACTTCCCCCAGCTCACTGCAAAGGCAATGCTGAGCCTTTTGCCTTTTGCAACAACATATCTTTGTGAAAGTGGATTTTCCTCCCTCACCTACCTGAAGAGCAAATACCGGTCCAGACTGCAGCCTGAGGATGACATGGTGCTCTGCCTGACAACCTCCATCTCCCCCAGAATAGACAAGCTGTGTGCTACCCACCAGGGCCAGTCATCTCACTAAGGTAGGCCTATGTGTCATCCATAAGCTAAATAAACCCAAATGTAAACCGCATCAATAATAATAATTATTATTTTATTATATGGCCAATAATAAAAACCAATAATAGTTATGTATAACTGAGTACAAAATAGGTTAAAAGAGGTGATAAATATGTTAGTCAGTTACTGTTAGTGTATGGCCAGGCTTAAAACGCAACAACTTTTTTTCTTTTTTTTTTATCTGGGGGTCCCTGTTCTATTTCTCTATCTGCCAAGGGGTCCCTGGGCTGAAAAAGTTTGAAGACCCCTAGTGTAAAGCTTGCCGACATTGGACTCTGGAGCAGTGCAAATGCTTCATCATCTGGAAGTCCGACGGACGAATCTGGGTTTGACAGATGCCAGGAGAACGCTACCTACCCCAATGCATAGTGCCAACTGTAAAGTTTGGAGGTGGAGGAATAATGGTCTGGGGCTGTTTAGTCCCCTTAGTTCTAGTGAAGGGAAATCTTAACACTACAGTATACAATGACATTCTGCTTCCATCCGTCCCCGCAGCAATGTTCTGAAATCTAGAGGAAAGCCTTCCCAGAAGAGTGGAGGCTGTTATTGCAGCAAAGGGGGGACCAACTCGATATTAATGCCTATGATTTTGGAATGAGATGTTCGACGAGCAGGTGTCCACATACTTTTGGTCATAGATAGATAGATAGATAGATAGATAGATAGATAGATAGATAGATAGATAGATAGATAGATAGATAGATAGATAGATAGATAGATAGATAGATAGATAGATAGATAGATAGATAGGTACTTTATTGAGCCCCCGGGGGGGAAATTTCATTGTCAAGCAGCTACAACAAAAACACAGGGCAGGTGCAAAATGCCACAACGAAAGTACACAAAAGACAGATACACGGTACATGATACATAGAGCGGTAGTATGAAAAAGTATAGAAATACAAGATATCTGGAGTGCAAAAAAAAGCTATAAAAGGACATTGCATAGTATGAGTGGTTGGCTGAATATGTACACTATACATTGGTGGATGTTGGATGGTTAACTATACTATACAGGTCGATGGCAGAGAAATACTTCAGTAGCTAAAAATGCGTATTTTTTTTTTATTTTTTATTTTTTATTTCACCTTTATTTAACCAGGTAGGTCAGTTGAGAACAAGTTCTCATTTGCAACTGCGACCTGGCCAAGACAAAGCAAAGCAGTGCGACAAATAACAACACAGAGTTACACATTAAACAAACAGTCAAAAAACACAATAGAAAATCTATAAACAGAGTGCAAAATGTAGGTTGGGAGGTAGGACAATAAATAGACTATAGAGTAGAAATAAATTACAGAATTATCATCATTAACACAGGAATGAAGGATGTGCAAATTATGATGTGCAAATAGAGATACTGGAGTGCAAGATTAGTGAAAAATAAACAAAAATAAATATGGGGATGAGGTAGTAGTGTGGGCTATTTACAGAAGGGCTATATACAGGTGCAGCGATCGATAAGCAGCTTTGACAGCTGATGCTTAAAGGTATTGAGGGAGATAGGAACCTCTAGCTTCAATGATTTTTGCAATTCGTTCCAGTCATTGGCAGCAGCGAACTGGAAGGAATGGCGGCCAAAGGAGGTGTTGGCTTTGGGGGTGACCAGTGAGATATACCTGCTGGAGCGCATGCTACGGGTGGGTGTTGCTATGGTGACCAGTGAGCTGAGATAGGGCGGGGATTTACCTAATAAAGACTTATAGATGACCTGGAGCCAGTGGGTTTGGCGACGAATGTATAGTGAAGGCCAGCCAACGAGAGCATACAGGTCGCAGTGGTGGGTAGTGTAAGGGGCTTTTGTGACAAAACGGATGGCACTATGATAGACTACATCCAATTTGCTAAGTAGAGTGTTGGAGGCTAGTTTGTAAATGACATCGCCAAAATCAAGGATCGGTAGGATAGTCAGTTTTACAAGGGCATGTTTGGCAGCATGAGTGAAGGAGGCTCTGTTGCGAAATAGGAAGCCAATTCTGGATTTAATTTTGGAATGGAGATGGTTGATGTGAGTCTGGAAGTTGAGTTTATAGTCTAACCAGATGCCTAGGTATTTGTAGGTGTCCACGTATTCTAATTCGGATCCGTCGAGAGTAGTGATGATAGTCCGGTGGGCGGGTGCTGGCATTGTTCGATAGAAAAGCATGCACTTAGTTTTACTGGCGTTTAAGAGCAGTTGTAGGCCACGGAAGGAGTGTTGTATGGCATTGAAGCTTGATTGAAGGTTAGTAAACACAGTATCCAAAGAGGGTCCAGTTGTATACAGAATGGTGTCATCTGCGTAGAGATGGATGAGAGAGTCACCAGCAGCGAGAGCAACATCGTTGATATATATAGAGAAAAGGGTTGGCCCAAGAATTGAACCCTGTGGCACCCCCATAGAGACTGCCAGAGGATCGGACAATAGGCCCTCCGATTTGACACACTGAACTCTGTCTGCAAAGTAGTTAGAGAACCAAGCAAGGCAGTCACTTGAGAAACCAAGGCTGTTGAGTCTGCCAATAAGAATGCGGTGATTGACAGAGTCGAAAGCCTTAGCCAGGTCGATGAAAACGGCTGCACAGTACTGTCTTTTATCGATGGCGGTTATGATATCGTTCAGTACCTTGAGCGTAGCTGAGGTGCACCCATGACCAGCTCGGAAACCAGATTGCATAGCAGAGAAGGTACGGTGGGATTCGAAGTGGTCAGTTATCTGTTTGTTAACTTGGCTTTCGAAAACTTTAGAAAGGCAGGGCAGGATGGATATTGGTCTATAACAGTTTGGGTCTAGAGTGTCTCCTCCTTTGAAGAGGGGGATGACCGCGGCAGCTTTCCAATCTCTAGGGATCTCAGACGATACGAAAGAGAGGTTGAACAGGCTAGTGATAGGTGTTGCAACAATTTTGGCTGATAATTTCAGAAAGAGAGGGTCCAGATTATCTAGCCCAGCAGATTTGTAGGGGTCCAGACTTAGCAGCTCTTTCAGAACATCAGCTGTCAGGATTTGGGTGAAGGAGAAGCGGGGGGGGCTTGGCCAAGTAGCTGCCGGGGGTGCAGAGCTGTTGACCGGGGTAGGGGTAGTCAGATGGAAAGCATGGCCAGCCGTAGCAAAATGCTTATTGAAATTTTCAATAATCGTGGATTTATCGGTGGTAACAGTGTTTCCGAGCCTCAGTGCAGTGGGCAACTGGGAGGAGGTGCTCTTATTCTCCATGGACTTTACAGTGTCCCAGAACTTTTTGGAGTTAGTACTACAGGAAGCAAATTTCTGTTTGAAAAAGCTGGCCTTTGCTTTCCTAACTGACTGGGTGTACTTGTTCCTGACTTCCCTGAATAGCTGCATATCGCGGGGGCTATTCGATGCTAATGCAGTGCGCCACAGGATGTTTTTGTGTTGGTCTAGTGCAGTCAAGTCTGGGGTGAACCAAGGGCTATATCTATTCTTAGTTCTACGTTTTTTAAAAGGGGCATGCTTATTTAGGATGGTGAGGAAAGCACTTTTAAAGAACAACCAGGCGTCCTCTATTGACGGGATGAGGTCAATATCCTTCCAGGATACCTGGGCCACGGACCTGGACAGTATGACAGAACTCTGCAGGTTATCTCTGCAGTAGATTGCAACTCCACCTCCTTTGGCAGTTCTATCTTGACGGGAAATGTTGTAGTTGGGGATGGAAATTTCCGAATTTTTGGTGGCCTTCCTAAGCCAGGATTCAGACACAGCTAGGACATCCGGGTTGGCGGAGTGTGCTAATGCAGTGAATAAATCAAACTTAGGGAGGAGGCTTCTAATGTTAACATGCATGAAACCAAGACTTTTACGGTTACAAAAATCAACAAATGAGAGCGCCTGGGGAATAGGTGTAGTACTGGGGGCTACAGGACCTGGGTTTACCTCTACATCACCAGAGGAACAGAGGAGTAATAGAATTAGTATTCGACTAAGGACTTTAAGAACTGGACGTCTAGTACGTTGGGTACATAGAATAAAAGGAGCAGATTTCTGGGCGTGGTGGAATAGATTCAGGGCATAATTTATAGTCAAGGATATAGAAGGGTGTGAGTTCAGTGGAGGTAAACCTAGGCGTTGGGTAATAAAGAGAGAGGTTGCATCTCTGGAGACACCAGTTAAGCCAGATGAAGTCTCCGCATGTGTGGGGGGAGGGACAAAAAAGCTATCAGAGCCCAGTTGAGCAGGACTGGGGGCTCTGCAATGAAGTAAAACAATAATAGCTAACCTAAACAACAACAGACAAGGCATATTGAAATAAGAAAGGGGCAGAACATAAAATAAATAAAATGACAGTTAATTAAGAGGGCTAAGACAACGACGGGTAAAGGCGATGAATGGACAAAGAGGGTCAGTTAGAAAAAAAAAAAGTGATGTACTACACACAGGACCTGAGGCCTGGTAGTTAAACATAAATAAATACCATAAAACCAAACAGTCCTGCAGGCATCAGCTGTGGAGCTGAACAAGCGTGGGATCCGATGAATAGCAAAGTGGTGAGCCGGGGAATCAGTTCAATGGCACGGCGTTCAGAGTGCTAGCTGGCTGGGCTAGCAGGCTGGGCTAGCAGGCCGGAGCTAGCAGATGAATCTTCGGCGGCGTCGCAGAGGAGAACCCTGTTGAGACCACGTCGGACAATTACGTCTGCAGACCAGTCACGGTGGCTCGGTGGGGCTCCGTGTCGACAGTAGAAAGGTCCAGGTAGGTTGATAAGGTACTGGAGCCCGGGAGAGTAGCTAGCACACGTCGGCTATCCGGGAGATGAGCCTAGCTCACGCTAGCATTGGAAGCATGTACACAATGGAGCTTAGCTATAAACGTCGGTCAGTCGAATGCAGCTAGCTAGCTGTGATGGTCCGGTGTGGTGGTCCGGTACTTTCAGTGGAAATCCGGTAAAGTGGAAGGGAACGCAGTCCGGTAAGCGCTGGGCTGGTAGCGCGCTGAGCAGACTGGCCAATATTGTCCGAACTGAAGGCTGGCTGATCAGCCAGAGCGGAGGTGAAGACCACTAGCAGTGGTTAACGATGGAATGTTAGCAAGCTAGCTAACAGGCTAACTTTTGACTGCGGTTCGGTTAAATAGTGGAAAAACACGGATATTTGACCCGATATTTGACCCGTTTCACGTTGGGTAGGTGGCTTGCAGGAGGGGTAAATCGGGAACAAATAAAAATGTATGAAAAGACAAATTACTAACTATTTACACGAGACGAGACGGGACAAAACAAAATACACGTCTGCATTGTTACGCCATCTTGGATGAAAGGATGATATGAGCGAGGGTAATAATAGTTTACTTAATAGACAGACTGGGTAAATGAACAGGTAAGTGAACATTTTGCATGGTTAAATTAGCTGTACAGTTAGGTATACAGTTATATTTACAGATAAGTGAATACTTGCATGTTTACACAAACTGTACAGGTAAATGACAGGAAGAGATACTTTAATAGCTAAATGTGTGTATGATATCATTTGGGGTAATAATAGTAATTCCCTTAAAATACAGTCCTTAGTGCGCAGGGTTTAATTACAGACAACTGCACTTATTGCACATTCGATATACTAAAAGCAATGAGAAAAGGTGCAACTGGCAGGATACTAATATGCATTCCTGAGTGAATGCCTACGTCCAATAATTACTTACAATATTGCATGTGATATAATATAACAACTGTACATGAGTATGTATATACAGACCTGTATGAATAAATAGGTCCTGAGTGGATGAGTGCTGACGGACCAGAGTTACTCACGGATGGATGCATAATTGTTAAACTAGGTCCTAGCACCCCAACAGTTCCAGATCTATGTTGCCGACGGCACGGCACACCGGTGAGGCATTATATAGTCTCATAGCCGCCAGCAGGAAGGACCTCCTGTAGCGCTCTCTGGCACACCGTGGTGGGATCAGTCTGTGACTGAAAGTGCTCCTCTGCGTCATAACCATAGCGTGCAGAGGGTGGGTGACGTTGTCCATGATGGCCAGCAGTTTGGCCAGGATCCGTCTCTCCGCCACCTCCTCTAGAGTGTCAAGGCTCATCCCCAGGACAGAGCTAGCCTTCCTGATCAGCTTATTTACCCGAGAAGCATCACCGGCTTTGATGTTTGCTCCCCAGCACACCACTGCTGGGGATGTCTGTCTGATGTATGCCCCATGATATGTTTTGTACATACACTGAACAAAAATATAAACGCAACATGTAACGTGTTGGTCCCTTGTCTCATCAGCTGGAATAAAAGATCCCAGAAATGTTCCATACACACAAAAAGCTTATTTCTTTCAAATTTAATCCACAAATGCCTTTTAGTGAGCACTTCCCCTTTGACAAGATGATCCATCCACCTGAGAGGTTTGGCATATCAAATCATCAAATCAAATCAAATGTATTTCTAAAGCCCTTTTTACATCAGCCGATGTCACAAAGTCCTTTACAGAAACCCAGCCTAAAACCCCAAACAGCAAGCAATGCAGATGTGGAAGCACAGTGGCTAGGAAAAACTCCCTAGAAAGGCAAAAACCTAGGAAGAAACCTAGAGAGGAACCAGGCTCTGAGGGGTGGCCAGTCCTCTTCTGGCTGTGCCGGGTGGAGATTATAACAATTCATGGCCATTAAGGCCAGTTCTTTCTCCAAGATGTTGAAATGTTCATAGATGACCAGCAGGGTCAAATAATAATCATAGTGGTTGTAGAGGTTGCAACAGGTAAATACATCAGGAGTGAATGTCACTTGGCTTTTCATAGCCAGGCATTTAGATGCGGTAGAGAGCGCAGGTACGGTGCGATAGAGCGCAGGTGCGGTAGAGAGAGAGTGAGAGAGAGAGAGATGAAAACAGCAGGATCAATGTGCCATTCATCCGCCGCAATCACCTCAGCATGATAATGCATAGCCCCATGTCAAAAGGCTCTGTATACAATTCCAGGATGCTGAAAATGTCAGAGTGGCCTGCATATTCACCACAGCCATTGAAGAAGAGTGGGACAACATTCTACAGGACACAATCAACAGCCTGATCAACTTTATGCAAAGGAGATGTGTCGTGCCACGAGTCAAATCATGGTCATACCAGATACTGACTGGTTTTCTGATCCACGTCCTTACCGTTTTTAAAGGTAATGTATCTGTGACCAACAGATGGATATCTGTATTCCCAGTCATGTGATATCCATAGCTTAGGGCCTAATGCATTTATTTAAATTGACTGATTTCCTTATATGAACTGTAACTCAGTCAAATCTTTTTAATTGTTGCATGTTGCGTTTATATATCTTCCACTGTAAGTGAAGTGTTGTACTGTATGTCTTGTGATATTGGGGCGGTTTCCCAGACACAAATTAAGACAAGTCCTGGACTTAAGGGCAGGCTCTATGGAGATTCTTCATTGAAAGTGCTTTTTAGTCCAGGACAAGGGTGAATCTTTGTTTGGAAATCCAACATATTGTGTATTACATGTATGAAAGGAATGCCTGTTTTGTTGCGGGACAAATATCCCTATGGGTCATTAAAGTATTGATTAATTCAATTATTATTATTCTGCCATGCAGGTGTCCCTGACCGGCTTTCTGATGTTGGAGATTGTGCTGGGCCTGAGCTCCAACCTCACCGTGCTGGCTCTCTACTGCATGAAGTCCAACCTGATCTCCTCAGTCTCCAACATTGTCACTATAAACCTCCACATCCTCGATGTCTTAGTGTGTGTCTGCTGTATCCCACTGACCATGGTGGTGTTGTTTCTGTCTCTGGAGAGGGATACAGCCTTAGTTTGTTGCTTCCATGAGGCCTGTGTGTCGCTTGCAAGTGTCGGCACAGCAGCCAATGTCCTTGCCATCACCCTGGACCGGTATGACATCTCTGTGAAACCGGCAAACCGGGTGCTCACCATGGGCCGAGCTCTGGCACTGCTGGCCGCCATTTGGGTTGTGTCTTTCCTCAGTTTCCTGGTGCCTTTCATCGAGGTGGGGTTCTTCGCCCCAGGCCAGGCTGAACGCAATCAGACACTAGTGGCTGTAACCACAGTGGCTCACACCAACCAGTACTATACAGAGCTAGGGCTGTACTACCACCTACTTGCCCAGATCCCTATCTTCTTCTTCACGGCGGTCATCATGCTCATCACCTACTCCAAGATCCTTCAGGCGCTCAACATTCGCATCGGGACGCGCTTCCACATGGCGTCGCAGAAGAAGGCCAGGAGAAAAAAGTATCCTTCTATGACATCTACAATGTCACAGGCGACAGTCAGGGCCACAGACGCATCCCAGTCCATTGGCCGCACGCTCCCAACCATGGGCATGCGGACCTCCGTTTCCCTCATCATTGCGTTGAGGAGAGCTGTTAAACGCCACCGGGAACGTCGAGAACGGCAGAAACGCGTCTACAGGATGTCACTACTCATCGTGTCGACGTTCCTGCTTTGCTGGACTCCCATAACCACTCTCAACACAGTCATCTTGACAGTAGGCCCCAGCGACTTCACGGTCAAGCTGCGGTTGGGCTTCCTGGTCATGGCGTACGGGACGACAATCTTCCACCCACTGCTCTACGCCTTCACCAGGCAGAAGTTCCAGATGGTTTGAAACACAGACACACACACGCACGAACACACTACCCCCACACACTCCACACAACAGCCCAGGTCACAGCCTTTTGATGTGCTGCTTATCTTATCTTATGTTATCTTATCTTAAGGTTCTAAAGAGCAAGATGAATAAGAGGGTGTTGAACATCATCGAGGCCGACCCGCTGCCCAACAACGCTGTAATCCATAAATCCTGTATCGACCCCAAGAGGCACAAGAACGTCACCTATAACGAGGAAGCAGAGGCCAGGCAGAAATGTCTTCAGTCTTCTGAGGATGCTGTGGAGTGAATTAATTAAAACTAGTCATTCTATTTCTAGGGAATGAATTAACTACTCAAGGACAAGACACACCATAAGGAATGTTGACATTGCGCAAGAGATTCAAAATGTAGGAGGGTCGGAAATTTTACAGAAAATTATGGCCAATGGTCTGTGGTCAGAGGTGATAGGACCCCCACCCGCTGCTTTTAAGTGTTCCTCGACATCATCTGTTTTTCCTTTAGTGCACTCTTCTACACTCAAAGCAGTGGAGGCTGGTGGAGGGCTAAATCGGAGGACAGACGCATAGTAATGGCTGGTATGGAAATAATGGAACGGTATCATATATTTCAATAATGACACAAGCCTCCACTGATTGTGAACAAAATTCGAGCTAAATATGCTTTTAGTGCATTTGGAAAATTTCTGAGATCTTTTATTTCAGCTCATGGAACATGGGACCAACACTTTACATGTTGTGTTTATATTTTGTTCAGTATCTGTGTATTTACTGTAAAAATACCAGAGGTGGAAAATGTATTACTATTTATTGAAAACAAAGCATATTAGAGGTTTCATAGATAGAAGCTGTAGATATTGTATGGCTTTTTGTAAATGTAGCAATATACATTATTTACATATACTGTACAGTGCCTTCGGAAAGTAGTCAGGCACCTTGACTTTTTCCACATTTTGTTACGTTACAACCTTATTCAAAAATAGATTCATTTAAAAAATATATACATACTGTATTCAGAGCCTTTGCTATGAGACTCGAAATTGAGCTCAGGTGCATCCTGTTTTCATTGATTATCCTTGAGATGTTGCTCCCAAGTATGAGCCAGACTTGTGGAGGTCTACAATTTTTTCCCAGAGGTCTTGGCTGATTTATTTTGATTTTCCCTTGATGTTGAGCAAAGAGGCACTGAGTTTGAAGGTCGGCCTTGAAATACATCCACAGGTACACCTCCAATTGACTCAAGTTATGTCAATTAGCCTATCAGAAGCTTCTAAAGACATGACATAATTTTCTGGAATTTTCCAAGCTGTTTAAAGGCACAGTCAACTTACTGTATGTAAACATCTGACCCACTGGAATTGTGATATAGTGAATTATAAGTGAAATAATCTGTCTGTAAACAATTGTTGGAAGAATTACTGTCAGATGTCCTAACCGACTTGCCAAAACTATAGTTTGTTATCATGAAATCTGTGGAGTGGTTGAAAAATTTAAACTTCCGACTTCAACTGTATATATATATATTTATTTTTAGAAAAAAGTTCTAAAAACCTGTTTTTGGTTTGTCATTATGGGGTATTGTGTGTAGATTGATGATTTAATCAATGTAGAAAACATAATTTAATACATTTTAGAATAAGGCTGTAACCTAACTAAATGTTGAAAAAGTAAAGGGGTCTGAATACTTTCCGAAGGCACTGTATAGAGACATGCACAGTATATAAGGAACACATATATCGAGCAAATAGGCATTGTACTGTATACATGGTATATTTATAATACATTGTGTGTTCACCAAACTTACAGGTTGTATTTTTTCACCTGAAACAGCAATAGTTATTTTCAATGCATAGGTACACTTATTTATTAAAAAGCTGACATACTTAGACCCTAAATCAATCTTTGTGGAAACTTGTAGAAGGCTCAGCTATCCTTTCCCCATCCTTCCCCCACACCCCCCCCCCCAGGATAGCAGCAGACATAACGGCAGTAAAAGCACAGCCATTTATCAGGATGATGTCACTTCTCATCCTACACAGTGCCTGTCTATCTCCTGTGACGAGTGAGAGTGGGAGAGAGCAATGGGAGAGAGAGAAAGAAAGAATCAAACTGGGGTTAAAATGGAGGATGGGTTGTGTAGGAAGGTAGTAAGATGGAAAGAAGGAGGATATGTGGTGTTCTTTGTCGTGTTCATTCTGATGTGATGGGGGAATTGTTTATAGCAGTGATTCTCAGAGGTAAACCAGAATGCCCCAGCCCATTCTATGGTTCTCATCAAACTATTTGGCATCTCAAATAAGACACAATGAAAACAATGTCTGTTTCATTTCAAAATGCTGACTGAGCCAAATGGAAAAAGCAAAATTGTATAATGTATTTTCTTCATATAATGATGGGTGGTTTTACAGAGAGGGGGAGGGAGAAGGGGGATGATACTGGGATAGAGAGAGAGAGAGAGAGAGAGAGAGAGAGAGAGAGAGAGAGAGAGAGGATGATACTGACTGGGAGAGAGGGGGTAAATATTGAGAATCATAACACACTCAATACCAAGTTATAGAAAACACACCCAATACCAAAGTACAGAACCCTGCTGATTATCCAGAAAAGTAGATGATTAAGTTGTATGTGATCCACAATGTGCCACTTTCCTTTGAGCTGTGTGCTAATGTTCAAATTCTGAAATCCTAGACAGTCCTCTTATAAAAAATAACTAAGTAAAATGTTTAAGAATTAATCTCTCAATCCTCTTGTTCTATAAAATAAAAACCTGTCAGCGTATAACGTTCAGCTTCCTATAAGAGGTGATAAAAAATGAAGGACATCTAATAAGAAATTCCAATGCAGGGGTGCAATATGCATTAGCATAAAAAAAAACATGGTTGTCCATAGGGTTGTCCACCGATAAATTCACAATAATCGAAAATATCAACAAGAATTTTGCTACGGCTGGCCATGCTTTCCACCTGGCTACCTCTACCCCGGCCAACAGCTCTGTACCCCCCCAGCAACCTGCCCAACCCCCCCCCCGCTTCTCCTTCACCCAAATCCAGACAGCTGATGTTCTGAAAGAGCTGCTAAATCTGGACCCCTACAAATCTGCTGGGCTAGACAATCTGGACCCTTTCTTCATAAAATTATCAGCCAAAATTGTTGCAACCCCTATTACCAGCCTGTTAAACCTCTCTTTCGTATCGTCTGAGATCCCTAGAGATTGGAAAGCTGCCGTGGTCATCCCCCTCTTCAAAGGGGGAGACACTCTAGACCCAAACTGTTACAGACCTATATCCATCCTGCCCTGCCTTTCTAAAGTCTTCGAAAGCCAAGTTAATAAACAGAGCACTGACTTCTTCGAATCCCACCAAACCTTCTCTGCTATGCAATCTGGTTTCCGAGCTGGTCATGGGTGCACCTCAGCTACGCTCAAGGTACTTAACGATATCATAACCGCCATCGATAGAAGACAGTACTGTGCAGCCGTCTTCATCGACCTGGCCAAGGCTTTTGACTCTGTCAATCACCACATTCTTATTGGCAGACTCAACAGCCTTGGTTTCTCAAGTGACTGCCTCGCCTGGTTCTCCAACTACTTCTCAGACAGAGTTCAGTGCGTAAAATCGGAGGGCCTGCTGTCCGGTCCCCTGGCAGTCTCTATGGGGGTGCCACAGGGTTCAATTCTTGGGCCAACCCTATTCTCTATATACATCAATGATGTCGCTCTCGCTGCTGGTGACTCTCTGATCCATCTATACGCAGACGACACCATTCTGTATACATCTGGCCCCTCTTTGGACACTGTGTTAACTAACCTTCAAACAAGCTTCAATGCCATACAACACTCCTTCCGTGGCCTCCAACTGCTCATAAATGCTAGTAAGACTAAATGCATGCTCACCGGACTATCATCACTACCCTCGACGGGTCTGACTTAGAATATGTGGACAACTACAAATACCTAGGCGTCTGGTTAGACTGTAAACTCAACTTCCAGACTCACATTAACCATCTCCAATCCAAACTTAAATCTAGAATCTGCTTCCTATTTCGCAACAAAGCCTCCTTCACTCATGCTGCCAAACATGCCCTTGTAAAACTCACCATCCTACCGATCCTTGACTTCGGCAATGTCATTTACAAAATAGCCTCCAACACTCTACTCAGCAAATTGGATTTAGTCTATCACAGTGCCATCCGTTTTGTTACCAAAGCCCCATATACTACCCACCACTGCGACCTGTATTCTCTCGTCGGCTGGCCCTCACTACATATTCGTTGCCAAACCCACTGGCTCCAGGTCATCTACAAGTCTTTATTAGGTAAATCCCCGCCTTATCTCAGCTCGCTGGTCACCATAGCAACACCTACCCGTAGCATGCGCTCCAGCAGGTATATCTCACTGGCCACCCCCAAAGCCAACACCTCCTTTGGCCGCCATTCCTTCCAGTTCTCTGCTGCCAATGACTGGAACGAATTGCAAAAATCCTTGAAGCTAGAGGTTCCTATCTCCCTCACTAACTTTAAGCATCAGCTGTCAAAGCTGCTTATCGATCATTGCACCTGTATATAGCCCTTCTGTAAATAGCCCATCCTACTACCTCATCCCTATATATTTTTTTTAAAACTTCCGCTCAATTTTGCACTCCAGTATCTCTATTTGCACATCATCATTTGCATGATCATCATTCACATCTATCACTCCCGTGTTAATGCTAATCTGTAATTTATTTCGCCACTATGGCCTATTTATTGTCTTCTAACCTTACTGCATTTTGCACTACATTTGCAGTCTGTATATAGATTCTCTATTGTACTATTTACTTTACGTTTGTTTATTCTCATGTGTAACTCTGTGTTGTTTTTTGTCGCACTGCCTTGCTTTGTCTTGGCCAGGTCGCAGTTGCAAATGAGAACTTGTTCTCAACTGACCTACCTGGTTAAATAAAGGTACAAAAAAAAAAAAAAAAAAAGGGCTGTTACGCAAAAGCTGACGTGCAGGACCCAAGTCAAATTCCATGTGACTGTTTAGTCACGGTAAGATGGATGGATGGATGGATGGATGGATGGATGGATGGATAAAAGACATTGCATATGGGTGGATGGCTGAATATGTACACTATACATTGTTACAGAGTGTTAGGTGAAAGAAAAAAAAATAGATCCAAATATTGCAAGTTGATATAGATAAATAAGGAGGATTTGCATGGTTAACTATACTATACAGGTCGATGGCAGAGAAATACTTAAATAGCTAAAAGTGTGTATGATAAAAGTGAGGGTAATAATAGTTAACTTAATATACAAACTGGTTAAATGAACAGGTGAGTGAATATTTTGCATGGTTAAATTAAATTAAACTGTTCAGGTAAATATAAAGTTAAATGTAGAGGCAAGTGAATATTTGCATGGTTACATTAACTGTACAGGTAAATGACAGGAAGAGATAAAAAAGTGCCTCAGTGATAAAAAGGACCACTAAAACAGTAGCACTCCATAATCCTGAACGATTATAGTTCAACTGTAGCAAAATAAACAGACGGAAAAAACATACTAAAACAACAATTAACGCACAATGGGAGCTGTTTAAAAGGCAACCACACAGGGCAGCGCCAATCTCGTATTGTGAGCAGCTACTGCAATTACATCAGGGAAACCAGACGGTTGCTGAGTATGTGCTCACCTTTCGGACAGGAGCAGCATCCAGTGGATGGAATGAGCCAAGGTTTGTGTGATGAAAACCTACTTCGGGAGAGCCGGTACTCTCATTGGTTCTCTCCCTTACTCAGTGAACACTCGGGATCAGAGCCTGAACCAATGGAGGTAGGGGTGACTCGTCTCTCTGCGGCGGAGCGCCGCAGACGGATACAGCTGGGGCTCTGTCTGTACTGTGGACAAGGAGGTCACGAGCTCGAGAGGTGTCCGGCATGTCCGAATCCGGGATCCACAAGTGCAAAAGGACAGTCACGTGAGACTCCAGCACCTAGGGCAGGAGTGAGTATTCCATCTTCATCACTGTCTACTAGGCTCTTTTTGGTGTCCATTATACTATCTGACTGTCCCTCATGTACTGTGTCTACAGCTTTAGTGGATTCCGGTGCAGCGGGGAACTTTATTGACCAGACCCTTGCCTCCTCTCTTAACATCACCTGCTCTCCTCTCCTTTCCTGATTCAAGCCCTGGATAGTCGGCCTTTAGGATTCGGAACCGTTACCCATGTCACTCAACCACTCACCCTCACCGCTTCAACGTCAAAAACCTACCATTTCATGGTCGAGGATGAGCATCACAGACTGGTCACCTGAATGCCGGAGAACCTGCTTCCCTGTCCCCTGTGGTTCCACGTCGGTTGAGAGTCATGTGGTTTCCCTTCAGCCCATTATCCCAGAGGTATACCAGGACCTCCGGGAAGTATTCTCCAAACCGCCACCGGTTTCCCTCCTCATCGTCCCTGGGACTGTGCCATCGACCTACTTGCCGGTGCAACATCTCCGCGCTAACGCATCTACCCTCTGTCTGTGGCTGACACCCAGGCCATGGAGGATTACATCCAAGAGGCGTGATGTCTGGCCACTATGAATACTTGGTAATGCCATTTGACATAGCCAATGCTCCGTCAGTGTTCCAGACATTCGTGAACGAGGTGTTCAGGGACATGCTCGGACGTCAGGTGGTCGTGTATATCGATGACATCCTGGTCTACACGGCTACCCTGGAGGATCACATCACTCACGTTCGAGCAGTCCTGGAACGTCTCCTGGCTAACCACCTGTTCATCAAGGCTGAGAAGTGCCAATTTCATCAGAAAGTTGTTTCCTTGCTATGGTACTAAATCAGCCCGCAGGGAGTGAGGATGGACGACTAGAAGGAAGATGCGGTTAGGTCATGGCCAGTCCTAACCACCATAAAGGGGTTACAATGTTTTTGGGGTTTGCCAACTTCTACCGCCACTTCATCAGGAACTTCAGCTCTGTCGCCGCCCCTCTCACCTCTCTCCTCAAGGGTGGGCCTCATAGGTTGGTGTGGAGCCCAGAAGCCGACGATGTCTTTAGTCTCCTCAAGGGACGTTTCACCTCCGCCCCATTGCTCAAACACCCAGATCCCACTTCATCCTTTTTGTGGTTTAGGTGTACGCATCAGAGGTGGGCGTGGGTGCAGTTTTGTCTCAATGACAGGGTAACCCATTGAAATTGTATCTGTGTGCATATTTCTCAAAGAAACTGTCCCCTGCAGAGAGGAATTATGACGTTGGCGACTGGCTGGAGGGCGCCAAGGAACCATTCATCATCCTCACCGACCATCAGAACTTGGAGTACATACAGACAGCGAGGAGACAATCTGCGCCAAGCCAGGTGGGCACTTTTCTTCACCAGGTTCGACTTCACGCTGACCTATCGCCCAGGTTCTAAGAACACCAAGGCCAATGCCCTGTCCCGTATCTACGATTCAGGAGAGGGTCCCGTCCAGAGTGCACCTATAATCCCATCCTCCTGAGTCGTAGGGCCAGTGGACTGGGATGTAGATGTGGACATCCACCAGGCTTCAGAGATGGAGCCCACACCCCTGAACTGTCCTCCCGTGCGCATCTACGTTCCAACAGGGATAAGGGATCGGCTGCTGACCTGGGCACACACAGCTGTCATCGCTGGACCTTCAGGTATTTCTCGCACTATCCACTCCATCGCTGAGAAGTACTGTTGGCCCACCTTGGCGCAGGATGTCACTCGCTATGTCAACTCCTGTCCCGTATGTGCCCAAACCAAGTCCCTCCGGAATGCTCCAGCAGGGAAGCTCCTGCCACTTCCGTTTCTCAGCGACCCTGGTCACATCTATCCATTGACTGTAACCAATCTCCCCTCTGATGGTTTCACCACCATTCTGGTGGTAGTGGATAGATTTTCTGAATTATGTAGTTTAATCCCTCTTCCTGGTCTCCCCACTGCTCTCCAGGGTGATGAGGCACTCTTCCAGCAGGTCTACCAGCATTATGGCCTTCCGGAGGACATTGTCTCCGACCGTGGCCCTCAATTCACATCACGAGTATGGAGGGCTTTCATGGAGAAGCTTGGGGTCACGGTCAGCCTCACTTCCGGGTACCAGCCTCAGTCCAACGGGCAGGTGGAGAGGATGAACCAGGAGCTGGAGAGGTTCCTGAGGAGTCACTGTCAGGACTGGCAGGGTGAGTGGGCACGATTCCTTTCAGGGGCAGAGTACGCCCAGAACTTGCTGCATCACTCCTCCACTGGGTTGACCCCCTTCCTGTGTGTTCTGGGTTTTCAGCCCGGCCCTGGCTCCATGAACCCCAGGTTAGACCGAAGCTCCTGTAGTTGATTACGCACACCTGTCAGCCATCATTTTGCGCACCTGCAGATCATTATGATTCACACCTGGACTCTATTACCTTCCTCATTACCTCCCCTTTATCTGTCCCTCCCTTACGTTCATTCCTCAGTCGGTATTGTTCATGCTTTCTCGTCACTGTTATGCTATATGTTATTTTATTAAACATTTCACCTGCACTTGCTTCTCGACTTACAGCGTCATTGTTACACAAATCATACTGTATTAAGAATTTTTAAGCATAGTGGAGGTTGCATCATGCATGCTCCTTTATGATTCATTTAGAGTACATTTTAAGGCTGCGTGATGCGACTCTAATGATGATTTTTTTTAAAGTAGCATGAAAGGCATGAGCTCTGATTTGTTTCTTGTTCAGGCTGCACACACTTCATCAGTCTCTCATTCACAATTTGACAAGCACTTGATAATATTTTCAGCAGGCCTTGAATTTCCTCGCGGCATCCCCCTTGTGTGGCTGTAATGCCCCCTAAAAAATCCATGCATTATGGGGCCAAAGTGGCTGCTGTGCCCTTGGGCTGAATATAATAATTAAAATTCCATTCTCTTGGCTGCAATGCTCCGAAGCACCTCTCACTCACATGGCTCTCTCATATCTACATTCTTATTAGCCAATGTCCGTCACATGAGTGGGTCCTTCTCACAGCTAAGAAGTAGGCTACAACTGCGTGCATCCCTCTTGTCGAATTCCGAGGCGCATATTGAAGGTGTTAAAAGAACTGTCAACATATAGCCTACTTTTCGTCAGCCAGCAAGATGAGTAGGCTTAACAAACAGAAAAAGGACTAGCCTATGTCAATCTACTATCCCCCCCATTGTACAAAAGTTTACCTATTCTAATTGGTCAAATTATCCTTCTGTGCAATAAATATTCTGGGACAGTTGTGGAATGTGATAGATCCCAAATGAATACAACCACTTGCATCAAAAAACTTTTAAAAGTCATGAGGCTGATGCAACAGATCAGAACGTTTAGCTTAAAATGTTCACATTATAAGCGTAGCAATGCCCACATGGCAATTAGCTATAAGCAAATGTCACGGTTTGTAGAGACGTGACGATAGATAGTGTTGGTGGAGCGACATTCCTTTTTATTTTGTTCTTCCAAAACAACAAAGGAGCGAAATCAACCGTGCACTGGCGTGAATATAACTGACACACACAAGAATCCACACCCAGGTGACAGACAACGAACCATAAATAGAATCCCCAATTAGAGACAACTCGAGACAGCTGTCTCTAATTGGGGATTGAAATCAAACTAAACATAAACCATCCAGTGTACTGCCAAGCTCCACCTGTGGCCCTACAGCTCCCCTCTAGAGGGAGCCAGAGACCTGACCACAGTCAGAGCCTGACAGCAAATGTTCCTAAATGCAATCAATTAGCAGAAAAACACTGTTCTCAAAAGTGACCACAAATGCCATTATGCATGTAATGCTTTATTATAAAGGTGCATTGTTATGGTGAAAATTACACCGGTTGTAAAGCGGATTAATGTGCTTAATTAGTTATTTGGCCACTTTAGTTGTGATACATACAGATAGGCCTATGGGCTAGGTAGGCTACATGAAGTATGCAACTATGATTTGAAAAAAAGTTTCTTGCCTTACTGCACATGCTGGTCATCATTCACAAGTGATAGGCTAATCAAATCAAACCCAAATATATTGGTCACATACACATATTTAGCAGATGTTATTGCGGCTGTAGCGAAATGCTTGTGTTCCTAGCTCCAACGGTGCAGTAGTATCTAACAATTCCCAACAATACACACAAATCTAAAAGTTTTTTTTAAAATTCATAAATATATAAATATTAGGACGAGCAATGTTGGAGTGGCATTGACTAAAATACAGTAGAATACAGTATATGAAATGAGTAAAGCAGTATGTAAACGTTATTAAAGTGACTAATGTTCCATTATTAAAGTGACCTGTGATTCCATGTGTATGTATATAGGGCAGAAGCCTCTAAGGTGCAGGGTTGACTAACCGGGTGGCAGCTTGCTAGTGATGCTATTTAAAGTCTGATTGCCTTGAGATTGAAGCTGTTTTTCAGTCTCTCAATCCCCGCTTTGACCTCGCCTTCTGGATGTTAGCGAGGTGAAGAGGCCGATGTCCTTGATGATCTTTTTGGCCTTCCTGTGACATCGGGTGCTGTAGGTGTCCTGGGGTGCTGTAGCTGTTGCGCCTTCTTCACCACACTGTCTACAGTATGTATGTGGACCATTTCAGATTGTCAGTGATGTGTACGCCGAGGAACTTGAAGCTTTTCTCCTTCTCCGCTGCGGACCTGTCGATGTAGATAGTGGCTGTTTCCTGAAGTCCACCATCAGCTCCTTCATTTTGTTGATGTTGAGGGAGAGGTTATTTTCCTGGCACCACACTCCCAGAGCCCTCACCTCCTCCCTGTAGGCTGTCTCGTCATTGTTGTTAGACCTACTACTTTTGTGTTGTCTGCAAACTTGATGATTGAGTTGGAGTCATGGGTGAACAGGGAATACAGGATGGGGCTGAGCACGCACCCTTGTGGGGTCCCTGTGTTGAGGATCAGCGGTGGAGGTGTTGTTTCCTACCTTCACTACCTGGGTGCATCCCATCAGCAAGTCCAGGACCCAGTTGCCCAGGGCCTGTCATGCCAAATAGTGTCCCCCCCCCCAAGCGTCACAATGGAATTCGATGAATTCTAGCTTCTGTCGCTAGGGCAGTTGCTTGAACTTGCATAATTCTGACCGGATTACGTAATGAATCAAAGCATCCGTTGCTATGCAGGTTGCTTGACTCTATTTTACCTCGTAATGGTCACGAAGGACGGAGGATGCGGGCAGTTCTAGTTCTGTTTCACCTCATAAGCGCTCGCTCAGTCGGCACAAAATAATTCTCTGAATTGCTCTCCAAGGACGGTGTTTTTGACGGTGACAACCTGCTGACAACCTGCTGACTACCTGCTGCTTCAGAGGACAGAAAAGACTGGAAAGAGAACACACTTTCTTTACCATATATTTGTCTTCATATAAGTAAATATTGTTAAATAGGAAGAAATAAGAGCGGGTCGCGTCAGTGTCATTGTCACCCATCAGACTATTCTTAATTTAATGTTGTCTTTACATATACTAAATTATATATTTGTGAAATTAGTTTTGATTTAGAATGGACCATTATCATGCAGCTCTCGGAACAGGGGCAAAATAACAACACAGAGTTACACATTAAACAAACAGTCAAAAACACAATAGAAAAATCTATATACAGAGTGCAAAATGTAGTGCAAAAATGCAGTAAGGTTAGGAGGTAGGACAATAAATAAGACTATAGTGGTGAAATAAATTACAGAATTATCATCATTAACACAGGAATGAAGGATGTGCAAATTATGATGTGCAAATAGAGATACTGGAGTGCAAGATTAGTGAAAATAAACAAAAATAAATAAATATGGGGATGAGGTAGTAGTGTGGGCTATTTACAGAAGGGCTATATACAGGTGCAGTGATCGATAAGCAGCTTTGACAACTGATGCTTAAAGTTATTGAGGGAGATAGGAACCTCTAGCTTCAATGATTTTTGCAATTCGTTCCAGTCATTGGCAGCAGCGAACTGGAAGGAATGGCGACCAAAGGAGGTGTTGGCTTTGGGGGTGACCAGTGAGATATACCTGCTGGAGCGCATGCTACGGGTGGGTGTTGCTATAGTGACCAGTGAGCTGAGATAGGGTGGGGATTTACCTAATAAAGACTTATAGATGACCTGGAACCAGTGGGTTTGGCGACGAATATATAATGAAGGCCAGCCAACGAGAGCATACAGGTCGCAGTGGTGGGTAGTGTATGGGGCTTTGGTGACAAAACGGATGGCACTGTGATAGACTACATCCAATTTGCTAAGTAGAGTGTTGGAGGCTAGTTTGTAAATGACATCGCCGAAATCAAGGATCGGTAGGATAGTCAGTTTTACAAGGGCATGTTTGGCAGCATGAGTGAAGGAGGCTTTGTTGCGAAATAGGAAGCCAATTCTGGATTTAATTTTGGATTGGAGATGGTTGATGTGAGTCTGGAAGTCTAACCAGATGCCTAGGTATTTGTAGGTGTCCACGTATTCTAATTCGGATCCATCGAGAGTAGTGATGATAGTCCGGTGGGCGGGTGCTGGCAGCGTTCGATAGAAAAGCATGCACTTAGTTTTACTAGCGTTTAAGAGCAGTTGGAGGCCACGGAAGGAGTGTTGTATGGCATTGAAGCTTGATTGAAGGTTAGTAAACACAGTATCCAAAGAGGGGCCAGATGTATACAGAATGGTGTCATCTGCGTAGAGATGGATCAGAGAGTCACCAGCAGCGAGAGCGACATCGTTGATGTATATAGAGAAAAGGGTTGGCCCAAGAATTGAACCCTGTGGCACCCCCATAGAGACTGCCAGAGGATCGGACAATAGGCCCTCCGATTTGACACACTGAACTCTGTCTGAGAAGTAGTTAGAGAACCAGGCAAGGCAGTCACTTGAGAAACCAAGGCTGTTGAGTCTGCCAATAAGAATGCGGTGATTGACAGAGTCGAAAGCCTTGGCCAGGTCGATGAAAACGGCTGCACAGTACTGTCTTTTATCGATGGCGGTTATGATATCGTTCAGTACCTTGAGCGTAGCTGAGGTGCACCCATGACCAGCTCGGAAACCAGATTGCATAGCAGAGAAGGTACGGTGGGATTCGAAGTGGTCAGTTATCTGTTTGTTAACTTGGCTTTCGAAAACTTTAGAAAGGCAGGGCAGGATGGATATTGGTCTATAACAGCTTGGGTCTAGAGTGTCTCCTCCTTTGAAGAGGGGGATGACCGCAGAAGCTTTCCAATCTCTAGGGATCTCAGACGATACGAAAGGACAGGCTAGTGATAGGTGTTGCAACAATTTCGGCTGATAATTTCAGAAAGAGAGGGTCCAGATTATCTAGCCCAGCAGATTTGTAGGGGTCCAGACTTAGCAGCTCTTTCAGAACATCAGCCGTCTGGATTTGGGTGAAGGAGAAGCGGGGGGGGCTTGGGCAAGTAGCTGCCGGGGGTGCAGAGCTGTTGGCCGGGGTAGGGGTAGCCAGGTGGAAAGCATGGCCAGCTGTAGCAAAATGCTTATTGAAATTTTCGATAATCGTGGATTTATCGGTAGTAACAGTGTCTCCGAGCCTCAATGCAGTGGGCAACTGGGAGGAGGTGCTCTTATTCTCCATGGACTTTACAGTGTCCCAGAACTTTTTGGAGTTAGTACTACAGGAAGCAAATTTCTGTTTGAAAAAGCTGGCCTTTGTTTTTCTAACTGACTGTGTGTACTTGTTCCTGACTTCCCTGAATAGCTGCATATCGCGGGGGCTATTCGATGCTAATGCAGTGCGCCACAGGATGTTTTTGTGTTGGTCTAGTGCAGTCAAGTCTGGGGTGAACCAAGGGCTATATCTATTCTTAGTTCTACGTTTTTTGAAAGGGGCATGCTTATTTAGGATGGTGAGGAAAGCACTTTTAAAGAACAACCAGGCGTCCTCTATTGACGGGATGAGGTCAATATCCTTCCAGGATACCTGGGCCAGATCGAATAGAAAGGCCTGTTCGCAAAAGTGTTTTAGGGAGCGTTTGACAGTGATAAGGGGTGGTCGTTTGACCGCTGACCCATTGCGAACGCAGGCGATGAGGCAGTGATCGCTGAGATCCTGGTTGAAAACAGAGGAGGTGTATTTGGAGGGCAAGTTAGTCAGGATGATATCAATAATGGTACCCATGTTTACGGATTTTGGGTTGTACCTGGTGGGTTCCTTGATAATTTGTGTGAGATTGAGGTCATCTATCTTAGATTGAAGGACAGCCGGGGTGTTAAGCATATCCCAGTTTAAGTCACCTAACAGTACAAACTCTGAAGATAGATGGGGGGCAATCAATTCACATATGGAGTCCAGGGCACAGCTGGGGGCTGAGGGGGGTCTGTAACAGGCGGCAACAGTGAGAGACTTATTTCTGGAAAGGTGGATTTTTAAGAGTAGAAGCTCAAACTGTTTGGGCACGGACCTGGACAGTATGACAGAACTCTGCAGGTTATCTCTGCAGTAGATTGCAACTCCACCTCCTTTGGCAGTTCTATCTTGACGGGAAATGTTGTAGTTGGGGATGGAAATTTCCGAATTTTTGGTGGCCTTCCTAAGCCAGGATTCAGACACAGCTAGGACATCCGGGTTGGCGGAGTGTGCTAGAGCAGTGAATAAATCAAACTTAGGGAGGAGGCTTCTAATGTTAACATGCATGAAACCAAGGCTTTTACGGTTACAGAAATCAACAAATGAGAGCGCCTGGGGAATAGGTGTAGTACTGGGGGTTATAGGACCTGGGTTTACCTCTACATCACCAGAGGAACAGAGGAGTAATATAATCAGTATTCGGCTAAGGGCTTTCAGAACCTGACGTCTAGTACGTTGGCTACATAGAATAAAAGGAGCAGATTTCTGGGCGTGGTGGAATAAGTTGAGGGCATAATGTATAGACAAGGGTATGGTAGGATGTGAGTTCAGTGGAGGTAAACCTAGGCGTTGGGTAATGAAGAGAGAGGTTGAATCTCTGGAGACACCAGTTAAGCCAGGTGAGGTCTCCACATGTGTGGGGGGAGGAACAAAGGAGCTATCAGAGGCCAGTTGAGCAGGACTGGGGGTTCTACAGTGAAATAAAACAATAATAGCTAGCCTGAACAGCAAAAGACAAGGCATATTGAAATAAGAAAGGGGCAAAAAAAAAAAAAAAAAAAAAAAACAGTTAATTAAGAGAGCTAAGACAACGACGGGTAATGGCGATGAATGGACAAAGAGGGTCAGTTAGAAAATGTGATGTACTACACACAGGACCTGAGGCCTGGTAGTTAAACAGAAAGAAATACCATATAACCAAACAGTCCTGCAGGCATCAGCTGTGGAGCTGAGCAAGCATAGGATCCGATGAGCAGCAAAGAGGCGTTCAGAGTGTTAGCAGGCCGGAGCTAGCAGATGGATCTTCGGCGACGTCGCAGAGGAGAACCCTGTTGAGACCACGTCGGACAAATTACGTCGGCAGACCAGTCACGGTGGCTCGGTGGGGTTCCGTGTCGACAGTAGAAGGACCAGGTAGGTTGACAAGGTACTGGAGCCCGGGAGAGTAGCTAGCACACGTCGGCTGTCCGGGAGATGAGCCTAGCTCACGCTAGCATTGGTAGCATGTAGACAATGGAGGTTAGCTATAAACGTCGGTCACTCGAATGCAGCTAGCTAGCTGTGATGATCCGGTGTGGTGGTCCTGTAATTTCAGTGGAAATCCGGTGAAGTGGAAGGGAACGCAGTCCGATAAGCGCTGGGTTGGTAGCGCGCTGAGCAGACTGGCCAATATTGTCCGAACTGAAAGCTGTCTGAGCAGCCAGAGCGGTGGTGAGGACCGCTAGCAGTGGTTAGCGATGGCAGGTTAGCAAGCTAGCTAGCAGGCTAACTTTTGACTGCGGTTCAGTTAAATAGTGGAAAAGCACAAATATTTGATCCGATATTTGATCCGTTTCACGTTGGGTAAGGTGGCTTGCAGGAGGGGTAAATCGGGAACAAATAAAAATGTATGGAAAGACAAATTACAAACTACTACAAACTATTTACAAGGGACGAACAAAAAATACGTCTGCACTGTTACGCCATCTTGGAATGAGCCATCTTGGAATATAAGGAAAGTTGATAAATAAATATAGTTGGCCTAGCCTATAGAAAGTTGATGGGATCCTCTCTTTTCTCAAGCAATTGCATAGCCTATAGAAATGTTGCACAACATGAGCTCACAGGCTCTCATGAAGTGTTTGATTAGATTTTTCGAAAACATTTGCATTGATGTCAGAGTAATTAGAGGGAGAATAGAGTGCTGAGTACCAGGCAGTTATCAAGTTTGGTAGGCTACTAATGACCATCAGCAGCATCAGAGCTTGGTGAAGCCTAGTTACCATGACTTAAAGGTCAAATGGAATTTGACTGCGGTCATGACTCGTGACCGCTGTTGTGGCGGTAATACAGCCACCATAACAGCGCTAGTATGTACTGGCATGTTTGTACTGACATGTACACCATTGGCGTCGGCTAATGGGAACCCTAATAAAATAAAATAAATCATCCCTTTTAATAATAAGCATATTGGCCAGGCAAGCGGACCGCGACAAGGGCACTGACCTAAGCTGACTGGTGTTGACCAAAGTCAATATTCCAAAATGTGAAGGAGTGCCTTCTAGCTGTATGGAGAGTTCAATGACACATCTAAATGCAGCCTTATCTAAATCACTTGACCTTGTGTGAACCCAAACCATCCACATCCCTCACTTCCCCCATCACATCCATTATCTTCTCCTATCACCCCATCCATTGCTTTCTATATCTACTCATCCCCTGAAGGGGAGAGGTGTGTCTGTGATAAAGAGATGCTCTGCCTTTTTGACCCCACACTCCACAAAGCAAGTCCTGCAGGCTTTAGTTTGATTGTATCTTGATTATTTCCCAGTCATATGATCTGGTGCTGCAAAGAAGGACATAGAAAAGTTGCAACTGGCCCAGAACAGAGCGGCACGTCTTGCTCTTCAGTGTAAGAGACTGACTTCATCGCGTCTGCTTTTTATAAGAAACACGAATGGTTTAAAATTCAAAGTTGTTTGCATTGTCAACATACTCACAGCACTGACAGACACACTTACTACAAATAAAAAACATGAGCTGGCGCACACCAGAGTAATTTATGTGTAGAGGTGCTGACTAACGGAGAACAAACTATAAGCTACAAATAATTTATTGGGTAAATCACCAACGTTTCGGCATCACTGTGCCTTCTTCAGGGTAATGTCATGAATGCTTGAACCAGCTATATGTAGACAAACAGTGCAATTAGTGCAACCAATGACAATAGTGAGGGGTGTGTCATAATTGTTAAGTTAGAGTTAATTGAGTGAAACTGTTAAAAAACATTAGTTTATAGCACATTAAATATATTAGGCTATGGTTATCATATGAAAACATAATTAAATATTATACATAACATTAGCATCACATATCACATATCATTTCACATACAGTGGGGAGAACAAGTATTTGATACACTGCCGATTTTGCAGGTTTTCCCACTTACAAAGCATGTAGAAGTCTGTAATTTTTATCATAGGTACTCTTCAACTGTGAGTGACGGAATCTAAAACAAAAATCCAGAAAATCACATTGTATGATTTTTAAGTAATTAATTTGCATTTTATTGCATGACATAAGTATTTGATACATCAGAAAAGCAGAACTTAATATTTGTTACAGAAACCTTTGTTTGCAATTACAGAGATCATACGTTTCCTGTAGTTCTTGACCAGGTTTGCACACACTGCAGCAGGGATTTTGGCCCACTCCTCCATACAGACCTTCTCCAGATCCTTCAGGTTTCGGGGCTGTCGTTGGGCAATACGGACTTTCAGCTCCCTCCAAAGATTTTCTATTGGGTTCAGGTCTGGAGACTGGCTAGGCCACTCCAGGACCTTGAGATGCTTCTTACGGAGCCACTCCTTAGTTGCCCTGGCTGTGTGTTTCGGGTCGTTGTCATGCTGGAAGACCCAGCCACGACCAATCTTCAATGCTCTTACTGAGGGAAGGAGGTTGTTGGCCAAGATCTCGCGATACATGGCCCCATCCATCCTCCCCTCAATACGGTGCAGTCGTCCTGTCCCCTTTGCAGAAAAGCATCCCCAAAGAATGATGTTTACACCTCCATGCTTCATGGTTGGGATGGTGTTCTTGGGGTTGTACTCATCCTTCTTCTTCCTCCAAACACGGCGAGTGGAGTTTAGACCAAAAAGCTCTATTTTTGTCTCATCAGACCACATGATCTTCTCCCATTCCTCCTCTGGATCATCCAGATGGTCATTGGCAAACTTCAGACGGGCCTGGACATGCGCTGGCTTGAGCAGGGGGACCTTGCGTGCGCTGCAGGATTTTAATCCATGACGGCGTAGTGTGTTACTAATGGTTTTCTTTGAGACTGTGGTCCCAGCACTCTTCAGGTCATTGACCAGGTCCTGCCGTGTAGTTCTGGGCTGATCCCTCACCTTCCTCATGATCATTGATGCCCCACGAGGTGAGATCTTGCATGGTGCCCCAGACCAAGGGAGATTGACCGTCATCTTGAACTTCTTCCATTTTCTAATAATTGTGCCAACAGTTGTTGCCTTCTCACCAAGCTGCTTGCCTATTGTCCTGTAGCCCATCCCAGCCTTGTGCAGGTCTACAATTTTATCCCTGATGTCCTTACACAGCCCTCTGGTCTTGGCCATTGTGAGAGGTTGAAGTCTGTTTGATTGAGTGTGTGGACAGGTGTCTTTTATACAGGTAACGAGTTCAAACAGGTGCAGTTAATACAGGTAATGAGTGGAGAACAGGAGGGCTTCTTAAAGAAAAACGAACAGGTCTGTGAGAGCCGGAATTCTTACTGGTTGGTAGGTGATCAAATACATATGTCATGCAATAAAATGCTAATTAATTATTTAAAAATCATACAATGTGATTTTCTGGATTTTTGTTTTAGATTCCGTCTCTCACAGTTGAAGTGTACCTATGATAAAAATTACAGACTTCTACATGCTTTGTAAGTAGGAAAACCTGCAAAACCGGCAGTGTATCAAATACTTGTTCTCCCCACTGTATGTATTTAAGGCCAGGCACCACAGGCTAAAAGGGAATATTTTTTGCTTTAATCTCACCAGACTGAAACTTTACCAGTTGAAAGTATACATAAATACAATATATTATTGTATTACAAGTTTTATTTATTTTAAAATTAAAATATGTTAATGAGGCAAAACTCCTTAAATAAGTGCTTCAAGGCAGAATGTTTTTTATTTTATTTATTATGGTAAGACACTCAATGGTCAGACTTTTACAGATCAGGTTATCAAAATATTGTCATTTCATGGAATTATTTTTAAAAAACTATAAAAACAAATAGTACCATTTATGTCACATTAATTGAACTCTTATTCATATATCACTTCTAAACTGACAAATAAACATCAAATATACCTTTTACAATCACATTAGCACGTTTAATACATTTGTTTCAAGCAATAGAGCATATGCTATGAATACTGGTCTGTTGGGCAAATATGCAGTTTGGGGAAAATTTTCATATCACTTTAATCAATTTGTCACATACAAGGATTTTGTATGGCTGTTGAAATATGCAGAACATTCATTATTACCCCATATGTCTTTGAGTTGTTGCTTGTGCTGCTTTACTTTGACTGTGTCATGGGACCTGCACCTACGCTTGTCACAGTCCATTGAAGCAGCATCACCTCTCACAACTCCTCTCTGATTACTTCCAGTGTCACCAAACTACTTTAAAGCCACAATCTGTCCATCACATTTGATATAGCAGTGGCACCCTCATTGAATGTGGCTACTGGCTGCTGCGTCAATGCAGCTTTTGCCCACAAAAATAGTTTTGGGGAATCGCAACCATTTTACAGATTTCAGACATTCATTTGCATTCTGGGTTCCTCCGTGCTACATTATTTTGAGGAGGTTATCATTTGACATCCTATGATATACAGGTACCATTTTCTGTGCAACCTCTCTATTAAAAAATGTATGGCCTCCATGGTTTTTGTGACTGGGTGGATCTTCACCATCTTCTAGGGCTCGCTGGTACCAGAAACAAAGCACGCACCTATCCCGTAGTTGGAAGTGAATCCTCTCTTGTGCTAAGTACAATCAAAGGATACATGAATGTCTATGATGTTATCCTCATCCTCCTTCAGCAACTCTGCTATGTCTGGGTCTATATCTGCGTATGCTCTTCTAAGTAGCTTTGCAGCACTTTCCATCGACTGTAGCCCTCTCTGAATCTCTGCAACTAAAGTGGGGGGAAAAAGTACTTATTTTGTCTGCCGACATTAGCCCTAACTGCAAAACTAAATATCAGCATGTTACCCTATGTAAATATTAGCATATCAGCATGTATTTACTTTATGTAAAGCTAATTTCTCAGTAGGCAGTAGGCTACAGTCCTATTACACTGTAAGCATACAGTTGAAGTTGGAAGTTTACCAACACTTAGGTTGACGTCATTAAAACTCATTTTTCAACCACTCCACAGATTTCATGTTAACAAACTATAGTTTTGGCAAGTCGGTTAGGACATCTACTTTGTGCATGACACAAGTAATTATTCCAACAATTGCTTACAGACAGATTATTTCACTTATAATTCCCTATATCACAATTCCAGTGGGTCAGAAGTTTAAATACACTAAGTTGACTGTGCCTTTAAACAGCTTGGAAAATTCCAGAAATATATGTCATGGCTTTAGAAGCTTCTGATAGGCTAATTGACATAATTTGAGTCAATTGGAGGTGTACTTGTGGATGTATTTCAAGGCCTACCTTCAAACTCAGTATCTCTTTGCTCGACATCATGGGAAAATCAAAAGAAATCAGCCAAGACCTCAGAAAAACAATTGTAGACCTCCACAAGTCTGGTTCATCCTTGGGAGCAATTTCCAAACACCTGAAGGTACCACATTCATCTGTACAAACAATAGTACGCAAGTATAAACACCCTGGGACCAGGCAGCCGGCATACCGCCCAGGAAGGAGACGCATTCTGTCTCCTCGAAATGAACATACTTTGGTGCGAAAAGTGCAAATCAATCCTAGAACAACAGCAAAGGACCTTGTGAAGATGCTGGAGGAAACAGGTACAAAAGTATCTATATCCACAGTAAAACGAGTCCTATATCGACATAACCTGAAAGGCCGCTCAGCAAGGAAGAAGCCACTGCTCCAAAACCGCCACAAAAAAGCCAGACTACAGTTTGCAACTCCACATGGGGACAAAGATCATACTTTTTTGAGAAATGTCCTCTGGTCTGATGAAACAAAAATAGAACTGTTTGGCCATAATGACCATCGTTATGTTTGGAGGAAAAAGTGGGATTCTTGCAAGCCAAAGAACACCATCCCAAACGTGAACGGGGGGGGCAGCATCTTGTTGTGGGGGTGCTTTGCTGCAGGAGGGACTGGTGCACTTCACAAAATAGATGGCATCATCAGGAAGGAAAATTATGTGGATATATTGAAGCAACATCTCAAGACATCAGTCAGGAAGTTAAAGCTTGGTCGCAAATGGGTCTTCCAAATAAACAATGACCCGAAGCATACTTCCAAAGTTGTGGCAAAATGGCTTAAGGACAACAAAGTCAAGGTATTGGAGTGGCCAACACAAAGCCCTGACCTCAACCCTATAGAAAATGAGTGGGCAGAACTGAAAAAGTGTGTGCGAGCAAGGAGGCCTACAAACCTTCTGTCAGGAGGAATGAGCCAAAATTCACCCAACTTATTGTGGGAAGCTTGTGGAAGGCTACCTGAAACGTTTGACCCAAGTTAAACAATTTAAATGCAATGCTACCAAATACTACTTGAGTTTATTTCAACTTCTGAACCACTGGGAATGTGATGAAAGAAATAAAAGCTGAACTAAATCATTCTCTCTACTATTATTCTGACATTTCACATTCTTAAAATAAAGTGGTGATCCTAACTGATCTAAGACAGGGAATTTTGACTAGGATTAAATGTCAGGAATTGTATGTATTTGGCTAAGGTATATGTAAACTTCCGACTTCAACTGTATGTGACAGTCTCATTTTATAGTTATGTTTTCCTATCACTGTGTTTTATTCACTTTGAATACATTTGCTGGAGCAAGGAAATCAATATTATGTATACACAGCAAGTCACCTGACAATGGACTACTCTCCCTTTTTATTTACCTGGCATGTCTCTGATATGAGCTGAGACTCAAGGAAGGAACCCCTAGGACTTTACTTATTTTCTTTAGAGCTGCATAACCAAGTCCAAGTTGGTGGGCTAGAAGAACCATCCTCACATTTGTATCAAATGTCACATCTCTCCTGGAGGATTCCTGCAGCCTGGAGGAAGTGTAAAAACTCCTCCTAAATGCACCACAATCACCTCTTCACTGTATGCACATTCTATCATGACAGAATTACAGAATCCCTGTTGGTGGGGTCTATGGTGATTTTCAGTCCAGTGTACAAATTGGTACAAGTTGGTTTATTTGTGACATGTGGAATAAAAGCCACTGTTGGCTGGCTGCTGGCTGGTTGCTCGCTGCTAGCTGTCATCTTCATCTCAACTAATTTGCTCGCTGCTAATTTCTTGACGCCCTGCTGCCTCCTTTTCCTCCTCTATTTACCTGTACTGCCTCGATCGCCTGATCAAGCAAATGTTTTCTTTCATTCACTGCTTTTCTCGCATTGGCTAGCTGAGAACGCCTATTTTTATTCACATACTGTATGTATATTGTTAGAGATTTTCTCATTTTGTCTCTCTTTACGTGGATTCTTCGCAGGAGATATTTTCAAACAAGGAAGTGCTGCGCGGCACGTGAGGCATTTTACTAACCATGTATGGACTAGCTAACGATATGCTCCGGAAAGAAGCTTTTGAATGATATATGATTCAACATGGAGAGTTTTAAAAATAGCGGTTGAAGTTCTACATGAAACATGCCAAGAAGAACAACATTTATGGTAGGTTTAGTTGACGGAGTTAGGATAAAATGATACATAAAGTATTTCTATACATTATTGCCGATTTATTTGTACATTTTATGAAAGTATGGAATTTATAGTTGCAAAATATCCCAAAATTTGAAAATTGACAGATGGAAGCAAAATAAAAAAAATTGCCTGTGGTACCTGTGTCACGGTTAGGTGGAAGGAGAGACCAAGGCGCAGCGCACTCATAGTTTGACATTGTTTTATTTATACTAATACTATGTATATATAAAAACAATCCAAAAGTACGAACTCAAAACAAACACTGCAATACAAAAACGTCACGTTCACCTAAACCAACACGAATGAAACGGACGTAACAAAAAGAGCACACTTACTTTAACCGTGACTGCGACATACAACGACAACGACCCACACCCGAGTGAAAGACAGACTCAACATATATGGGATCCCTAATTAGAGACAATGCGGTGCAGCTGCCTCTAATTAGGGATCCAACCCAAACCCCACACAGAAACAGAAAATAAAGACACTGTCAGACTCTGACCATAGCTACATAGAGAAGCAAATAGGCTTCTCTATGGCCAGAGCCTGACAGTACCCCCCCCCCCCCCCCCCCAAGGCGCGGACTCCCGGACGCAAAAAAAAAAAACCACAAAACAAGGGGGGGTTAATGGGAGGGAAGACTAGTCCATCGGGGGCGGCTCTGGCTCCGGCGAAGTGGACAGTTTTGTCCCATGCCCCTTCCTTATAACCGGTCCCGGGCTGGGTACCGGTGGGGAAAACGGCTCCGGCCATGGAGCGGGGAAAACAACCGGGCCCGGACTGGGCACCGGGGGGGCAAATGGCTCCGGCCATGGAGCTGGGCAATTAACCGAGCCCGGACTGGGCACCGGTGGGGCAAACGGCTCCGGCCATGGAGCGGGGAAAACAACCGGGCCCGGACTGGGCACCGGTGGGGCAAACGGCTCCGGCCATGGAGCGGGGAAAACAACCGGGCCAGGACTGAGCACCGGTGGGGCGGACTGCTCAGGCTCTGGAGCGGAGCAGACGGCTGGACCCGGAATGGGCACCGGTGGAGCGGACTGCTCTGGCACTGGGGCGGAGCAGACGGCTAGACCCGGAATGGGTACCGGTGGAGCGGACTGCTCTGGCACTGAGGCTGAGCAGACGGATGGACCCGGAATGGGTACCGGTGGAGTGGACTGCTCTGGCACTGGGGCGGAGCAGACGGCTGAACCTGGAATGGGTACCGGTGGAGCGGACTGCTCTGGCACTGAGGCGGAGCAGACGGCTGGACCCGGAATGGGCACCGGTGGAGCGGACTGCTCTGGCACTGGAGCGGAGCAGATGGCTGGACCCGGATTGGGCACCGTTGGGGCGGACTACTCTGGCACTGGAGCGGAGCAGACGGCGGAACCCGGAAAGGGTACCGGGGGAGCGGACTGCTCTGGCACTGAGGCGGAGCAGACGGCTGGACCCGGAATGGGTACCGGTGGAGCGGACTGCTCTGGCACTGGAGCGGAGCAGACGGCTGGACCCGGATTGGGTACCGGTGGAGCGGACTGCTCTGTCACTGGAGCGGAGCAGACGGCTGAACCCGGAATGGGTACCGGGGGAGCGGACTGCTCTGGCACTGGGGCGGAGCAGACGGCTGAACCCGGAATGGGTACCGGGGGAGCGGACTGCTCTGGCACTAGGGCGGAGCAGACGGCTGGTCCTGGATTGGGTACCTTCGCTGGAGGTTCAGGGCTGCTGACCTTCGCTGGAGGTTCAGGGTTGCTGACCTTCGCTGGAGGTTGAGGGTTGCTGACCTTCGCTGGAGGTGCAGGGTTGCTGACCTTCGCTGGAGGTTCAGGGCTGCTGACCTTCGCTGGAGGTGCAGGGTTGCTGACCTTCGCTGGAGGTGCAGGGCTGCTGACCTTCGCTGGAGGTGCAGGGGTGCTGACCTTCGCTGGAGGTGCAGGGCTGCTGACCTTCGCTGGAGGTGCAGGATGGCTGACCTTCGCTGGAGGTGTAGGGTGGCTGACCTCCGCTGGAGGTTCAGGGTGGCTGACCTTCGCTGGAGGTTCAGGGTGGCTGACCTTCGCTGGAGGTTCAGGGTGGCTGACCTTCGCTGGAGGTTCAGGGTGGCTGACCTCCGCTGGAGGTTCAGGGTGGCTGACCTTCGCTGGAGGTTCAGGGTGGCTGACCTTCGCTGGAGGTTCAGGGTGGCTGACCTTCGCTGGAGGTTCAGGGTGGCTGACCTTCGCTGGAGGTTCAGGTGGCTGACCTTCGCTGGAGGTGCAGGGCTGCTGACCTTCGCTGGAGGTGCAGGGCTGCTGCCCTTCGCTGGAGGTTCAGTGTGGCTGATCTTCGCTGGAGGTAGCCCTCTGTCCCATAGCCTCAGCAATAGTGCCCGTCGGCGATCGAAATCCTTCTCCTCCTCTATCTCCCGTAGGAAAGGGTCTTTCTGCACCTCCACCGGAAGCGCAAACCAGGCTCTCCACCACCTCGTCTGCTCCTCCTCCGGATATTTATGAAACCCCTCGGGCTGCTCCCGATCATGAAGTGTGGGCAGACGAAGTGGTGTGCGATCCCCCTTCTTCCTTCTCTCCGGGCTCTGGCTGTGCACCGATGGAGTGGTGCTCGAAGCCACGACGGACCCTTGTTGGCTCCGGGCAGGCGCTGGAGGCACTGGGTTGGGAACTGGCGTTGGGGGGCTGGGCTCCAGGCTGTTCCTTCTGGGTCCATCGTCGCTTCCCCTTTCCCTTGTGCTGCTTCGTCTCCTTTCGGTGGGTCGTTCTGTCACGGTTAGGTGGAAGGAGAGACCAAGGCGCAGCGCACTCATAGTTCGACATTGTTTTATTTATACTAATACTATGTATATATAAAAACAATCCAAAAGTACGAACTCAAAAAAAACACTACAATACAAAAACGTCACGTTCACCTAAACCAACACGAATGAAACGGACGTAACAAAAAGAGCACACTTACTTTAACCGTGACTGCGACATACAACGACAACGACCAACACCCGAGTGAAGGACAGACTCAACATATATGGGATCCCTAATTAGAGACAATGCGGTGCAGCTGCCTCTAATTAGGGATCCAACCCAAACCCCACACAGAAACAGAAAAGAACGACACTGTTAGACTCTGATCATAGCTACATAGAGAAGCAAATAGGCTTCTCTATGGCCAGAGCCTGACAACCTGGCCTTAATCAATTCCTATATAATTAAATGTTTGTGTTACATGTAATTTTTTGGTTCAACATAAGCATCAAGAACAGGGGAACATATTGAGTGTACGCTAATAATCTGTAGAAAAAATATCCATTTATAAGACTCTCATAAAAGACAGAATTGTTCATAAGAAGGGCCTGAGATCAAAGTAAATATTCAGACCCCTAGGGGTCAATGTTTTTAGAAAGGATATCCAATAGGCCTCCCCTTGTAGTAGTAGCGTCTCCATATTACCCCCTCTCCTTGATAGAGCAACATGCTCAATGCCTATGTATTTGAGGGAGGAGATAGGATGGTTAGCTTCAACAAAGTGTGCTGCTACTGGATAGTTCTTACACCTGATTGAGCTGCGGTGTTCAGTGATGCATTGTTTTAATTGTCTTTCATGACATTACCCTGAAGAAGGCACGGTGATGCCGAAACGTTGGTGATTTACCCAATAAATTATTGGAAGTTTATACATAGTGTGCAACTCTCTTTATTATTTTTGTAGCTTATAGGCACACTTACCCCAGCAGACAGTCCCCAAATACAGAACAAATTCAAGAAAATATACAGTATTATATAGAGCCATGATTGCATGGAACTCCCTTCCATCTCAGATTGCTCAAGTGAACACCAAACCTGGTTTAAAAAAACAGATAAAGCAACACCTCACCCCTATTTGACGTAGACATTTTGTGAGTATGTACTGATATGTAGGCTGTGTGACGTTTTAAATTCATGTAGTTCTGTCCTTGAGCTGTTGCTGTTTATTAATGTCTGAATGATTTTATGTTTTGTGGCGACCCCAGGAAGAGTCGCAACAGCTAATGGGGATCCTAATAAAATACCAAAATACCCTGCTTCTGCCACTTTCCCCTATCACATCATCTCTCTTTCTCATTCGCATACACTCCCATTCTACTTTCTTTACCAACCTTCCCCCTCTAGTTCTGATCTGATCTCCCTCTCTATTCAGCAACAGACTCAGATAAGAAAAGCAGAGGAAATTGTATTACCCAGACCTTTATGGTGTCTCTATTACATTAGGTCAGCCAACACTCAACTGTAATTCTTCTATCATGAAGAGAGAATAAAGTAAATTGAATGCTGCAGCCAAACAGCACTGCCCCAACCTGACAGATTGTTGCTCATGGTCACTTTCAAAACATCGCCCTTACCCATGAGGCAATCTGATGAAGGGAAAAGGCCTATAATATGGCGAAGGAAGGCAGACTATATTATTTATATCCCCTCTCTCCTTCATTCCTTTCTCCAGCGCGCAGAGGGGCTATCAACAGTTAATTAAATATATGGTATTTTGTTGTGAAAACATGTTACTATCGATGTTGCATCGAGAGCCCATGGCATACAGAGTTTGGGCGGAATGTCAACTGTTGTGCTGGAGTAGCTTATAACAGACATGAGTGAAAAACATACCAGCGGGAAAGTGGCCTCCATTCGCTATTCCAGTGCATATGGATGACATGTATTTATTTGATAACGGGCCACTCTTATTCAAAACTAATTTTACATATTAGTGAAGATTATATTGAGAATAGTCTCAAACCCTGTTTTAGGAGACCTCTTGAGGCTCAATGGGAGGTGGGGCCCGATGGACTGGAGCCATCCATAGAATCCACTGTGGCTGACAAAGGGGTCAGAGTCTCAGACATTACAGTCTAATGAGGGGGGGAGCTCGGGAGATCTGAACACAAGGTAGGATCCCCCTGGGTTGTAAACAGGGTAGAGGAAGCGTGGCAACCTACGAGACCAGGGGGGCGAAGCTGTTTGATCTCTAGATTGGGCTTTCCAAAGTCAAAGAAGTCTGTTCACCATTGACTGCTGCCTTCCATTAGGCTTATGACGGGTGACATGTTTCCATTGCTGGATAGCGGGATCGGAGCCTGTGGCCCTGTGTAATGTCAATCTAGCAACCTGTAATGTCAATAAGCAATTGCCAATCTAGCAAAGTGTTTAAAATCACCAGTTGGTCACGTTGCTAGAAGGTGTTTTCAGTGCCAGCGATTCTTGAAAGTCGGGAAAGTTTGTATGATTTAAAAAATAATTGTTTTTTTCATTATAGTTTGTTTTCAATAAAACATCACAATAAGGTGTAGATCATTCTATTTGCCTGCTGGGGACTTTCAAGAATCCCTGGCCCTGAAAACACATTCTAGCAGCCTGACCATTTGGTGATTTTAAACACTTTGCTAGATTGGCAATTGCTTATTCCAGTTACTAATACACATGCCCTCATTAAGAAAATGACTGTTAAAACTGTTAAATCCCCATGGATTGATTGTATGGTTCAAAGGGATGAGAGGGATGAGGCAAAAGGAATGGCAAATAATTCTGGCTGCACAACCGATTGGCAAACGTATTGCAAATTGAGAAATCATGTGACTAAACTGAATAAAATGAAGAAGAAACTACACTATGAAACAAAGATAAATAGTATAAAGCGTTGGAGCACCTTAAAATACATTTTGGGAAAAAAGGCAAACTCAGCTCCATTATTCATTGAATCAGATGTCTCATTCATCACAAAACCAACTGATATTGCCAGCTACTTTAATGATTTTTTTATTGGCAAGATAAGCAAACTTAGGCATGACATGCTAGCAACAAACGCTGACACTTCACATCCAAGTATATCTGACCAAATTATGAAAGACAAGCATTGTAATTTTTTATTCCATAAAATGAGTGTGGAAAATGTGAAAAAAATATTGTTGTCCATCAACAATGACAAGCCACCAGGGTCTGACAACTTGGATGGAAAATTGCTGAGGATAATAGCGGACGATATTGCCACTCCTATTTGCCATATTTTCAATTAAGCCTACTACAGTCGTGGCCAAAGGTTTTGAGAATGACACAAGTATTGGCCTCCACAAAGTTTGCTGCTTCAGTGTTCTTAGATCTTTATGTCAGTAGTTACTATGGTAGACTGAAGTATAATTACAAGTATTCCATAAGTGTCAAAGGCTTTCATTGACAATGACATTCAGTTTATGCAAAGAGTCAATATTTGCAGTGTTGACCCTTCTTTTTCAAGACCTCTGCAATCCGCCCTGGCATGCTGTCAATTAATTTCTGGGCCACATCCTGAATGATGTCAGGATGCAGGCCATTTTTGCATAATCAATGCTTGGAGTTTGTCAGAAGTTGTGGGTTTTTGTTTGTCCACCTGCCTCTTGAGGATCGACCACATGTTGTAAATGTGATTAAGGTCTGGGGAGTTTCCTGGCCATGGACCCAAATGTCAATGTTTTGTTCTGCGAGCCACTTAGTTATCACTTTTGCCTTATGGCAAGGTGCTCCATCATGCTGGAAAAGGCATTGGTCGTCACCAAACTCATGGCTGTGTTCTTAGGCAAAATTGTGAGTGAGCCCACTCCCTTGGCTGAGAAGCAACCCCACACATGAATGGTCTCAAGATAATTTACTGTTGGCATGACACAGGACTGATGGTAGTGCTCACCTTGTCTTCTCCGAACAAGGTGTTTTCCGGATGGCCCAAACAAAGGGGATTCATCAGAGAAAATAACTCTACCCCAGTCCTCAGCAGTCCAATCCCTGTACCTTTTTCAGAATATCAGTCTGTCCCCGACGTTTTTCCTGGAGAGAAGTGGCTTCTTTGCTGCCCTTCTTGACACCAGGCCATCCTCCAAAAGTCTTCGCCTCACTGTGCGTGCAGATACACTCACACCTGCCTGCTGCCATTCCTGAGCAAGCTCTGCACTGGTGGTGCCCCGATTCCGCAGCTGAATCAACTTTTGGAGACGGTCTTGGCGCTTGCTGGACTTTCTTGGGCGCCCTGACTCCTTCTTCACAACAATTAAACCGCTCTCCTTGAAATTCTTGATGATCCGATAAATGGTTGATTTAGGTGCAATCTTACCAGCAACAATATCCTTGCCTGTGAAGCCCTTTTTGTGCAAAGCAAGGATGACGGCACGTGTTTCCTTGCAGGTAACCATGGTTGACAGTTGAAGAACAATGATTTCAAGCACCACCCTCCTTTTAAAGCTTCCAGTCTGTTATTCTGACTCAATCAGCATGGCAGAGTGACCTCCAGCCTTGTCCTCGTCAACACTCTCACCTGTGTTAACGAGACAATCACTGACATGATGGCAGCTGGTCCTTTTGTGGCAGCAAACTGGGGCAGCAAACTTTGTGGAGACCAATACTTGTGTTATTCTCAAAACATTTGGCCACGACTGTAGAATGTGTGTGCCCGCAGGCTTGGAGGGAAGGAAAAGTCATTCAGCTACCTAAGAATAGTAAAGCCCCCTTTACTGTCTCAAATAGCCGACCAATCAGCCTGTTACCAACCCTTAGTAAACTTTGGGAAAAAATGGTGTTTGACCATATACAATGCTATTTTACAGTAAACAAATTGAGAACAAACTTTCAGCAAGATTATAGGGAAGGACATTAATAAAACATAGCAGTTACGGGAACTGTGAAGAGACACACACAAAAGGTACAGACACATGCATATGTACACATTATGATATTGTTTTATGGCGGTATTACACATTTTGTATTGTGGATACCGTATGTAGTGGTGTAATAATGTTATACAATGCAATGTTGTATCTTTAGTTTTATATGTAATGTAAGTCCTTTAATGTGTTTGGACCCAGGAAGAGTAGCTGCTGTTTCTACCACGAAACCATGATACCAGCTAATGGGGATCCCTTATAAATACAAATGCACAAATGACTGATGATTGGCGGATAGAAATTGATGATAAAAAGATTGTAGGGAATGTTTTGTTAGACTTCAGTGCGACTTTTGACATTATCGATCAAAGTCTGCTGCTGCAAAAACGTATGTGTTATCGCTTTACACCCCCTGCTATATTATGGGTAAAGTGTTACCTGTCTAACAGAACACAGAGGGTGTTATTTACATTAGACCAAGCAGACGGGCGGTTAAATTCAACAGACCAGCCTACGTGCAGCGCGAGCTGAATATGTTTCGAAATGGGGAAACTCTGAAACTCTACACAAGAAGAAGAAAATCACTAGATCGTAGCATTCCCAATCTGCAGCTGGTATGTGAAATAGTCTAGTACTGTTGACTAAAGACACGAGGAGGATTCGATCTACAGACAACCATCTGAAATAGCTGTTCTAACAACCACTCCTACCAGAAAAGCTCTACAAAGGACATTGTGACCTCTGGTGGACAAACCAGAGCCTTACATTCATCGATTTCAGGAGAGATAGACGACGATCAAGGACAGCTACATGTAAATATGTATTGTATTTCTAATCCAAATGAGCGGTGATTAGGGTACTAAGTATTCCTGTTTAATTTAATCACGTAATAATTAAACACAGTTAATTGATTTGATGAAATAACAGTCATCGTCTAGCCAACATAATCCAGCTAGAATCAGGAATTTCCCAGGGCAGCTGTCTAGTATGGGGGTCACAAGGAATTGCAAATGAATTTTAAGAACAGCAAAAAAATAAGTGAATATCAAAAAAAATTAATAATAGAATCGCTAACAGGTATATTTATTAGCAAAAATATAATAATAAGCAATGTGAAAGATATATATCTTGTAATGTGGAGGGCAAACATCTACAATCTTACAAATACTTGCTTTCAGTTTTATTTCTATTTCTTCTTTGCAACTTTTCTTTTGAGCATTGCAAAAATATTTTTTGGCTTTGCAATATTATTTCTGGCTTTGTGATACCGACTTAAGGGGGTGGGGTTTTAAAGAGGGCATCAACATTTGCAATATTTTTTCTGGCTTTGCAAATGTGACACAAATGTTGCAAACTTGGCAAAGGTTGAGGTGCGGGGTAAAGTTTGGGCGTATCTGGTTACACTATTGGTCAGATGGATGTAGTGACAACCTATTCCAAGACATGGGCAGTTTAATTTCTCGCAGCCTTTAAAACAGACCTGAAACACAGCAAAAAAAAGCAGCTTTCTATTTGAGACCGGTTGAGACACAGTCAACTCGCCAAAGAATGGCATCCCACAATCATCGGCTGCAGGTGGGTTTTATTTAGATTACACCGTTTTTAAATGGACTTTGTGGTAGCTAGTTAATTAAATAGTAGCTAGTCTCACCCACCAGCCGGTCCGATGACAGTCTCGATGCGTTAGCATTTCAACCGCGGGGACCAGGTTAGCTAATAGTCTAGCTAGCTAGCTGTTTTAGCTGACAGTTGAAAGTTAGCTAGCAAACTACTGTAGACTCCTAATAAATGTGCTCCTAATAATTGGCTAGTTAGTTATCGACATTACTGTCGCCTAGAATTCATGCCTAGCACTAGTAGCATGCAAGCTGTTTACAACAGTGTTTGTACCTAAAGCGTTAGCTAGGTGGATGCAAGTAATTTTGGCTCTTTCTCCCTTACAGGCACTCATAGGGCAACTTTTGGAAAGATTAAGGGATAAATTGAGTGCAATTTTGAACCAGTTGCCAATTGACTACGAGTGTCTGCTATGTGTGTGCTCACAGGAGTTACAATATGTGCAAGCCGCCGGAAGGTTACAAACACTTAGGTTGAAGTCATTAAAACTCATTTTTCAACCACTCTACAGATTTCATGTTAACAAACTGCAAATCAATCCCAGAACAACAGCAAAGGACCTTGTGAAGATGCTTAAGGAAACAGGTACAAAAGTGTCTATATCCACAGTAAAACAAGTCCTATATTGACATAACCTGAAAGGGTGCTCAGCAAGGAATAAGCTACTGCTCCAAAACCGCCATAAAAAAGCCAGACTATGATTTGCAACTGCACAAGGGGACACAAATCGTACTTTTTGGAGAAATGTCTTCTGGTCTGATGAAACAAAAATTTAACTGTTTGGCCATAATGACCATCGTTATGTTTGGAGGAAAAAGGGGGAGGCTTGCAAGCCGAAGAACACCATCCCAACCGTCAAGCACGGGGGTGGCAGCATAATATTGTGGGGGTGCTTTGCTGCAGGAGGGACTGGTGCACTTCACAAAATAGATGGCCTCGTGAGGAAGGAAAATATGTGGATATATTAAGGCAACATCTTAAGACATCAGTCAGGAAGTTAAAGCTTGGTCGCAAATCTTCTAAATGGACAATGCATACTTCCAAAGTTGTGGCAAAATGGCTTAAGGACAACAAAGTCAAGGTATTGTAGTGACCATCACAAAGCCCTGACCTCAATCGTATAGAAAATTTGTCGGCAGAACTGAAGAAGCGTGTGCGAGCAAGGAGGCCTACAAACCTGACTTGGTTACACCAGTTCTGTCAGGAGGAATGTGCCAAAATTCACCCAACTTATTGTGGGAAACTTGTGGAAGATTACCCGAAATGTTTGACCCAAGTTAAACAATTTAAAGGCAATGCTACCAAATACTAATTGAGTGTATGTAAACTTCTGACCCACTGGGAATATGAAATAAAAGCTGAAATAAATCATTCTCTCTACTATTATTCTAACATTTCACATTCTTAATGTAAAGTGGTGATCCTAACTGACCTAAGACAGGGAATTTTTACTAGGATTAAATGTCAGGAATTGTGAAAAACTGAGTTTAAATGTATTTGGCTAAGGTGTATGTAAACTTCCGACTTCAACTGTATGTTGATGTGTCCCAGGACGTTCTCCAAGGTCTCTAGGAACTAAGAAACATTGTTAGCCGTCACATCTCTGAGTCAAATATACATCCTCCTACAACTGAAACTTTTACTTAACTGGGGCAGTATAGGGCCGCCACGTCTAGAGATTGATCCTGGCACACTCCAAAGTATTTTAGATACTTCCTTACCCATGTCTTATCTTGCTGAAATACATGGGGTGTCCAGGAAGACTCTTTATCGACGCATGAAGGAACAGGGCCTTTCTGTCAGGAAATGTTATTCAAACATCTCTGATGCAGTGCTTGACCAGCATGTCAGGTCTATCAAGGAGAAGCAGCCCCATGCTGGTTATAGACTGGTTAAGGGAAATCCATTGTGTGCAGTGGTGCAGGGTTAGGATGTCTTTGTAACGTGTTGATGGTGCAGGGATCATAGTATGTTCCAGCTAGGTTGCATTGCACTCCAAACGTACTGTGTACCTGGTCCTCTGTCTCTTGTCCATATTGAAACCAATCATAAATTGATAAGGTAAACTTGAGTATTTTCATCTTTAACATGTGTATTGTTTTCTTCCAAGTTCGATGATTACATTGTGTTTGACGTATTTATATTACCCCCCCCCCTTCAACATTGTCATCTTTTGGGGGGGTAGATGTATTTTCAAGGAAGGTATGTACAAATCTGATTAGCTACTCTTCCCTTTAATAAAATTATCTGTGTCACTCAGATAACACAATTTGTTTGTGTAGATAATGTACCTGAATACTGCAACAAACAATAAAGCAGCTACTGCTTTTTCGTTCTTCCTGGAGGGAGTTGTCAAAATGGATGGCCATCAAGATAAATTAAAAACAAATCATGCATTTCAGAAACCTGTGATGCTTGCATTTTCTTGGATATTGTACATTTATGTATAACATGTATTGCTAAATAAAAAAATAAACTGCATGATAGCCCCATAGACCAGTTTTTCCCAACCTTGTTCCTGTGGCACTCTTGTCCAGTAGGTTTTCACTACAACTCCAGTTGTGACCAAACTGATTTAGTTTAGAAACCAGCTAATTACTAGAATCAGGTTTGCTAGGTTAGGATTGGAGCAAATAAGCTAAAAGACAGTAGTGCCCCAGGAAAGGGTCAGGAAACATTACCTCAGGCTATTGCAGTTTTGCTAGGTGCACTGAACAGAAATTTCACCTTGCAAATGTTTTAGACTGCGAGCTGATCATAGAGTTGAGAATGTGGACTTTGCCAGAGGCAGCTTTATCGCGGGAAAAAGTGTTCATAAGCAAAGGTTAAGCACTTTACACTTTTTATATTATTATTCTTGAGTGTATGAACAGTGCACAGCTGACAAAAGTGTAATTTAAAGAATGTAGTGGTAGTTAAGGGGACTTCAATGAAGTGTGGGGTTGGGTAAAGTGAGAACATAAATTGTGTGTAAATATGTAACATTTTACAGAAAAAAGGTGCTGTGAACTTGAATGATTCTTGTCTCCACATTAGGGTTGAACGCTTGTGGAGAAATGTGTGGGATTCAGTGACATGTCACTACTACAGCGTCCTAAACGGTTTGGAGGATGACGGGTTTCTGGATTTGTCCAATACTCTCCACCACTACTGTGTCCACTACGTTTTCATCCCACAACTGAAGGCAGATCTCCAAAACTTTGTGGAGAGCTGGAACATGCACCCAATCAGAAAAGTGTGCAAAGCTGTCATCAAGTCAAAGTGTGGCTATTTGAAGAATCTCAAATATAAAATATACTTTGATTTGCTTAACACTTTTTTGGTGGCAGAGTCATGATTTGGCGTAAGCAGCATGAGTCCATGGACCCAACCTGCTTGGTGTTAACGGTACAGGCTGGTGCCGGTGGTTTACTGGTGTAGGCAATGTTTTCATGGCACACGTTAGGTCCCTTGATACCAATTGAGCAACGATTGAATGCCATGCCCTGAAGAATTCAGGCAAAGGGTCCGACCCGGTACTAGATGGCTGTACTTAATAAACTGGCAACTGAGTGTATATTGTTTCAAATGTGGTTAATATTAACATTCTGCACACCCCGGAAGGTAGGGGTTGGGTTTAACAAGATTTACAAATGCGTCTGTAAGGGCTGGGCTGTGGTTAGGCCGCATGACTCCCACTAGGGGGAGTAGAAGAGCCACAATCCAGCCCTCACACCCTAACTAGGGGAACAATGATCCTCAATCAGAGACAGCTGTACAGGGTTGTCTCTGATTGGGGATTGTATTTAGGCTCCTCACACATCCACCTGTGTGTGGATCATTGTTCCTGCTTGTCTTCAGTTGAGACAGCAAGTAAGTCACAGTGTTTTTGTTTGTAGTCATTTTGTTTCATTCTCCTTGTTTATTTTGAATGCTTCGTGAGAACATCTCATTTAAAATAAAAAGGATGACACTCCACGAACGCTCCGTTTATCGTCCCATGTATTCACATCGTGACAGCGTCCATTTCGCAGAATACTAGCAAGCTTGCCATATTTAGATAATCTAGTGAATCTGCATTTCACAGAATCTTCAACGTTCACATATAAAAATTTAAACAATTGCACAAAATGTAGCTAGGTGATTTAAAGCTAGAAATAGCATGAATTTTACCTGTAGAGATGCATTCCTGGATTCCACTAGCTGGGCATTTCGACAATAACAAGGAAGTTGTGAAGCAGGTTGATTCCTTCGTCACTGAACATGTTTCCACTTCTACACCCACAAAGTCAGATTTCACAGCCGCAAAATTGGTCTTCAGATACATTTTAAGAAGATACATTTCTGAAAATGGCGATGTTTATTACTTTGTGGGTATAGAATCTAGTAGTGGCGAGCATGACTGGTGTCAGCAAAATCTAGCAGAATCATGCGATGTACAGAATAGAATATGTAAAGTAGAATAGAATCAACTGGAACTTCAACTTCAAGAACAAATCTTTATTAACATTGGCTCTTTTTACTATGGCACATATTCGCTTTTATGAAATATTATATTAAAGACAGCACATTGTTCTGATTTTCAAACAGCAGATGTCTCTACATATCCAGTTATCCCAGTGCATGAAGGAGACATGAGTAGAACATGTCAAGAAATACATATTTATATTGGTCCACATTGCACAATACTAAAGTAATTTAAATAGAAAAAACTATATTCAAGACTACTTAATGTTTGAAGATTTTCAGTTGTTAGCTCTGTGTTTCATTGACTTAATAATAATATTGGAAGGCGAGGATAAAAAAATTAAAATAAGGTAAATGCTACACGATTCCCACTTTAACCATTTCAAAAATATCCAAACACATCACAGTGGGTGATAGCATGGAGAAGTTTATCCTGTAGTATGTCGATACTGCTGTAGTTAGGGAGGCATAACGTCACATAGCAGGTTTGTGCTTTCGAATAATATTCATCAGCATCAGTACTGCCCAAGGATGTGATTTTCATCTGTCAATATCCAAGCAGGAAAAAATACACAGAGGCCGAAGTACCACAGAAATTAAAATTGTAATTCAATGTATTTCACATCACAACATCCACATTGTTCATCTTGTGAAAACTTCTACTGATCTCAAAACATATTCACTGTATAATACACATAATACCTTTAGGCACTTCCAGTAATTCTGGCAATGTAGTAGCTACAGTACAGTGTCTAAATTACAAAATGGTAATAATAAATAATGTCTAAAAGTTTGTTTTAATATTTATTTACTGTACAGCATATACAGTGGCAAGAAAAAGTATGTGAACCCTTTGGAATTAGCTGGATTTCGGCATAAATTGGTCATAAAATGTGATCTGATCTTCATCTACTGTAAGTCACAACAATAGACAAACACAGTTTGCTTAAACTAATAAAACACAAACAATTGTACATTTTCATGTCTTTAGTGAGCACACCGTGTAAACATTCACAGTGCAGGGTGGGAAAAGTATGTGAACCCTTGGATTTAATAACTGGTTGACCCTCCTTTGGCAGCAATAACCTCAACCAAACGTTTTCTGTAGTTGCGGATCAGACCTGCACAACGGTCAGGAGGAATTTTGGACCATTCCTCTTTTCAAAACTGTTTCAGTTCCGCAAAATATTCTTGGGACGTTTGGTGTGAACCGCTCTCTTGAGGTCATGCCACAGCATCTCAATCGGGTTGAGGACTCTGACTGGACCACTCCAGAAGGCGTATTTTCTTCTGTTTAAGCCATTTGGGTCATTGTCCTGTTGCATCACCCAACATTTGTTGAGCTTCAATTGGCGGACAAATAGAATTACATTCTCTTGCAAAATGTCTTGAGAATCTTGGGAATTCATTTTTCTGTCGATGATAGCAAGCTGTCCAGGCCCTGAGGCAGCAAAGCAGCCCCAAACCATGATGCTCCCTCCACCATACTTTACAGATGGGATGAGGTTTTGATGTTGGTGTGCTGTGCCTTTTTTTCTCCAAACATAGTGTTGTGTTTTCCTTCCAAACAACTAAACTTTAGTTTAATCTGTCCACAGAATATTTTTGGCAGTAGCGCTGTGGAACATCCAGGTGCTCTTTTGCGAACTTCAGACGTGCAGCAATGTTTTGTTTTGGACAGCAGTCGCTTCGTTCATGGTGCCCTCCCATGAACACCATTCTTGTTTAGTGTTTTACGTATCGTAGACCTGTCAACAGAGATGTTAGCATGTTCCAGAGATTTCTTTAGCTGACACTAGGATTCTTTTTAACCTCATTGAGCATTCTGCGCAGAGCTCTTGCAGTCATCTTTGTAGAACGGCCACTCCTAGGGAGAGTAGCAACAGTGCTGAACTTTCTTCATTTATAGACAATTTGTCTTACCGTGGACTGATGAAAATCAAGGCTTTTAGAGATACTTTTGTAACGCTTTCCAGCTTTATGCAAGTAAATTCTTAATCTTTAGTCTTCTAATATCTCTTTTGTTCAAGGCATGGTTCACATCAGGCAATGCTTCTTGTGAATAGCTAACTCAAATTTTGTAAGTGTTTTTTATAGGGCAGGGCAGTTCTAACCAACATCTCCAATCTCATCTCATTGATTGGACTCCAGGTTAGCTGACTCCTGACTCCAATTAGCTTTTGGAGAAGTCATTAGCCTAGGGGTTCACATACTTTTTCCAAGTGAGTGACGGAATCTAAAACAATGTTTAAATTATGTATTCAATATAGACAAGACAAATACAATAATTTGTGTGTTATTAGTTTAAGCACACTGTGTTTGTCTATTTTTGCGACTTCTATGAAGATCAGATACAATTTTATGACCAATTTATGCAGAAATCCAGGTAATTCTAAAGGGTTCACATACTTCTTCTTTCCACTGGATTGTACAAAATTTAGCATTAACCAGCAAGGAAATTGCTACTTTTTATTGAACAAATACTGTGTATTTATTTATTAATATTGTGACATATTCTTCCTCATAAGTGTTGCTATATGTAGTAAGTGTAAGGTACTGGTGAAAATGATGAGTCATTTAATCATGATTGTGTGTAACTACATAAAAATACAAGTCTAATTTTCTTGGTTTGGTTCTCATTGTAAACAATAATACATGTTTTTAATAATTATGGCAAATAAAGATCAATTAAGACAAAGAGTACAATGTTACATTGGAACTTTCAAAGATGGGTATTTTGGTATTGGGGGTGGAACAGTCAAACAAACATGGGGGAAGAAATATCAGGTATTGACTGATCAGTGACCCTTGTGCCATTGCAAAGTAATAAAGGCAGTGACAAAATATGACACATTCTTCAACATAATTAATGAAACTCTACAGTTTTACATGTTGAATGTCTCAGTTTTGTATGCATCCATCCAAATGGCAGGCCATACTGACAAGGGATCAGAGGGGTACATTTGTGCACGCATGAGCACCAGAAAGCACACACAGACACACACACACGCGCACACACACGTATCCTTTTAAGACCTTTTCCTGTGAATAAAAATGACCACCTGAGAGGCAACAGGGAAAGAATTAAAAAGGAACACACTTGCATCACCTTAACCCCTGCAACAGTTGAAACACAAGCATTATTGAAGTCTCCTTTATCTGAACATGGGCATGTTGCTGAAGGAAGGCTACGGATTAAACTCTACATAAACCTTGATTACAATCAAAAAATACATTTTAAAAGGCCCCTTACAACTCGTGAAGGCTTTATATAGCATACATAAAGTATTTATAAGCACTACAACTATACAGCTATACAGAGTATGATATCTATGTAGTGCATTGAACAGCTCCTCATATCCTTTTCAATTGGAAGAATTATAAAAACTTGATGAAGAAAGATCATGTCAAATTTGGGATGAAATGATGAATGGCTCTAACAACATGCTAATCTATGGGTCAACCAATTATCTCCAATTACACGTGTACTCCAGCCTGAGTTAAAACCATCCTTACACTCTGACACATGCACAGTGGTCGTATTTGCAGTGGTACACTGTCAGGCTCTGGCCATAGAGAAGCCTATTTGCTTCTCTATGTAGCCATGGTCAGAGTCTGACAGTTCTATTCTTTCTGTTTCTGGTGGTGGGTTGTATTGGATCCCTAATTAGAGGCAGCTGCTGTGCATCGTCTCTAATTAGGGATCCTACATAGGTTTGTATGTTCCACACCGGGGATGTGGGTCATTATATATTTCGCAGTCACGGTGACAGTAAGTGTGCCACGTTTATTACGTCTGTTCATTCGAGTTTGTTTGTGAACGTGACGTTTTGTCAATTCGTGTTTTGTGTTGCATAGTTCGCATTTTGAGTTGCGTTATACTTAGTATAATAAAAAATGTCGAACTATAATCCCTGCGCTCCGTCTTGGTCGATGTATGCACCCTCTAGTGACATACACAGAGAGGACCCTTGTCATTTATCTGCTGTGTGTACTGTTATTTGCGGTGGGAGCATTGCGTGTTGGCATGTTAATAGAAGGCTCTTGGGGGGTTGAGGAGGGGGGAGGGTTGAGGTGAATGAGGAAGGGGTGCAATGTTCTATGTTCACATCTCACAAGGTTATTACTACAGGCAGAAAGAGAAAATGCAGTAAACATAGTGTTTCCTCCTCATATGGCTCAAAGATCTTCAACACGCATGTGTCTGTGTGGGGGATTACTGAAACGAGAATCAATTGTCAATCTTTTTCTTTATACAGTGGGGAGAACAAGTATTTGATACACTGCCGATTTTGCAGGTTTTCCTACTTACAAAGCATGTAGAGGTCTGCAATTTTTATCATAGGCACACTTCAACTGTGAGAGACGGAATCTAAAACAAAAATCTAGAAAATCACATTGTATGATTTTTAATAATTAATTTGCATTTTATTGCATGACATAAGTATTTGATCACCTACCAACCAGTAAGAATTCCGGCTCTCACAGACCTGTTAGTTTTTCATTAAGAAGCCCTCCTGTTCTCCACTCATTACATGTATTAACTGCACCTGTTTGAACTCGTTACCTGTATAAAAGACACCTGTCCACACACTCAATTTTTTTTATTTTTCTGACACTGTTGAATATTTTTAAGCCTTTGTTCAATATTTTTAGGCCTATGATCCAAAGAACGGAATTGGAAGGTTATAACAGAAGTTTGGAGATTTTCCTCTGTTTAAATTAGAAACCACAATAGGTTATTCAGTAAACGTATAAAGAGGCATAGGATAGCAACAGAATAGAGGTCCGTCAGAGCAGTCAGTAAAGCCCAACAGTCAGCGCAGTCAGTGAAGACCAAGAGAAGATAATCATATGGCTTTGTAGGGTACACTTAGACACACACTAGCTATAATATAAGAATGACTAGAATAGTTGAATAAAATAGTGTCTGTATTGTGCTATGGTTTCAACAGGTTTCAACATGCACTTACCATTATGGGTGCATGCCTGTTTATCTTTATGGGTGCATGCCTGTTTATCTTTGCACCATTGCTATGGGTTCGCCACTATTGTTTCATATCTTGAAGGTTTTATTTCCAACGGAAGAGTGTTTTTATATCTTGAAGGTTTAACTGCCAACAGGAAGAGGATGTAGACAAACCAGAATTGAAAGGTTTTTAAACAATAGTGGAAGACGGTTAAGATTAGTGGCAAGTACCGGAGGTCTCTCTAAATTTCAGGCTAAATGTTTTATCACTGTTTGACGTAAAAGCACAGAGTTTGTAAAAGTAACAAACAAAAGCATGCATGAATGATTAATTCATCTAGAAGAGTGTTCCTAAAAGCCTAGGTAGTGGAGGCCATAGATGCATACTGGGTGTGTTGATCAGTTTGATTGAGTTGTGTCATTTAGCGCATGTGTCATTTAGGCTGTTAATTTGGGTCAGTAATCGGCTTGTGTGTCCTGGTGTTGTTGTGCGACCGTTCTGGTCTAGATTTGATTTGTTTGGCTGGTTCGAGTTGTGACCTGTTTTAGATTGCTCAGCCAGTCTAGGCCTGGTTTGATTCAACCTGTTCGGATAGGCTCTTTCAGGTTGTCTGATCAGACTGGAGTGGAGACTGGGTTCAGGCTCCAGATCTGGTTTGTTCAGCTTGTTCGAGACACAAAAGAAACCCGTTCGTGTTACTCGGGCGGTCTGGTTCAGTTCGGGCACTCGGCTCATTGAGGTTGCTCGGCTGCTTGTCTGATGTGTGTGTTCAGTCTGTCTGGCTCATCTGTTGGTCCTGCTGGTCACTCGGTTCAATTCATCTCAGTGTGAGTGGCTGACTATTTGCTTGGGCATTTAAGAATAGAAATAGAGAAATCCTGTGGATACCGCCAAGAAATAGCATATTAATAAACATAAAAAATCATAATAAAAATAGGTCTCTGCGGATACCGCTGACATTATCGTATTTTAAATATAAAATTGCTAATTCAGGTCTAAACGGGCAGGGAGAAGATTGTGATACCGCCCTATTGGTTCAGGTGAATCAGTAGGGGACTGCTTAGACACACAAAAATCCTGTATAATAACGTTCCTAGCTGTGTTGAGGAAGTGAATCAGATAAGAAGGCTGAATTTACAGGTCACTTAGGTAAGAGTGTGTTGTATTGTATTATTTAAAGTTTGTGGTTACCGCCATACAAGAGAGAAAGGTGTGGGCTGCTCGGACAAACAAGTTTGTTATCTGTATTGTGAAATCTATGTTCTAAAGTTGTGTTATGTCATGTGACTGCAGTATAAACCGGTGTTGTAAATGTGTATAATATATAGTATGAAGCAGACAGTGTGATTATGAGCTGTGGATTTTGTAGTTAGAAGGGTATAGTTAGAAGTTGTAGTTAAAACTGTACATTTAGAAGAATGATGTAGAGGTCATATTCAGAGTGATACTGTATACATAGAATTGTGCATTTATAGAGCTGCATCTGGGAGCTACATTTAAAACTATATAGAACTGTGGTTTGTAGGATTATACAGTGGGGAGAACAAGTATTTGATACACTGCCGATTTTGCAGGTTTTCCCATTTACAAAGCATGTAGAAGTCTGTAATTTTTATCATAGGTACTCTTCAACTGTGAGTGACGGAATCTAAAACAAAAATCCAGAAAATCACATTGTATGATTTTTAAGTAATTAATTTGCATTTTATTGCATGACATAAGTATTTGATACATCAGAAAAGCAGAACTTAATATTTGGTAGAGAAACCTTTGTTTGCAATTACAGAGATCATACGTTTCCTGTAGTTCTTGACCAGGTTTGCACACACTGCAGCAGGGATTTTGGCCCACTCCTCCATCCAGATCCTTCAGGTTTCGGGGCTGTCGCTGGGCAATACGTACTTTCAGCTCCCTCCAAAGATTTTCTATTGGGTTCAGGTCTGGAGACTGGCTAGGCCACTCCAGGACCTTGAGATGCTTCTTACGGAGCCACTCCTTATTTGCCCTGGCTGTGTGTTTCGGGTCGTTGTCATGCTGGAAGACCCAGCCACGACCCATCTTCAATGCTCTTACTGAGGGAAGGAGGTTGTTGGCCAAGATCTCGCGATACATGGCCCCATCCATCCTCCCCTCAATACGGTGCAGTCGTCCTGTCCCCTTTGCAGAAAAGCATCCCCAAAGAATGATGTTTCCACCTCCATGCTTCACGGTTGGGATGGTGTTCTTGGGGTTGTACTCATCCTTCTTCTTCCTCCAAACACGGCGAGTGGAGTTTAGACCAAAAAGCTCTATTTTTGACTCATCAGACCACATGACCTTCTCCCATTCCTCCTCTGGATCATCCAGATGGTCATTGGCAAACTTCAGACGGGCCTGGACATGCGCTGGCTTCAGCAGGGGGACCTTGCGTGCGCTGCAGGATTTTAATCCATGACGGTGCAGTGTGTTACTAATGGTTTTCTTTGAGACTGTGGTCCCAGCTCTCTTCAGGTCATTGACCAGGTCCTGCCGTGTAGTTCTGGGCTGATCCCTCACCTTCCTCATGATCATTGATGCCCCACGAGGTGAGATCTTGCATGGTGCCCCAGACCAAGTGAGATTGACCGTCATCTTGAACTTCTTCCATTTTCTAATAATTGCGCCAACAGTTGTTGCCTTCTCACCAAGCTGCTTGCCTATTGTCCTGTAGCCCATCCCAGCTTTGTGCAGGTCTACAATTTTATCCCTGATGTCCTTACACAGCTGTTTGATTGAGTGTATGGAGTCTGTTTGATTGAGTGTGTGGACAGGTGTCTTTTATACAGGTAACGAGTTCAAACAGGTGCAGTTAATACAGGTAATGAGTGGAGAACAGGAGGGCTTCTTAAAGAAAAACTAACAGGTCTGTGAGAGACGGAATTCTTACTGGTTGGTAGGTGATCAAATACTTATGTCATGCAATAAAATGCAAATTAATTATTTAAAAATCATACAATGTGATTTTCTGGATTTTTGTTTTAGATTCCGTATCTCACAGTTGAAGTGTACCTATGATAAAAATTACAGACCTCTACATGCTTTGTAAGTAGGAAAACCTGCAAAATCGGCAGTGTATCAAATACTTGTTCTCCCCACTGTATGTAGAGTTACATTTAAAGAGGACTATTTAGAGTTGTGTACTTAAAGGCGGGTATTTAGAGAGTTATATTAGAGGAATTATTTAGGTTTTGCAGTTTGAGCTGATACTGTGCAAATTTAGAGGATTGCATGTGAGGAGGTGTACTTAAAAGCTTATAATAAAGGTGGATAGTTTGGAGCTATAGTGTGGACTCACATTGGAAGTCTGTATTTTCAAGACTGGATTGTGAATTTGCACTATACAGTTGAAGTAGATACATACTGAGAGTTTGTGTTGATATGGAAATAGATGTCAAATAGAATAATATGGATATCATCAGAACCATGGAGATATTTTATATGGAAATGTAAAATAGCTGAACACACAGTAACAGAGACTATAAGAATAGTGACATATAAAGTAGACATACAGGAACAAACAAGTTCAGTACTTAAACATTTAGAAACAGGAGAGGTTAATACTTTCAGGTTTGAAACACCACATGATAGAGAAATAACGTTGATATTAATTTGAGAAAGTAAGGGTTGGTCAAGCTATCCTAGACTAGATGGGCCATTAGGAAAATTACTTAAGGACAATAGAGCCTGAGTGGTTTACTATGGGTGATAGTGTATTATGAAGACACAGAGTAGCCATATAGGGAATAGGCAGAGACAATAAGAAGGAACTAGACAATATAGAAACTAGAAAAGCGTCAGTAAAATAGGTTCAAATTAAGTATATAAGGAATAGGTAAATAAATTAACCGGAGATTGACATTAGAAAAACATAAATTAGTAAAACATTGACACGGACCTTAAAACATTTTAAACAGAGTAGAAAGGTTTTAAATACTATTAAAATATATTTTTAAAATAAAAAATAAAAATAACATTAGGAAAACTTAGAAAAACGAAAATGGCAGGAACACCAGTAGAACTGATTTAAGAAAAGGTCCCCACTGAATAAAGAAGAAATGTCTCAGAGAAATGGGAGAAGAGAACCAGAAAGATGAAAACAAAATGGCCAAAGGAAGGGACATTCGACGTGACAGTGTGTGAAGAAATGGATACAATAATAAAGAACTACAAGGCAGGAAATAAAGGAGAGAAAATAAGAAAGAAGGAAAGAGAGAGAGATTCTGAGGATGTTTTGGGAAGAAGGCAATATTGCAATATTGAAGCAATATTGAAGGATAAAGAGAAAGAAGGAAAGAAGGCTTGTGAAAGTACACCTCCACCATATGTGGAGGGAGGACTGTACCCCCAGATTACAGGAATAGTTGAAATACAGGGAGATGTAGAAATACAGGGAGAAAGGAGACAGCAACAAACCTCTACCCCAATAGGGAAAAAATAGCAAGGACAGAAGCTAAATATGGACTGTAATGGAGAAATAAGAGATATGTTGACAGAAATAAAAAATATATACTAGAAGGGGACAGGACCAGGACGGACAAAGGGAGTGGGAAAGAGAGGAATAAGTAGGTCAGAATAGAAGTGTTATATCTAGAAGAGATGAAGAAGAGCCGGGAGGAGGTAATGAAAAGGTAGAGGAAGGAATAGGTGAGTTTAGATCGATATTACGATCTCCTGTGGAAGAAAGGAGGGAAGCAGATGCTCAATGGTTAGGAAGGGAGCTAAGGCCCAGAACAGATTTAAAATGACCAAAACGGTATAAAACCTTTCTTCCGGTGTTGGTAAAAGGAACCCAGATGCATTATGTACCCTGGGGTTGTCAGGACCTGGAGGGCCTAGTGAGCAAACATCCATGATGGGGCCGGTAAATGGATTGGAACATTTGAAGAGCGAACAATGGGGAAAATGCTGGCGGTGGGAGTCCTGAATGCATTGCTGGTGAGGGTGCTGGGGATGGCCAAAATGGAGGACATGTTGCTGAGGTGTGGTCTTGGACGAGCGGTGCATGAGAGGGAACTGGATGGACTGACATTTGACCAGTTCAGACAGGAGCTGTGGGGGATCCTGAGAACAGAGTATCCAGCCAAGGTAGACCCCAAAGCACTGAGGGGGGAACCACTGGGGGATAAAGAAAACCAGTCAAGCTATCTGCATGAACAGCTGAAAAGATGGCGACAAGAAACAGAAAAGGACCGTGAAGGGGATCCCCTGATGACAGCCATGTTCAGGACAACACTTCTGGAACACTCCAGTCAAGAGCAGACTGGAAGATGTGGTGGGACTACATTCAAAATCCCACCAAGAGTTCTATGACAATGTCATCCATGCGGTGGAGAAACACAGAAAGGACGAACAAAAACTAGCAGAACAGGGGAGAGACATTCAGAGAAAGCTGAAACAGCTGCAGCTGGAGGAATATACACGAAAGGACAAAAAGAAAACACAAGCCTCATTGACTGTTGATCCAGCATCAGAAGAGGACACCATCACCCAGGGAGGCCTGCAACCACTACCTCAGCCACAAAGCCAAAGGTCAACCACCACACCAGTAGTGAATGTGTACACACAGCAACCCCCTGGAAATTGGCAGAATAGAAACAATGGCAATGGACCCAGAAACCAGGGGTAACGGCCACACCAGTAGACACAACCATATAAAGGACCAAGAGACCCTGTTGGTGTCTGTTGGGGATGCAATCAACCTGGACATGCAAGAAGGAGTTGTCCTATAAACCCATGGGTGCACAGCCAGCCACCACAGGGTAATTGGCAAGGAAATGGTCCCACCTTGGATGCATGGCAGCAATCTCAAGCACAGGCTCCACAGGGACCAGTGAACCCCTGGGGAAGACCAAATCAAGGATACTAGGGATGCCCAGGGAGTCCTAAAGGGGAGGGTCAGTTTGCGACAATAACCATGCAGGCTGATGAAGAACCTATGCTGCAGGTTCAGGTGAATAATAGAGGCACACCCATGATGATAGAAACTGGAGCAATGTATTCATGTGTATGTCCAAATTTCGCCTCTCACCTCCCCATGTCAGGCAAATAGGCAAAGACAATAGGATTCTCGGGACAAACGCAGCTAATTCCTATGACAGCACCAGTAAATTTAGAAGCAGGAGGAAAAACCGCCTGCATACCTATATTGGTATCAGAACATACTCCAGTAAATGTATTAGGAAGGGATGCACTATGTAGAATGGGCATTCAAATTAAATGTACATCAGAAGGGATAATAATAGACAGAGAAGGAACATGCCAACAAATGCGGATGACTACAGAACAGGCAGCAAATGTGTATTGGATAGAAAATAGAAGAACCAGTGCAGGAAGTTCTAGATAAATGGGATAAGTTTATTATAGCACAAAATCCAAAGATGAAACGACCAGAGTAAGAATTTCATTGTACATTACAATATGACCCATACCAAAATCCTATGTTGGAACAATTATGGCTAACATAAGTGGAAGATAAGATAGCTCCTATTAGGTCACAGTATTTTATAATAGGGAAGCAAGGAGCAGCAATGGGAATACAGGATGACCCTGATTTTGATATGATACTGAACTGGTTTAAGATACCAGGATCAGAGCCCCACATAACTTAACTGGTGGCTGAAGGACACCAAGCAAAAGATCTGGGACCAATGATGAAGAGAGCTAAGACCGTGAAGTGGGAAAACACAGAAAATCCATTGGTTTTCCAGTCTACCGACAAAAGCCTGATTAATGTCCTCTGCTTTGCAGAAATGGTTGGAGAACCACAAGAGATGAAGATAACTGAAGAAAATCAGATGAATGTGAATGAAGAGACAAAGCATGAAAGGCTGAAGAAAGAAATGTTGAGCATGATCCCAGAGCAAGTACGGTCAAAACATGACACAAATGTGGGATTACTGAAATCTGCTAATCCAATTTGCATTAAAGTAAAAGCAAATACAAAACCTCCATGGAAGCACCAATACCCAATGAGACCGGAGGCCGAAGCGGGAATTCAAGCTACAATAGATGGACTGATAGAAGCAGATGTACTGGTGGAGACCTAGAGTAACACGCCTATTCCACCAGAAGCAAAATGGTTTTTAGTAATAGATTTATGTGGAGCATTTTTCAGTATACCACTGGCAGAGGAGAGTAGGCACCTGTTGGCGATCTCATATAAAAGGTGCACGTACACTAGGATGCCACAGGGATTTAAATACTCGCCTCATGTATTTAACCAGGTATTGATAGCTGATTAGGAAGATATGACATTGGAGGGAACGCTAATACAGTATGTAGATGATCTACTGGTATGTGCAACAATTCAATTAAGAATTAATTGGAACAGTGATGCAGTAGCTGATTTTGAGACAATAAAACAGGAGATGCAAGTAGCTCCAGCATTGGGAACTCCTATACAAAACCCGTTTTATTATATGTAGCAAATCGGTGTCAAGGTTTTGCAACAGCAGTGCTAATGCAGGAAACATGTACAGGATGAAGAAAACAGCCAATAGCTTTTTATAGCACTAAATTAGACTCAGTGGCACAAGGGTATCCACCTTGTTACCAAGGACTAGCAGCTGTATATAATATGCATATGATAAAGCATCCACAATAACAATGGGATATCCGGTGACAATTTACACCCATCACAAGATAACTGAAATGATTGAGCAGGGAAAGTTTGTATTGACAAATGCAAGGTTGCTGGACCATTTGACACTGCTTACCTATCCAGACATAACCATAAAAAGGTGCACAACAGTTAATCCTGCAGAGAGAATTCTGATAGAGATAGAAGGAGATCCACATGTAGCAGAATCATTGACATTTACCAAATTACGACCAGATTTGTTGTCAGTTTCAATTATAGGTGCAACTGAGGAGTTGTTTGTGGATGGATCCTGTTTTAGGGACTATGAGGGTAACCATGCTGGTTATGCCATAGTGAGGAAAGGAAAAGACAATAAATGTCACACTATAGAAAGTGAGAGTTGCAACCAGCCATGCTCTGCTCAATTGGCAGAGTTGAAAGCATTAACAACAGCGTGCAAAAAAGGAAGAGATAAAGTGGTAAACATTTCTGCATACGCACATGGAGTATGTCACCTGTTTGGAGCAGTATGGAAACAGTGAGGGTTTAGGAAAACAGATGGGAGTCCCATTTTACATTTTGAGCAAATACAGGAATTAATTAATGCTTTACTTCTGCCAAAACAGGTTAGCAATCATTAAATGTCAAGCACATAAAAAAGGGACCGATTATGGTATCAAAGGTAACAATGCAGCAGCAAAAATAGCATCTAAGTGTAAAATGGCTATTCAAGCTCCTCTTATCCTAGTTGAAGTAGCTCCACAACTGGATGACATAATAAGAATGCAGGAAAGAGCAGGAGTGTATGTGGAGTAAGAGAGGGGCAGTACAGGATGCAAAGAGACTATGGAGAGCACAGGAAGGACAACTAGTGGCGCCAACAGCGCTGCTACACTTACTTATAACGCTCATGGGTTTGATCATTGTGCATTTTATTTTTTTATTTTACTAGGCAAGTCAGTTAAGACCAAATTCTTATTTTCAATGACTGCCTAGGAACAGTGGGTTAACTGCCTTGTTCAGGGGCAGAACGACAGATTTTTAACTTGTCAGCTCGGGGATTCGATCCAGCAACCTTTCGGTTACGGGCCCAACACTCTAACCACTGGGCTACCTGCCGCCCCGGGGAGTGATGAGGAAAATTAAGAAGCAAGGTTTTTGGTCTCCATACATGCAGGCAGCAGTAGATGCACAGTTAGCAGAGTGTGAAACATGTGCCTGGAATAATATCAGGAAAGGGATAACAGCACCAATTGGACATATTCCAGTACCATAAGGACCTGGTAATGGACTATGCAGATATGATTCGGCCAGTGAATGGAAAAAGATACATGCTAGTGATATATTTTGCAGGTGGGTTGCGCCAGTTCCATCTAAGGATGTAGGATCAGGAACAGTGTTGAAGTTCTTATTGAGAGAAGTGATGCCTCGTTTTGGAATTCCTACCGAAATCAGTTCTGACAATGGATCTGCTTTCGTGCAGAAAAAAGACAGTGGTACAGCAGTTGCACATTAAAACAAAGACTGGGTTGTGTGTATCATCCCCAGTCTCAGGGTATTGTGGAAAAAGTAAAAATTAGGAAAATCTGTGAGAGTACAAGTATGAATTGGGTGGATGCTTTGCCTCTGGCACTAATGGGTTATGGCATGCAAACTAACTGAATAACACATTTAACACTGCATAAAATGCTTACGGGTCGACTCATGCCAGTGCCAGTTCTTAAAGGACCTTATGATGGTCCATCTTTAGAGCAATTGGAAAGAGAATTGAAAGAGTACATCCGACAACTAACTGCTATACATAAAATTATCTATCTACAGGAGAAAAACAGGGTTCCAGAGCCGGAGGTGGACCCACCTCGAGCGGTCGAGCCAGGGGACAGAGTCTACATCAGGGCCTTCTGTAGGAAGTGGAACGAGCCGAGACGAGAGGGTCCCTACACGGTCACCCAGGCCATGCCAACAGCTGTTTGAGTAGAGGGAAGTTCGACCTGGTACCATCTCAACCACTGCACCAGAGTACCACGACGGGTACAACGATCCGATGATGAGGGAGCAGAAGCTGCTGATACACCATCCGGGGAAGAAGATGAAACGGGGACAGAAGAAGAAGGGGAAAGGGAGGATGCTCAGGCAGAATCACCAATCTCTGCTGAGACTCCGGCGATGGGGGACACTGGCAATGAGAAGGTTGCTGCTGAGCTACGTGCTCTGGTTGATGCCTACAGTACAGGGCCAGACACAGATGAACCCCAAAGCCACCATCAAGACCCCCCAAACCATCCAGACCGTCCAGACCTACACACACCAGAACATCCAGAACTCACAAACCATGTCCAAAGAAGGGTGACTGTAAAGGAATAGAAGATCCGGGAGTAGATGGACACTATCATCATTTTGAACCTTATGCTTATGCTATTTGTCAAAGGGCAGACTGTCCTCTTTGCTGTAATGAAGAATGTGAATGAAAGGAAATGTTGATATGTCTTGTGAGCCGAAGGGAGCATGACATAACTAAATAATAATGGATACATTAAGTCAGGTCTCCATATTGTAAAATGTCAGTAGTATATGTATATAGTGATGGGTATCCAACTATAAATGTCTACTGACAGGCTCTTAATCCCCTATGCAGGTTTCTCTTTAATTCTGGAAAAAGTTGTTAGGGAGGTGTCCGAGAGGGAGAGCACGCATAACTACACCTAATATTACATTGGGGAAGGGGTTTTTAGGTATGGTAAATGAGTTGATTGATACCTATGGGAACGTATATTGGAAACGTATATTGGGAAAGTATATTGGAAACATATATTGGGAGCATATATTATAATTTATTTTATAAATCTTACAATTGATCTATTGGAAACAACATTATGCAAGGCTTTGAGGTGCATGCACATGTTTAATACATTGGTGATTTTTGTTTTAATATATGGATTTATGTTATGTATTGGCATTTTCGGTTGTTTTTGGTTTATTTTTATTGATTTTGTTTTTGGGTAATTTGTTATTTTTTGTGATTTTTATTTGTGATATGATTGTGATATTGGTTTATGTGACTATTCTAGTCCCAGAGGGGGAATATGTTAAGCCTTTGTTCAATATTTTTAGGCCTATGATCCAAAGAACATAATTGGAAGGTTATAACAGAAGTTTGGAGATTTTCCTCTGTTTAAATTAGAAACCACAATAGGTTATTCAGTAAACGTATAAAGAGGCATAGGATAGCAACAGAATAGAGGTTGGTCAGAGCAGTCAGTAAAGCCCAACAGTCAGCGCAGTCAGTGAAGACCAAGAGAAGATAATCATATGGCTTTATAGGGTACACTTAGACACACACTAGCTATAATATAAGAATGACTAGAATAGTTGAATAAAATAGTGTCTGTATTGTGCTATGGTTTCAACAGGTTTCAACATGCACTAACCATTATGGTTGCATGCCTGTTTATCTTTATGGGTGTGTGCCTGGTTATCTTTATGGGTGCATGCCTGTTTATCTTTGCACCATTGCTATGGGTTCGCCACTATTGTTTCATATCTTGAAGGTTTTATTGCCAACGGAAGAGTGTTTTTATATCTTGAAGGTTTAACTGCCAACAGGAAGAGGATGTAGACAAACCAGAATTGAAAGGTTTTGAAACAATAGTGGAAGACGGTTAAGAGGTGTTAATTATTCTACACATGGGGGAAGGACTATGTAACCACATCATTTTATAAAAAGAGCGAGATGAGTCTGGGAAGATCAGTGGACTCCGGATGCTCGCGTAATAAAGTCTATGTTACTTTTCCAAACTTTGAGAGTGCTTTATTTTTAAGAGAAAGAGGGAAGATTTTCCACAACAACTCCTTTCTTGAACTTTAGTGTGTTCTAACCTCCTCTGAACAAATCAATTAATCAAATCTAAGACACTGGACTGAAGTCAGACACACATGTTTGGTTCAGTGAAGTACATCACAAGTCATATCACCAGCTAATGCCTTGAGGGGCCTTAAAGGGAGCTATAGTAAGAATGGACAATACTGAGTTTCAGTATTTTAGTAAACCACAAGATAACTAGAGGATATGCTTGCTTTTGTGAGATACATTGCGGAATCAGTGAAATAACATTAATATGATTGAAAATGTAGAATTGTATGAAACTGCTCAGTCAAATCTTTTTGATAAACCTTCACAATCCATGAAGCTGCTCAGTCTCATATTTCCCTTCTCAAATCCGCATAGTAAAAAAGAAAACTGTATTACGAAGACTTATCAGACCCAGAGGAAGGACTTCACAGACTCCCCTAAACAAAACACAGGTGAGTACATGTGAATGTGATGTTTATGAAAAATTACATTTAGAAAATATTTATTGTATATAAATTGGCAGTAGTCTCTGCTGTCTGTTGTTTATACAATGGGTTTGAGGTACTCATGACCAAGTCACAATCTACTCTTGAAGATAGAAAAAGAGTCTGTATGTTTCGTGATCTGTTATACCAAGCAGTTACGTACAATGCCTTCAGAAAGTATTCACAACCCCTTGACTTTTTCCACATTTAAAATGTATTCCATTTATATTTTTTACTAATTCATTAAAAACGAAAAGCTGAAATGTCTTGAGTCAATTAGTATTCAACCCCTTTGTTATGGCAAGCCTAAAGTTCAGGAGTAAAAATGTGCTTCAACAAGTCACATAATAAGTTGCATGGACTCACTCTGTGTGCAATAATAGTGTTTTTTGAATTACTATCTCATCTCTGTACCCCAAACATACAATATGTAAGGTCCCTCGGTGGAGCAGTGAATTTCAAACACAGATTCAACCACAAAGACCAGGGAGGTTTTCCAATGACTCACAAAGAAGGGCATCTATTGGTAGATGGGGAAAGAAAAAGCAGACATTGACTTTCTGCATGGTGAAGTTATTAATTCCATTTTGGATGGTGTGTCAGTACACCCAGTCAATACAAAGATACAGCCGTCCTTCCTATCTTAGTTGCCGGAGAGGATGGAAAACGCTCAGGGATTTCATCATGAGGCCATTGGTGACTTTAAAACAGTTACAGAGTTGAATGGCTGATGTAGGAGAAAAGGATGGATCAACAACATTGTAGTTACTCCACAATACTAACCTAATTGACAGAGTGAAAAGAAGAAAGCCTGTTCAGAATAAAAAATATTCCAAAACATGCATTGTGTTTGCAACAATGCACTAGAGCAACACTGCAATAAATGTGGCAAAACAATTCACTTTTTGTCCTGAATAGAAAGTTACATTTGGCAAATCCAATACAACACATTACTGAGTACCACTCTCCATATTTTCAAGCATAGTGGTGGCTGCATCATGTTATGGGTGTATTATTGTAATCGTTAAGGACTGGGGAGATTTTCACCTTTAGGCAGGACAATAATCTAAAGCACAAATCCAACTCTACACTAGAGTTGCTTACCAAGTTAACAGGGAATGTTCCTGAGTGGCAGAGTTACAGTTTTCTACTTGAAAATGTAGGGCAAGACCTGAAAAATTGTTGTCTAGCAATGATCAACAACCAATTTGACAGAGCTTAAAGAATTATTTTAATAATAATTGGCAAATGTTGCACAATCTATGTGTGGAAATCTCTTAGAGCATATATTCCCAAACTGGGGTACGCACAATGCCATCGGGGGTACGCCAAAGAAATGTTTTATTCACATTTTCAAACAGTCCATTTAGATTTTCCAACAGGCTATACATTTGGGTGAGGATTTTTTGTCTCATGAGTAGCCTCGTTTCACTGCCAAAAATAAAATTAAACCATCTAGTGTTCAGTGAGAACAACAAAATGTCAAATACAGGTAGCCTAGTCAAATAATTAAAATCCAATTACATTAACTGTTACTCTCTCGCAGGAATTCCACTTGGGTTTCACTTATATTGGGAGTAGTGCCTTTCCTCTGCCACAGTATGTTATATGTGCAAAAGTACTATCTCACAACTTGATGAAACCTTCACTCTTGCACAGACATTTAGAAACGAAACATGCCAATTTAAAAAATAAGTCACAGGAGTTTGTTGAGTGAGAATTAAGATGACTTTTGAGTAGTAAGACATGTATAAAAGCAACATATAGCATTAATAAGAAGGGGCTAGAAGCGTCTTATATGGTGAGCTACCAAATGGCTAGGACAGGCAAGACCCATACTATTGTGGAGGACCTAATACTTCCTGCTGCTGCAGATATACCTGGGACAATGCTGGGGGAAAAGGCCCAAAAAACTATACAGACAATGCCTTCATCAAACAACACTGTTTCACAACTCATTAGTGACATGGCAGAAGATGTTTTGAAACAATTACTGCTTTGCATAGAAGCCAGTGAATTATATGCATTACAGCTGGATGAGTCAACAGACGTGACGAGCCTGGCACAGCTCCTGGTATATGTCCATTATGTTTATGTGGGGGTCAATTGATGAAGACCTCATCTTCTGCAAACCACTGGAACCTGGACAACAGGAGAGGATCATTTTAAAGTATAGGACAGCTTTGAGACATTAAATGGACTTTGGTGGTCAAGATGTGTTGGTATCTGTAGCGCAAAAGCCATGACAGGGAGACACAGTGGAGTGTAACGCGCATGCAAGCAGTTGCTCCCGACACCACTTGGGTACACTGCAGTATCCACCGAGAGGCTCTTGCTGCCAAGGGAATGCCTGACAGCTTGAAAGACATTTTGGACACTACACTGAAAATGGTTAACTTTGTTAAAGCAAGGCCCCTGAACTCTCGTGTATTTTCTGCGTTATGCAATGATATGGGCAGCGACCATGTAACGCTTTTACAACATACAGAAGAGCGCTAGTTATCAAGGGGCAAAGTAATGACATGTTTTTCACTTTGTCATTATGGGGAATTGTGTGTAGATGGGTGAGAAAAAACATATTTAATCAATTTCGAATTCAGGCTGTAATAAAGCAAAATGTGCAATAACTCAAGGGGTATGAATACTTTCTGAAGGCACTGTTTATGATCGTATTGCAATAATGGACAGTTCCTCGAGAGGACGGATGACTGAGCCCAAACTTATATTTTTTGTTTTTATATATAAAATGTGTAAAACACAAGTAAATATTCCCCCACCCTGTGTTACATTTTCATTAGGCATACATTTCCCAAACTTCTACAGTGTTGTGTCTAAGTGAATGTGGTGGCAACTAAACAAATCAGTCAGAGTCTGTTTGTCGATAGGATAGAAAAAGTAATTAATTCTGTCTTGGGCCAATGGCTGCCATGTTTCTTTCCCATGAGCCTTTGGTGCCCTCACACAAGCCCCACCTCTTCCTGTAGTCATTTTCACTCAAGCCCGCCTCTTCCTATAGATATTTTCACTCTGGCCCCAGCTCTTCCTGTAGTTCTTCCACTGCAGTTTCAGACTCATCCTGTGGGGGTGCTGACCACTCCTCATCTACTTCCTCATCCTCACCTGGCTCCTCCTCCTCCTCATGGATGGGAAGGATTGGCTCAGCTACATTGTTTTGCTTGGGGTTTTCCTCAGCGATCACCTTCTTCCACATCTCGTGGTTGTCTATCAGGTGCTGGGTGATCTGACAGAACACTTTCCTCCTCTTCTTGGGAGCTGCTTTCTCTTTCTCTAGAGAAGGGTTTTGACAATATTTACTTAAAGTACCTATTCATGCATTGATTCATATAAATAAGTTGGCTGGCTAAACCAAATAAACCAAGTAAAGTAAAGAGATGTGAGTAACATTCTTACTTGATGCCTCTGAGCTAGTAGACCCATCCTCATCCTCTGCCGTATCCTCTTCCTCATGCTCCTCCTCCTCTGGGTTTGGTTCCACCCAGCGTCCGGGCATGAGTGCTGCGGAGTCGTATGAGTTACAGAGCGGTCCTACGATGTGGGTGATGAAGGACTCCTGGAGCTTAGCAAGCTGGGGAGCAGAGCGGTCCATGAATGGGCTGATGGGGAGGCCCTGACTGGACTCCTCGTCACCCTGCGGAGCGAACGACCCATATTAGTATTCCAATAAAATGTATTCATTTATCCATTAATTCTTGAAGGGGCTGATGAGAAGGCCCAGACTGGACTCCTCATCACAGGACGGGGTAGATTACTTTCATAATCTGGATCTGAAGAATTTATATTCATGCAACACATGGTTGCTAGGGAGATTTCTAGGTGCTACTTAGAAGAGATAAAAAACATTCAACATTGGTAGTAGAGGTCTGGGTCGGATCTGAAATGATTGTCACGTGTCTCGGGAATCTGTCATTTTTACTGACTTGTCCGGAAGGACCCATTCAGATCCAAATGCAACTGCTGCAGTAGAGAGAGACATTATATAATTTATGCTGCTGCTCTTTTCTTTTCATGAGAGTGACGAGTGTAGCCTGTTATTGTTGTTGACCAATCATAAGTCATTAAAGCGGCAATAGGCTACAGTCTTAGACACTCCATGTGGGGCAAATGTTAGGAGATACAGTGGTTCCTCCTTTAAAAGTTGTGAGCTTATTCCGCGGGACTTAGAGGTACTTTGTGATTTAGTACGTTACGGCTTCATTGCTCTAGACCACCGCAAAGGGGAGTTAGAGACCTCAATATGTATTTGGGTCCCAAGGTTTTTATATGACCAATCATATTGAGTGGTTCCTATGATGAATTTGATGCTATGCGGCCCATCGCTGGTGACTTTCTTCAGCAAAGATGGCTGACAAAAACGGTGGAAGCAAATGTAAGTAATTATAATGTCATAACGAGTCAAGCAAAACATGTACAATTGAGAGGAATATGTTAGATAATGTAGAGACAAATGATTATGCATATGTTTTGGGACATAAAGTTAATTTAAGAAAATCGCTATTTAGCAAGTTGGCTGACTAGCTAACATTAGCCAGCTAGCTAGCGTTATGGGTGTTGTGAAATGAGTATGAAATTGTAATTCATGTTGTTTAATGTTTTAGGGACTCATGAGAAAACCAGCAAAACAGGCTGTCATCTTGTGAAACAGTGGTCAAAATTCACCCAAGGCTGATAAACGGCAATAGAACGTTGGCAAAGGGAATATATTCACTGATCATGTACTCTTCCTTGGCAAATAAAGGTGCGGTTCAGGTATGAATCTCTGTCAGACATTCTTTTTCATTCATATCCAATACCAGGTGTATCAAACTCCATGCTTTCAAATATGCTGTGTAGATAGATAGAGTATGCAAGTATGTATTACAATTATACACTTAAACAGTGTTTACCACTCCTGATCCTGGGACATCAATGATTACACATTGTAACTATGCAATAGACTAGAAACACGATTTAAGTAAAGGCTGATTTGTAATTAATATATACAGTTGGCCACCAGAGCGGTTTAGAGCATACTACTATTTACCTGTGAATAACCACACCTTCAAACATTCTTGCAATGTTGAATTCTTGACACCCACCGTCAGGGCTATTTGCAGGACAATAGATTAGCAGGTTTAATAGCCCAGCTACTGTAGGTGTGAAAATCCCCCCCAACTTTCAATGTATTCGAGGTGTAAGTAATCAAAATACTTTTTTTCTACTTTGTCAGAATAAGCTCTAACTGGACCATGTAACACGCATATAGAGGCATATACAGTATCTATTCATCAACATCTTTCTGCTTTTGTGAATAAAATAATTATAAAAAAATATTTCAATATTTATTTCAAAATGCAGATTTTTATTTCAACAACATCTCAGCTGCATTTTAGTTGCACTTCCCCCCCATCTCCACGACCACTGGTAAAATCTTGCTGTGATGATCAATTTATTTATTGCATTGTTGTATTGTCAGTTTCTCAAGCCAAAACGTCTTGATGGCCTTCACCAGTTCATCTTTGCTTGTAGGCTTGGCAGAGTTACGGATGAATGTTTTCAGTTGATGCCAAACAAGTTGATTGGGTTCAAATCAGGAGACCTACATGTAGAGATGGAAAAAATATTTTTTGATATACAGTACTGTAGGCCTCTCACTACTGTTGAGTAATTTGCTGTTAAAAGTGTTGTAGATCTTTTATTTATTTTTAACCTTTATTTAACTACATAAAGGTCTACTTACTCTGCTGGCGTCTTCACGCAGTTCATGCCCTCATTTGCAATGCAAACCTGGGCTGAAGTGTGTTTTGGGTCATTGTCTGCATTTCTGAAGAAAAAAAGACATATAAATATACATGTAAATAGGCCTAAACATAACAAAATATTGCTATAATCTTTTTTCTCTGAGTTCTTGGCTGATTTCTTTTGATTTTCCCATGATGTCGAGCAAAGAGGCACTGAGTTTGAAGGTAGGCCTTGAAATACATCCACAGGTACACCTCCAATTGACTCAAATTATGTCAATTAGCCTATCAGAAGCTTCTAAAGCCATGACATAATTTTCTGGAATTTTCCAAGCTGTTTAAAGGCACAGTCAACTTAAGTGTATGTAAACTTCTGACCCACTGGAATTGTGATATAGTGAATTATAAGTGAAATAATCTGTCTGTAAACAATTGTTGGAAGAATTACTTGTGTCATACACAAAGTAGTTTGTTAACATGAAATCTGTGGAGTGGTTAAAAAATGTGAGTTAATGACTTCAACATAAGTGTATGTAAACTTCCGACTTCAACTGTATATATATATATAAAATGTCTTACAGAGCCTTTCCATAAATCCACTCAAGCTTCTTCAACTGTCTTCTGACTGTGATTAGAGCGATGTTGATGTTGAGCCGTGATGCCAGCAGACTCCAGATGGCCTTTGCTGATCGCTTATCATGTTCAACCATCAGTGAGTCGATGGCTTGAATTGTCTTGCTGGAAATGGAATACAATGTAAAATGTGCAGCTGACAGTAAAGACCAGCAGTAGATTTACAGTATTTAAGCATTATTTTTTAGCATTATTACACCTACAGTACAGTATTGTAGCCTACTGTACCTGATCATTTTCCTGGGCTTTCGCGTTCGGGGTAACACAGGCTCTGATTATAGTGTTTGCAAATAGCACTGTCCGTAGCCATAGTCCCCAAGTCTAACAGTATTTTTGAAATGTCTCCAGTCTATTTTTTGTTTCTCCTGAAAGCCCTAATCTGCTCACTTAAATGAATAGAGATCCTGGTCATGGTGCTACAGTATGTTGTTACAGCATAATCAAGTGAGGACAAATCGGCGATCTGCTGTATACTTATGGCCTATTGTAACCTGGAGTCACACCTTTCCAGTACTCCTCACCCCGCCCCAAACTCCACCCTTAACACAGTTACCATTTAAAAAAGAGCTGTTTATCTAAATAAAAATTACATTGCGACCAAAGAGAACCGACGACATGGACATCGTTTTTCATCAAGCCAGCATCTTTCAATGGTGCTACCCGTTCCAGGGTTAGGACTGTAATTAGGCCCTTTACCATGTTTACTATGTACTGTAGACAATGTGTATTTGTCAGACTGCACAGGAGCTTAATCAACATATACTTTTTAAAAACATTTTTTTTTATTGAATTGAATAATATATTTCTACCACTGTAGATGCAATGTATTCGAAGCTTAAGTACTCTAAAGCAAAATGTCGGTATTTTTTCATCTTGATGCTTTCATTAATAAAAAAACACTTTCAAAATGCAGATGTTTATTTCAACTACTGTCTTCAAACACTTCTTCACAACATTATTTTGCTCAATCGTGTACAGTATAGGCAACTGTACACGATTGTGGCATTGTTAGGCATAGGCAACTCAAAACGTTGAGGTTCAATTATTCAAGGCTCCTTTTGTTACTTCGTTTTCGTTTTTATAAATACAATGCTTGAAAGAATGAATTATGTATATTGAGGTAGCAATTGAAAGAGAACACTTTGTAGACTATGGGAAATGTTTCTGAGCAAATGTGACCAAAGGCACAACAGTTCACCTGACACAAGACTATTTAACCTTTATTTAACTAGGCAAGTCAGTTAAGAACAAATTCTTTAGGTTTTATTTACACATCTTTTACTAATCTTTACAGGAAAATGCCACGGGCACTGTCTGATGTGTGGAGACATTTCACTGTAGCTAATGTAGATGGAAAAGCTGTGTACATTTGCAAATACTGGCCAAATCATATGTGAAGAATGCAACAAAGATACAGAATCATCTGGCCAAGTGCATAAAGTTCCCTCAGCGCTCACAACAAGCAGCCTCGGACAAAAGTCCCTCTACTTCTATTCGAGGTGAAAATTATGAATCAGACACCTTATCGATATTGACTCAATGGAGGAACGTAGTCAGACAAATGCTGATGAAAGTCTTGCTCAAGCTGTGTATGCAACTGGTTCACCTCTGATGCTCACAGGCAATGTGTATTGGAAGAGAATTCTGAATGTTCTTTGCCCAGCACACTCCCCTCCAACCAGACATGCTCTATCTACTCATTTGCTGGATGCAGAGTTCAACAGAGTACAACTGAAGGTCAAGCAAATCATAGAAAAGCAAACTGTATTTTAATAATCTCTGATGGGTGGTTGAATGTTCATGGCCATGGAATAATTAACTACATAATCTCCACCACTCAACCAGTATTCTACAAGGGCACAGACACAAGGGACACAAGGGACAACAGACACACCGGTCTCTACATTGCAGAAGAGCTTAAGGCAGTCATCAATGACCTTGGACCACAGAAGGTATTTGCACTGGTGACAGACAATGCTGTGAACATGAAGGCTGCTTGGTCTAAAGTGAAGGAGTCCAACCCTCACATCACACCCATTGGCAGTGCTGCTCATGCATTGAATCTGCTCCTCAAGGATATCATTGCACTGAAAAGAATGGATACACAAGAGAGCCAAGGAAATGGTTAGGTATGTGAAGGGTCATCACGTTATAGCAGCAATCTACCTCACCAAGCAAAGTGAGAAGAATAAGAGCAGCACATTGAAGCTGCCCAGCAACACCTGTTGGGGTGGTGTTGTCATCATGTTTCCTGGAGGGGAAGGAGTCTCTCCAAGAAATGTCCATATCACAGTCTGCCGATATGGACAGCCCCATCAAGAGGATCCTCCTGGATTATGTATTTTTGGAGAGAGTGGTAAGCAGCCTGAAACTCCTGAAACCTATAGCAGTAGCCATTGCACAGATTGAGGGAGACAATGCCATTCTGTCTGATGTTCAGACTCTGCTTGCAGATATAAGAGAAGAAATGCGTACTGCCCTGCCCACTGCTCACTGTTGTGGATCTGAGGCTCTTTCCCCTGTTGCCTCCATCATCCCCCAAATCCCACCAACATCAGCCGCCTCAGAGCGCAACTGGTCCTTGTTTGGGAACACACACACCAAAGCACACAACAGGCAACCCAATACAAGGGTTGAAAAATTGGTGCAAATTTGAGGCTTTTTGAGCCTGACAACAAGCCATCCTCAACAAGGTTGGAAATTGGCAGTGAAGATGAGGCTTCAGAGTCTGATGTTCAAGAGGTGGATATTGAGGAGGTCCAGGGAGAAGACATGAAAGCCTAAGAAGAAGACAATCAAAGTTTTAGTTTCTAGACTATCATTTTACAGATGTATGTTGGAAACGTTTTTGGGAGATGCGATGGATCATTAGGGATCATCCAATATTCCCTTTCTTTTGTTGTTCAGTTAAATCATCCCATGTGAAGAGTCAACTCATTTAATTAAAGTTCAATTCGTAACTAAAATGTTTTTTTTTTTTTTAGCATAATTATATTTCTCAACTGGTAATTGAAGCGCACCTCCCAGTCACCATTCAAGTGCAGGCAACAGGCTACCAGCGCGTCACCCACCACTTTAACATATTTACCAAAATATTTCTACTTTACACTCTAGTAGTAGGCCTACATTAAGAGAAATATCATGAAAGACAAAATCTTACTTAGCATTTCATCCTCTAATGATCTGATGTGCGGTATGCATATTAACAGTAGAATAGCCAGGGACTCAACGAGTAGCCTACCAATAGCCGCCAGTATAATCAATTAATTTAATACACACAATCACAATAGAAAAACATGAAAGCAAGACAATTTTCTTTCAAAATAACAGAAAAGCATGTTTTAATATATATTTCTCTGTGCTATAGTAGGTGAGGCTATGGTTTTATTTATCCTTTATTTGCTTCATGTCAACAAAATTAATTAACTTGTTATGCTCTTTCAGATAAGTTATAGCAATCAAAACATCTGGCCTGCATGTACATATGTAGGATTATTTGGGTAAGTAAGCAAGCGCCAACAAGCTTCATAAAGACACCATCAAAAATGCCCTCTGGTGGTTTTAACGAGTATTAACAGCATTGCTTACCACAGCATCTTGCAAGCTATGCTGCAGTATGATGCAACTTTTAAACGAGGAACCACTGTAGTTTGTTGGTGATGTGGACACCAAGGAACTTGAAACTCTCGACCCGCTCCACTTCAGCCCTGTCGATGTTAATCAGGGCCTAATTGGCCCTCCTTTTCCTATAGTCCACGATCAGCTCCTTTGTCTTGCTCACATTGAGGGAGAGGTTGTTGGCCTGGCACCACACTGCCAGGTTTCTGACCTCCTCCCTATAGGCTGTCTCATCGTTGTCGGTGATCAGGCCTACCACTGTTGTGTCGTCAGCAAACTTAATAATGGTGTTGGAGTCGTGCTTGGCCTCACAGTCGTAGCTGAACAGGGAGCACAGGAGGGGACTAAGCACGCACCCCTGAGGCGACCCAGTGTTGAGGATCAGTGTGGCAGATATGTTGGTGCCTACCCTTACCACCTAGTGGCGGCCCGTCGATAACTCTAGGAAGAGGGAGGTGTTTAGTCCCAGGGTCTTTAGCTTAGTGATGAGCTTTGTGGGCACTATGATGTTGAACACTGAGCTGTAGTCAATGAACAGCATTCTCACATAGGTGTTCCTTTTTTCCAGGTGGTAAAGGGCAGTGTGGAGTGCGATTGAGATTGCATCATCTGGGGATCTGTTGGGGCTGTATGCAAATTGGAGTGGGTCCAAGGTTTCACGGATTGATGGTGTTGATGTGAGTCATGACCAACCTTTCAAAGCACTTCATGGCTACCAACATGAGGGCTACGGAACGGTAATCACTTAGGCAGGTTACGTTCGCTTTCTTGGGCACAGGGACTATAGTGGTCTGTTTGAAACATGTACAGTGGGGAGAACAAGTATTTGATACACTGCCGATTTTGCAGGTTTTCCTACTTACAAAGCATGTAGAGGTCTGTAATTTTCAGAAAATCACATTGTATGATTTTTAAGTAATTCATTTGCATTTTATTGCATGACATAAGTATTTGATACATCAGAAAAGCAGAACTTAATATTTGGTACAATTCATATTTGGTGCAATTACAGAGATCATACGTTTCCTGTAGTTCTATACCAGGTTTGCACACACTGCAGCAGGGATTTTGGCCCACTCCTCCATACAGATCCTTCAGGTTTCGGAGCTGTCGCTGGGCAATACAGATTTTCAGCTCCCTCCAAAGATGTTCTATTGGGTTCAGGTCTGGAGACTGGCTAGGCCACTCCAGGACCTTGAGATGCTTCTTACGGAGCCACTCCTTAGTTGCCCTAGCTGTGTGTTTCGGGTCGTTGTCATGCTGGAAGACCCAGCCACGACCCATCTTCAATGCTCTTACTGAGGGAAGGAGGTTGTTGGCCAAGATCTCGCGATACATGGCCCCATCCATCCGCCCCTCAATACGGTGCAGTCGTCCTGTCCCCTTTGCAGAAAAGCATCCCCAAAGAATGATGTTTCCACCTCCATGCTTCACGGTTGGGATGGTGTTCTTGGGGTTGTACTCATGCTTCTTCTTCCTCCAAACACGGCGAGTGGAGTTTAGACCAAAAAGCTCTATTTTTGTCTCATCAGACCACATCACCTTCTCCCATTCCTCCTCTGGATCATCCAGATGGTCATTGGCAAACTTCAGACGGGCCTGGACATGCGCTGGCTTGAGCAGGGGGACCTTGCATGCGCTGCAGGATTTTAATCCATGACGGCATAGTGTGTTACTAATGGTTTTCTTTGAGACTGTGGTCCCAGCTCTCTTCAGGTCATTGACCAGGTCCTGCCGTGTAGTTCTGGGCTGATCCCTCACCTTCCTCATGATCATTGATGCCCCACGAGGTGAGATCTTGCATGGTGCCCTAGACCGAGGGAGATTGACCGTCATCTTGAACTTCTTCCATTTTCTAATAATTGCGCCAACAGTTGTTGCCTTCTCACCAAGCTGCTTGCCTATTGTCCTGTAGCCCATCCCAGCCTTGTGCAGGTCTACAATTTTATCCCTGATGTCCTTACACAGCTCTCTGGTCTTGGCCATTGTGGAGAGGTTGGAGTCTGTTTGATTGAGTGTGTGGACAGGTGTCTTTTATACAGGTAACGAGTTCAAATAGGTGCAGTTAATACAGGTAATGAGTGGAGAACAGGAGGGCTTCTTAAAGAAAAACTAACAGGTCTGTGAGAGCCGGAATTCTTACTGGTTGGTAGGTGATCAAATACTTATGTCATGCAATAAAATGCAAATTAATTATTAAAAAAATCATACAAAGTGATTTTCTGGATTTTTGTTTTAGATTCCGTCTCTCACAGTTGAAGTGTACCTATGATAAAAATTACAGACCTCTACATGCTTTGTAAGTAGGAAAACCTGCAAAATCGGCAGTGTATCAAATACTTGTTCTCCCCACTGTAGGTATTACAGACTTGGTCAGGGAGAGGTTGAAAATGTCAGACCCGGGCTGACCCGGTGGAGCAGACTGCTCCGGCACTGGAGAGGAGCAGACGACCGGAACCGGACTGGGCACCGGTGGAGCGGACTGCTCTGGCGCTGGAGCGGAGCAGATGACTGGACCTGGACTGAATTAACGGGAAGTGAAGACACTTGCCATTTGGTCTGCACATGCTTTGAGTACACATCCTGGTAATCCGTCTGGTTCTGCGATTTTGTGAATGTTGACCAATTTAAAGTTCTTGCTCACATCCCTCTGCTTAGCTCATGTTTTTTTACAATAAGATAGGTTTGGAGTTAGATAGACTTGTATTTTTTGGCAGTGTCAGGTTCTGACTGTGGCTAGGTCTCTGGCTCCCTCTAGTGGGGGAGTTGGAGGGCCGTGGATAGAGCTTGGCAGTGCACTGGGTAGTTTTTGTGTTTTAATTTCTATCCCCAAATAGAGACAGCTGTCTCTTGTTGTCTCTAATTGGGGATTCTATTTAAGTTCCTTTGTCACCTTGGTGTGGGTTCTTGTATGTGTATATCTTGTATGTGTATTCACGTCAGTTCACGGTCGCTACCTCTCCTTTGTTTTCGGTTTGGGTTTATATCGTAAAATAAAAGGAATGTCGCTCCACTACATCTCTGCTCCTCGTTCTGTCATTACGCATCGTGACAGGCAGGGACATATACAGGATGTTACCCTCCACAACTTAACCTTCACTCAAGATCAAAACTTCAAACCTACAACCTACTTTTTGGACAATTTTTACCTGGAAAATTCTATCAAGGATTTGATTTTCCCAAGCTATTCAGGGGGTGCTCTGTCAATCAAAGTCCTGAGATCCTTGAATATGAGACAGACCTGATGCAACTTGAACTAGCACTGAGGTGTGAAGTGTGAAGAGAGGTGTCGAATCCTTTGAAGTTGGATTCCACCTGGCGATCTGTTCACAGTCTGCCCTGGCTTGTTTCCTCCTGTCTGGTACAGGTACCCCCAACCACATTTCCCACGTGTGAAGCGAGAGATCCAGAGGCTTTGAAGCCCCCCCCCCCTGTTGTTCAGAGCCCATTCACTGGCATTTTCCCTCCAGCACACAGGCACTGCTGTTACAATGGCTAGCCCCAAGTCGTTATATAATTTATATTTTTCTTGCACATTTTTCTATTTTGGCATTTACCTGATGTCAACAGACTGTCTGTTCCCACACTCAGGACTCTGACTCTCTATTGGTTACATAGACTTTTGGCCTACAATCCCATTCTAACCACCTCCCGCCGGCTTTGTATTCCTGTTACCTGATGAAATTGCTGTACAATATGATCTTGTTGCCATTCAGATGTCATACATCAGCACGGCAAAGCTCTCTCTGTCCTATGCCATGCCTTGATTGTATTACTATTGATGATATCTGGTAATGTGCATATACACCCTGGCCCATCTACTGTTGCTAGCCCTAATTCTGACTTGTGTTCTGATACCTGCTTCACTGATTTCTGCTCTCGTAAAAGCCTGGGTTTTCTGCATGTTAACACTAGAAGCTTATTACCTAAAATGGATCAATTGAAAGTGAGGGTTCACAGTTCCAATCCAGATGTGTTGGTCATTACTGAGACGTGGTTAAGGAAGAGTGTTTTGAATACTGATGTTAACCTTTCTAGTTATAACCTTTTTCGGCAAGACAGATCTTCCAAAGGTAGGGGAGTGGCAATTTTTACCAAGGATCACCCTTCAGTGCTCACCCTTCAGTGCTCAGTCTGTCCCCAAACAATTTGATTTGCTGGTTTTAAGTATTAAACTTTCAAATAACTCTTTGTTGACTGTTGCTGGGTGCTATTGTCCTCCATCAGCACCGGTCTGTACCCTACCTGCCCTAAGCTCTCTCTTGGCCCCTTACACTAAGTCTGAATTTGTCCTGCTAGGTTACCTAAACTGGGACATGCTTAAACCACCTGACCAAGTCATAAAGCAATGGGACTCCCTAAATCTTTCTCAGATTATTACCAATCCCACAAGGTATGACTCCAAACAACCAGAAAAGGCTACTCTTCTTGATGTTATCCTCACAAATAATCCTGATTGGTATCAGTCTGGTGTTTTCTGTAATGATCACTGTTTTACAGCCTGTGTTCATAATGGCTGCTGAGTGAAACAACCTGTCCTGATTTGTCATAGACGCGTGGTCAAAAACTTTAATGAACAAGCCTTCCTTCATGAACTGGCTTCTGTAAAATGTAATAGAAACAGCTTGATCCCCTCTGTCGACGTCGCTAGGACCTTCTTTTTTGATATTTTCAGTGGTATTTTTAACAAGCACGCCCCTATAAAGAAAATGAGAATTAAAAACAGGTTCAGCCCCTGGTTCGACCGTGATCTTGCAGAGTTACTCCACCGCAATAATTGCATTTGGCAAATGAGAAATACAGTAAGTGCACTCAGGCTATCCGGAAGGCCAACGTTAGTTACTTTAAGGAAAGGTTCTCTCTGTGGGTCTAACCCAAATAAATTCTGGAAAACAGTTAAAGACCTGGAGAATAAACCCTCCTCCTCACAGCTGCCCATGTCCCTTAAAGTTGATGATGTGGTTGTTACTGACAAGAAGCACATGACTAAGCTCTTTAAATCAACACTTCATTAAGTCAGGATTCCTATTTGACTCAGCCATGCCTCCTTGCCCGTCCATCATTTCCTAATCTGCCATCCATTCTAATGCAACTATCCCCAATGCTTCTCCCTCTTTTTCCCCTGCCCTGCTACAAAGTTTTTCCCTGGAGGCAGTTACTGAGTCCAAGGTGCTAGAGGAGCTCCTTAAACTTGACCCCCCAAAAATAATCTGGGTCTTTCTTCTTTAAGGTTGCTGCCCCTATAATCACCAAGCCTATCTCCAAACTTGTTAACCTGTCTTTCCATTCTGGGGAGGTTCCCATTGCTTGGAAGGCAGCCACCGTTAGTCCTTTATTTAAAGGGGGAGATCAAGCTGATCCTAACTGTTACAGGCCTATTTCTATTTTGCCCTGCTTATCAACAGTCTTGGAAAAACTTGTCAATAATCAACTGACTGGCTTTCTTGATGTCTATAGTATTCTCTCTGGTATGCAATCTGATTTCCGCTCAGGTTATGGATGTGCCACTGCAACCTTAAAGATCCTCAATGATGTCACCACTGACCTTGATTCTAGCAATGTTGTGCTGCTATTTTTATTGACTTGGCCAAAGCTTTTGATACGGTAGACCATTCCATTCTTGTGGGCCGGCTAAGCAGTAGTGGTGTCTCTGAGGGGTCTTTTGTCTGGTTTGCTAACTACTTCTCTCATAGAGTACAGTGAATAAAGTCAGAAGATCTGCTGTCTTAGCCACTGCCTGTCACCAAGGGTGTACCCCAAGGCTCAAACCAAGGCCCCACGCTCTTCTCAATTTACATCAACAATATAGCTTGGGCAGCAGGAAGCGCTCTCATCAATTTATATGCAGATGATACAGTTTTATACTCAGCTAGCCCCTACCCGGATTTTGTGTTAAATGCTCTACAACAAAGCTTTCTTAGTGTCAAAAGCTTTCTCTACCCTTAACCTTGTTCTGAACACCTCTAAAACAAAGGTCATGTGGTTTGGTAAGAAGAATGCCCCTCTCCCCACAGGTGTAATTACTACCTCTGAGGGTTTAAAGTTTGAGGTATCCCTATCTGAGATATCTACTGCAGCCTTCATCCTCCACATACAACACCCGTTCTGACAGTCACATTCTGTTAAAGGTCCCCAAAGCGCACACATCTCTGGGTCGTTTGTCTTTTCTGTTCGCTGCAGCTAGCGACTGGAACGAGCTTCAACAAACACTCAAACTGGACAGTTTAATCTCAATCTCTTCATTCAGACTCAATCATGGACACTCTTCCTGACAGTTGTGGCTGATTTGTGTGATGTATTGTCATTTATACCTTCTTGCCCTTTGTGCTGTTGTCTGTGCCCAATAATGTTTGTACTATGTTTTGTGCTGCTACCATGTTGTGTTGCTACCATGTTGTTGTCATGTTACATTGCTACCATGCTGTTTTTTCATGTGTTGCTGCCTTGCTATGTTGTTGTCTTAGGTATCTCTTTTGGTAGTGTTGTTTTGTCTCTCTTGTCGTGATGTGTGTTCGGTCCTATATTTAGATTTTATTTATTTGTATTTATTTTGATTTTGTATCCCAGCCCCCATCCCCGCAGGAGGTCTTTTGCCTTTTGGTAGACAGTCATTGTAAATAAGAATTTATTCTTAACTGACTTATAACATTTTTGAAAAACATTGGCGCTCTCAAACATGCTTCAGTGTTTTTGCCTCAAAGTGAGCATAAAATACATTTAGCTCGTCTGGTAGGCTTGTGTCACTGGGCAGCTCACGGCTGGGTTCCCTTTGTGGTCTGTAATATTTTTCAAGCCCTGCCACATCCGACATGCGTCAGAGCCGGTGTAGTAGGATTCAATTTTAGTCCTGTATTGACGCTTTGCCTGTTTGATGGTTCTTATCGGGATTTCTTATAAGCGTCTGGATTAGTGTCCCGCTCCTTGAAATTGGCAGCTCTAGCCTTTAGCTCGGTGTGGATGTTGCCTGTAATCCATGGCTTTTGGTTGGGAAATGTATGTATGGTCACTGTGGGGACGACGTCGTCAATGCACTTATTGATGAAGCCGGTGACTGAGGTGGTATACTCCTCAATGCTATTGGATGAATCCCGGAACATATTCCAGTCAGTGCTAGCAAAACAGTCCTGTAGTGTAGCATCCGCGTCATCTGACCACTTCCGTATTGAGCGAGTCACTGGTACTTCCTGCTTTAGTTTTTGCTTGTAAGCAGGAATCAGGAGGATATAATTATGGTCAGATTTGCCAAATGGAGGGCGAGGGAGAGCTTTGTATGCGTCTCTGTGTTTGGAGTAAAGGGGGTCTAGAGGTTTGTATGCGTCTCTGTATGTGGAGTAAAGGTGGTCTACAGTTTTTTTTCCTCTGGTTGCACATGCAGGTAGAAATGAGGTAAAACAGATTAAGTTTTCCACTTCTGGATGAGCATTTTCTTGTTTGCTTATCCTTATACAGGTCTTAGTGCCAACATCAGTTTTTGGTGGTAAATAGATGGCTACGAATAATATAGATGAGACTCTCTTGGTGGATAGTGTGGTCAACAGCTTATCATGAGGTATTCTACCTCAGGCGAGCAATACCTCGAGACGTCACGTCTTTAATATTATCACGCACCAGCAGTTATTGACAAATAGACACACCCCCACCCCTCGTCTTACCAGACGTAGCTACAATGTCCTGCCGATATATACGGAGAAGCCAGCTAGCTCTATATTATCTGCATCGTCGTTCAACCACGTCTCAGTGAAACATAAGATATTTACAGAGGGTGAAATAAGTATTGAACACGTCACAATTATTCTCAGTAAATATATTTCCAAAGGTGCTATTGACAACTTGGGTTGTTACAAACATCTGGTTTCATGTCAATAGCACCTTTGGAAATATATTTACTGAGAAAAATGGTGACGTGTTCAATACTTATTTCACCTGCTGTATATATATATATACAGTGGGGAGAACAAGTATTTGATACACTGCCGATTTTGCAGGTTTTCCTACTTACAAAGCATGTAGAGGTCTGTAATGTTTATCATAGGTACACTTCAACTGTGAGAGACGGAGACAAAAATCCAGAAAATCACATTTGTATGATTTTTAAATAATTAATTAGCATTTTATTTGATCACCTACCAACCAGTAAGAATTCCGGCTCTCACAGACCTGTTAGTTTTTCTTTAAGAAGCCCTCCTGTTCTCCACTCATTACCTGTATTAACTGCACCTGTTTGAACTCGTTACCTGTATAAAAGACACCTGTCCACATACTCAATCAAACAGACTCCAACCTCTCCACAATGGCCAAGACCAGAGAGCTGTGTAAGGACATCAGTGATAAAATTGTAGACCTGCACAAGGCTGGGATGGGCTACAGGACAATAGGCAAGCAGCTTGGTGAGAAGGCAACAACTGTTGGCGCAATTATTAGAAAATGGATGAAGTTCAAGATGACGGTCAATTTCCCTCGTTCTGGGGCACCATGCAAGATCTCACCTCGTGGGGCATCAATGATCATGAGGAAGGTGAGGGATCAGCCCAGAACTACACGGCAGGACCAGGTCAATGACCTGAAGAGAGCTGGGACCACAGTCTCAAAGAAAACCATTAGTAACACACTATGCCATCATGGATTAAAATCCTGCAGCGCACGCAAGGTCCCCCTGCTCAAGCCAGCGCTTGTCCAGGCCCGTCTGAAGTTTGCCAATGACCATCTGGATGATCCAGAGGAGGAATGGGAGAAGGTCATGTGGTCTGATGAGACAAAAATAGAGCTTTTTGGTCTAAACTCCACTCGCCGTGTTTGGAGGAAGAAGAAGGATGAGTACAACCCCAAGAACACCATCCCAACCGTGAAGCATGGAGGTGGAAACATCATTCTTTGGGGATGCTTTTCTGCAAAGGGGACAGGACGACTGCACCGTATTGAGGGAGGATGGATGGGGCCATGTATCGCGAGATCTTGGCCAACAACCTCCTTCCCTCAGTAAGAGCATTGAAGATGGGTCGTGGCTGGGTCTTCCAGCATGACAACGACCCGAAACACACAGCCAGGGCAAATAAGGAGTGGCTCCGTAAGAAGCATCTCAAGGTCCTGGAGTGGCCTAGCCAGTCTCCAGACCTGAACCCAATAGAAAATCTTTGGAGGGAGCTGAAAGTACGTATTGCCCAGCGACAGCCCCGAAACCTGAAGGATCTGGATGGAGGAGTGGGCCAAAATCCCTGCTGCAGTGTGTGCAAACCTGGTCAAGAACTACAGGAAACGTATGATCTCTGTAATTGCAAACAAAGGTTTCTCTACCAAATATTACGTTCTGCTTTTCTGATGTATCAAATACTTATGTCATGCAATAAAATGCAAATTAATTACTTAAAAATCATACAATGTGATTTTCTGGATTTTTGTAAGTAGGAAAACCTGCAAAATCGGCAGTGTATCAAATACTTGTTCTCCCCACTGTGTATATATATATATATATATATATATATATATATATATATATATATATAATCCAATGGATCTTTCAAATATCTGTGGTAGCAGAAATCAGAATGTGCCTTAAGTGACAGAATGACCTTTTTCTGGTGAATGTCCCAGCCCCCCTCATTATTTCAACCAATCATGGTTAGGCAAGATTCTGTATTTTCTCTGGTCTAAAAAGCTTTGTGATTTCACATTTTATTTATAATTACAGACTACAAAAAATGTTTTACAATCAAATGCCTCTCCTATGAAGTGGTGACGTGCAACATACGCCCAGCTTTCTGTAACGGGTCACATATTTACAGTAGACAGTCTGTACTTTCTAAATTTTGCCATTTAAGCCATGATGATGCCAGTTAAACCAAAACAATACACAACAGTGTCACGTGAGGGTGCATACCTCGACCAAGACGCAGGGATTATAGTTCGACATTCTTTTTAATATACTATGTATATAAATTTACAAATTAAGAACGAACTATACAACACAAACAAACACACAATGTACAAAAGGTCCCGTTCCCAAAAACAAACACGAAATGAACGGACATAACGAATAGCACACTTACTTTCACCGTGACTGCGACATATAATGCCAACGACCCACAACCCAGTGTGAAAATCTACCAACCTATGTAGGATCCCTAATTAGAGACGATGCGCTACAGCTGCCTCTAATTATGGATCCCACACAAACCACCACCAGAAAGAGAAAGAAAAGACCTGTCAGACTCTGACCATGGTTACATAGAGAAGCAAATAGGCTTCTCTATGGCCAGAGACTGACAGTACCCCCCCCCCCAAGGCGCGGACTCCCGGACGCCAAAGAAAACACACAAATACATGGGGGGGTATAGGGACTAGTCCGTCGGGGGCGGCCCTGGCTCCGGCGAAGTGGACAGTTTTCTCCCGTGCCCCGACTGGGCACCGGTGGAGTAAACTGCTCCGGCCATGAAGCTGGGCAAGAAACCGGACCCGGACTGGGCACCGGTGGGGCAAACGGCTCCGGCCATGGAGCGGGACCATTAACCGGGCCCGGAATGGGCACCGGTGGGGTAAACGGCTCCGGCCAAGGAGCGGGGAAAACAACCGGGCCCGGACTGGGCACCGGTGGGGCAAACGGCTCCGGCCATGGAGCGGGGAAATTAACCGGGCCCGGACTGGGCACCGGTGGAGTAAACTGCTCCGACCATGGAGCTGGGCAAGGAACCGGACCCGGACTGGGCACCGGTGGAGTAAACGACTCCGGCCATGGAGCGGGGAAAACAACCGGGCCAGGACTGGGCACCGGTGGGGCAAACGGCTTCGGACGTGGAGCTGGGAAAACAACCGGGCCTGGACTGGGCACCGGTGGGGCGGACTGCTCAGACTCTGGAGCGGAGCAGACGGCTGAACCCGGACTTGGTACCGGTGGAGCGGACTGCTCTGGCACAGGAGCGGAGCAGACGGCTGGACCCGGATTGGGCACCGGTGGAGCGGACTGCTCTGGCTCTGGAGCGGAGCAGACGGCTGGACCCGGATTGGGCACCGGAAGGGTGTACTGCTCTGGCACTGGAGCGGAGCAGACGGCTGGACCCGTAATGGGCACCGGTGGAGCGGACTGCTCTGGCAATGGAGCGGAGCAGACGGCTGGACCCGGATTGGGTACCGGTGGAGCGGACTGCTCTGGCACTGGAGCGGAGCAGATGGCTGGACCCGGATTGGGTACCGGTGGAGCAGACTGCTCTGGCACTGGAGCGGAGCAGACGCCTGGACCCGGATTGGGCACCGGTACGGCGGACTGCTCTGGCACTGGAGCGGAGCAGACGGCTGACCCCGGAATGGGTACCGGGGGAGCGGACTGCTCAAGCTCTGGAGCAGAGCAGACTGCTGAACCCGGAATGGGTACCGGTGGAGCGGACTGCTCTGGCACTGGGGTGGAGCAGACGGCTGGGCCCGGAATGGGTACCGGTGGAGCGGACTGCTCTGGCACTGGAGCGGAGCAGACGGCTGGACCCGGATTGCGGACCTTCGCTGGAGGTTCCGGTCTGCGGACCTTCGCTGGAGGTTCCGGGCTGCGGACCTTCGCTGGAAGTTCCGGGCTACGGACCTTCGCTGGAGGTTGCGGGCTGCGGACCTTCGCTGGAGGTTCCGGGCTGCGGATCTTCGCTGGAGGTTCCGGGCTGCGGGCCTTCGCTATAGGCTTCGGGCTACGGACCTTCGCTGGAGGTTCCGGGCTGCGGACCTTCGCTGGAGGTTGCGGGCTGCGGATCTTCGCTGGAGGTTCCGGGCTGCGGACCTTCGCTGGAGTTGCCGGGCTGCGGACCTTCGCTGGAGTTGCCGGGCTGCGGACCTTCGCTGGAGTTGCCGGGCTGCGGACCTTCGCTGGAGGTTCCGGGCTGCGGAACTTCTCTATAGGCTTCGGGCTGCGGACCTTCGCTGGAGGTTCCGGGCTGCGGACCTTCGCTATAGGCTTCGGGCTGCGGACCTTCGCTGGAGTTGCCGGCGGCGGACCTTCGCTGGAGGTTCCGGGCTGCGGACCTTCGCTATAGGCTTCGGGCTGCGGACCTTCGCTGGAGGTTCCGGGCTGCGGACCTTTGCTGGAGGTTCCGGGCTGCGGACCTTCGCTGGAGGTTCCGGGCTGCGGACCTTTGCTGGAGGTTCCGGGCTGCGGACCTTCGCTGGAGGTTCCGGGCTGCGGACCTTCGCTGGAGGTTCCGGGCTGCAGAGGGCCGGCACAGGACGTACCTGACTGGGGAGGCGCACCGGATGTCGGGTGCGTGGAGCTGGCACAGGAAGCACCTGGCTAGGCGCACGCACTGGAGGTCTGGTGCGGGGAGCCGGCACGGGTCGTACCGGACTGGGGAGGCGCACCGGAGGTCGGATTCGTGGAGCTGGCTTAGGAAGCTCCTGGCTAGGTGCACGCACTGGAGGTCGGGTTCGGGGAGCCGGCACGGGTCGTACCGGACTGGGGAGGCGCACCGGAGGTCAGATGCGTGGAGCCGTCACTGGAAGCACCTGGCTGGGCGCACGCACTGGAGGTCGGGTGCGGGGAGTAGGGCAGAGGTCCGGACCCGGACTGGACATCGGTGAAGCGGATTGCTCTGGCATGGGAGTGGAGACGACGACCGGACCCGGACTGGGCACCGGTGGAGCGGACTGCTCTGGCATGGGGGTGGAGTAGACGATCGGACCCAGACTGAGCCCTGGAGGAGCGGACTGCTCTGGCAGGGAGGTAGAGTAGACAGCCGGACCCGGACTGGGCACCGGTGGAGCGGACTGCTCCGGCCCGGGAGTGGAGTAAACGACCGGACCTGGACTGGACCACTCTGCCATCTCCCTCTATCTCCCTCAATTCCTCCAGAACCTCTCCAAAATGCACCTCCAAATACTCCTCCTCCACCTTGCTCTGAGCCCCCCATTTATACCTCGGCCTCTCCAATCTCCACGGGGGGGGGGGGGGGGTGGTATTGGCTCCTCCTGCCTGTAACCAGACCCCCATAGCCCCCCCCCCCCCCCCCAAATTACCTTGGGGTTGTTTGCGGGCGTTTCCCCGTCTCGCGCATAACGCTGCACCTCCTCTCTCTCCGTCTCTCCCCAGTTACGCTGCTTGGTCTCATAGTGGTGGGTTGTTCTGTCACGAGAGGGTGCATAGGGAGACCAAGGCGTAGCGCAGGGATAGTAGTTTGTCATATTTATTCACTATACTATGTATAATGAACACAACAAAATGAACGAACTATACAACACCAAACAAACTAACGACACGTTCACAAAAAACAAACACGAATGAACGGACGTAACGAATAGCACACTTACTTTCACCGTGACTGCGACATCGACCCACAACCCAGTGTGAAATTCTACCTACCTATGTAGGATCCCTAATCAGAGACGATGCGCTACAGCTTCCTCTAATTAGGGATCCCACACAAACCACCACCAGAAAGAGAAAGAAAAGACCTGTCAGACTCTGACCATGGTTACATAGAGAAGCAACTAGGCTTCTCTATGGCCAGAGCCTGACACTGTGCAAGATTGCTAAACTGTATTTTATATGGATAATATAAATGCAGGCTACAAGTACTTTCTGGTCACTAATCTGGATATGTGCGCTACTTTTGCACACCAGTGCTGATGACTAGTCATTGGTCAACAGTCAAGACTCGCAACTTTTCAGTTCTGAAGCACAGATAAGATATTTTTGAGACAAGAATTTGGTGTAATGCTGTAGGCCTATGTTAGTGAAGAGATCGAATAGGCAAAGGTATACTGTAAATACTGTATAAGTAAAAAATGGTAGGCTATACCTATGTAGCCTATTAAAATATATATGGAAAATGTGAATTTTTCCCCATTCAGTTTCACACTCGCTACCCCCCCCCAAAGCCTTCTTGCGACGACTCCCACTTTGGAAACTATTAGCTCACCCGACCTGCGTTGATTGACAGTTTGCTGGTCTAATCAGAGGGACGAGTGTATGTTTCAATAGCCAATCTGTTGCACTCTGGCTGTGTGGAGAGTAATCCACAGAGACTGTGCCACAAAATAAGTGACAAAATGTTACAAAACCTGGCCAGATCATTTCAAGTCAAAGTCGAGTCCCGAGTCTTGAGGCTCCAAGTCTAATTCTAAGTCTAAGTCTAATAAAAGTTATTTTACTTTCTATCAAGTCGAGTCTCAAGTCATCAAATTTGTGAATTGAGTCACACTCGAGTCCCAAGTCATGTGGCTCGAGTACACACTAATTGCTGAAATAAGTAAATAAAATCAATGATGAAAAGAAAATGGTCAGATTAACTGATACGTGACACCAAGAGGTTTTGAGTTCAAATCAACATGCAAAATGTAATCATGTACAGGTACTGTATATCAAATATGTAAGTTGAAAACACTATGTTAAAAGCACTGTGTGTATGAGTATCCCTAAACTTGCCAACAGACAAAGAGCTATGAATGGATCAATGGTTCACCAATCAGAGCCTTAATTGGCTTGGCAATTTTAACGTGTCTCAAACATAAATATCTTATATTCTGAGAACATGCCAACCATGTTCTGTGTTTGTTTGGTGGAAAGTTGATGGCATCTCCTAACCCACAGAAAACTGAATGTTCTTGCAATGTTCTCATGTAACTCATTTAAGTGTTAGGTAAACAATAGATAAGTAAAGAAATAAAAGCAGTAAAATAACTGTAAAAATAACAGTAGTGAAGCTATATACAGGTGGTACTGGTACAGAGTCAATGTGTGGGGGCAGCGGTTAGTCGGGCTAATTCAGGTAATATGTAATATGCACATGCAGGTTAAAGTGACTATGCATAGATAATAAACAGAGAGTAGCAGCATCGTAAAAGAGGTCAGTCAGAACTAGGGTGGCTGGAGTCTTTGAACAATTTTAAGGCCTTCCTCTGACACAGCCTGGTATAGAGGTCCTGGTGGCAGGAAGCTTGGCCCCAGTGATGTACTGTGCCGTACGTACTATCCTCTGTAGTGCCTTGCAGTTGGAGACCGAGCAGTTGCCATACCAGGAAGCGATGCAATCAGTCAGGATGCTCTCGATGGTGCAGCTGTAGAACTTTTTGAGGATCTGAGGACCCTTGCCAAATCTTTTCAGTCTCCTGAGGGGGAATAGGCTTTGTCGTGCACTCTTCAAGACTGTCTTGGTGTGTTTGGACCATGATAGTTTGTTGGTGATGTGGACCCCAAGGAACTTGAAGCTCTCAACCTGCTCCACTACAGCCCCGTCGATGAGAATGGCGGCGTGCTCGGTCCTCCTTTTCCTGTAGTCCACAATCATCTCCTTTGTCTTGATCACGTTGAGGGATAGGTTGTTATCCTTGCACCACACAGCCAGGTCTCTGACCTCCTTCCTATTTGACATTAAGGGAATGGTCTCTTGGAAACATTCCTTGCACATCACGTGAACATTCATATGAAAGTTAGGTAATTACCTAATGAGACTTAACACTAGAACCGCCTGGCCTACCAGCATATACAGTGGCAAGAAAAAGTATGTGAACCCTTTGGAATTACCTGGATTTCTGCATAAATTGGTCATAAAATATTAGTCACAACAATGGACAAACACAGTGTGCTTAAACTAATAAAACACAAATTATTGTATTATTCTTGTCTATATTGAATACAACATTTAAACATTCACAGTCTAATGATTTGGTGTTGTGGATCAATGCTGTATTACTAGGTAGGATACTAGTTATAGCACATAATCCTCCCTTCAAGAATGACAGGATTAACTAAAAGTGTATAAAGACAATTTGTAAACCAACCACTCTGGACACATGGACATCTTCTCATGTTGGAGGATGAAGGAAGAGATGAGTAGTGTATTTTTAGTGGAAGTGTAAACAGGCAAGTCATATGCAATAAATAAACAGTCACATCAATCAATCAATCAAATGTAATTTTGTCAAGCCCTTTTTACATCAGATTTTTTCACAAAGTGCCTATACAACAGTTATTTTGTACCTATGTGTAAATAACCTTCATGTTCAGCTAGTGTAGTAAAATCTAGTAAAAATTCAATTATATAAATCCTTAGGATATTGTCAGGAGTGTTGTTTCCGAAAATAAAAATGTTCAGGAGTACAGTACAGTAACAAATTCGTTTTTTTTCAAAGGAATGCACTACCATCATGGCATTTTACATTCAACATGAGTTTTCTGTCTAGTTCATAGTTTAAAAATTACAATGCTTTCAACCCTCTACATACAATCTAACAGGCAAGTTATCAAACCGTATCGAAATTTCCAGTGTACTTTACCGACATGGAAAACAGGATTAATGACCAGAAAGAAAACATGGCTTTTCATTCAAGAGTTATGAGAACGCGCAGGTGTTTGGATAATATACAGTCCCAACGCAACACAACCACGTCTCTCTGCCCCCTACTGGCCAACAGTAGTAAGTGTCCCTCAATGATACAACCTTTGAGAACTGACATTTTCAATATGTTATTTATTTAATAAAGCAAGTGTTATCATTATTAACCGTTTGTTTATGTCTTTGTTCATCATTTGGTCATGTTAACTTCTGTATTCGTTAATGGTATTTCATGTACCCTTATTGGAAAGTGTTACCAGATCTGATTTGACGGGCACTCTGTACTAAATCCAGCCAAATAGTTTTAGAATTGGTGACCTTTAAGATCTTATACAGCTAGATAGCTAGCCTGTGTTGGACCTTAAGGCTCTCAGTTCTAATTATGAAAATAACTAAAATCATTAAATATAATATCACAAATCTCTGCTGAGGCTACTATCATGCCCAATCACAAATCTGTAGCATTTTTATTTTCATGTTTTTAGTCTCTGCGCCGTGCTCGCAGTGTTCAACCTGCTACCTAACCTACTGACGCACCTCTGTGGGACTGGAAGTGAGTATCAGATCTGTATATGTCAGTTCAGAATGTTATAATTTAGAATGGGCCAGTTTATGTTCAGTGTCTGTTTACATCATAGAAAAAAGTTTGAATGACAATTTTGTTCTCTGTGTGTCTGTGTTTCCTTCCTACTGGACATTGCATCGGAGGTGTAGAGCAAGGGTCAATGAACAATTCGAATCAGTAAATTCTGGTTTTTCGTGCAGCAGTAAGACTTGATTAATTTTTTTACTCATACGATGAACTTCCATTGAACAATGAGGACTTTGTAGATTGCGAATCATCTTTTGATAAGCCTAAGAGTCCAGTGATGATTTAGATTCCGATAACAATAGATTAGATAGTGAAGATTAAGGGGGACGTTTGGATTGATTCTGTAGATTGGCATCTTGGGCATTAGAAGAAAATATAACAGTGCATTAAATAAACTTTTACAGTTTCTGAAGCACCATCATCCATCACTGCCAGTTGTTGCAAAAACGCTGCTGCATACTGCACGGTCAGAGTCAGTGATTATCCAGCAAAAGGCTGGCGGGACATATCATTATTTTGGGGTCCTACAGTTAATGCAGAGCACATTAGTGTCAAACAAGTGTCACTTGGTATCTTGTGTCTGTCTGGAACTCCAAGTAAATGTGGATAGGTTGCCAGTATTTAAAAGTTCTGCAACGCAATTCTGGCCCATTCTTGGAGTTGTCAAGAACCTGCCCCAGCATCAGTCATTTGTGATTGGGCTATTTTGTGGTACCAGTAAACCATCACTTAATGAATACCTAGAAGATTTTCTGGCTGAAATTTTGCAATTGAGTTGATATTTTTCACAATTCAAAAGAATTGATTTGAGGCTACAATTGTCATCCACTGTATGTGATGCTCCAGCCCGAGTGTCACGGTGCGTAGTATTTAAGGGACGATATATGGAGCGCTGGTGAAGTGTCATCCTTTTTATTTTAAATGAGATGTTCTCACGAAGCATTCAAAATAAAACAAGGAGAGTGAAAAACAAAACTACAAACAATACACGGTGACTTACTGCTGCTGGCAGTGCAGACAAAACACAACAAACAATGATCCACATACAGGTGGATCTGAGAGGTGCCTAAATACTATCCCCAATCAGAGACAACCCTAGACAGCTGTCTCTGATTGGGGATCATGACTTCCCCTAATAACTAATGTGATGGCCTGATTGTGGCTCACCTACCCCCTCTAGTGGGAGTCTGAGGCCAAGCCTCAACCAGACCATCACACCGGGCATTTGTGAAAAATGTTAAAGGACACTGGCTACTCAGGATGTGAAAAAATGCACGCAAGAGAGAGAATATATAAACAACCGGGTGATATTCCCTCAGAGTAATGCTCTCCTCCGTACTGACAAGGGCTTTGAAGAAATGGCAGATGAGGGGCATCATATCTGACTTTCACCTCTGGCCTGCACATCTTTGGGCATAGTCAGTGGCTTCCCATTAGACTATATGCACCTTGTCTGTCTAGGTGTCATGAGGCGGCACCTGCACTTGTGGCTCAAGGGTCCACTACCCTGCGGACTCTGGGTTTCAGGTGAAAACACTATCCGAGATGCTCCTTAAGATCAGGACAAATGTGCCAGTGGAGTTTGAACTGAGGCCGAGAACCCTAAAGGAGCATCAGAGTTTCGACAGGTCTTACTTTATACAGGCCCTGCGCTCCTTAAAAGGCCTCCTGCACACAGCAGTGTACCAGCACTTTCTACTTATTTTTGTTGGGGTTTTCATACTCTCAAACAAAGCACTGGTTGATGAGTATGGGAACGAGTTCCTTGTGGTATTTGTTCAGCACTTTCGGGAGCTGTGTGGCGAGATGTACCTTCCCTACAATGTCCACAATCTTGTGCATCTTGCACAAGATGTCAAGGTACATGGAACCCTAGACTCCTTCAGTGCCTTTAAGTTTGAACATGTTATGCAGAAGCTCAAGAAGCTTGTGAGAAAACCAGGGTCTCCTTGCAGTCAGGTCGTCAAAAGGCTTTCAGAGAGAGCAGTTGTGAAAGTTCATAGAGCAAAACGATTAGGTGCTAGCAGGGAGCACACATCAGGGCCTCTGCCACCATTGTTTAATGGTTTACAGCAGTTTAAACAGTTCAACACAGAGCTTTTCACCATCAAAACAGATGAAGCCAACTCCCATGTGTACATTCAGGGTAAAGTTGCAAAAATCAGAAGGAGGATGTATATGTAGTCTACTCAGAATTTGCCCATCAAGAGTCCTTCTTTGAATACCCCGTGCCCTCTGCTTCATTTGGAATGCAGTTGCTAGATGGCCTTTTGGACACAACACACTACTGCAGTGTTGGACTGATTGACAGGAAGGCCTTTCTAATACCTCATGGAAGACAATGTGTCGCCATTCCCCTCATCCATATGGACTGAACTCCTCTATTCTGAACCCCTGCCAACCAATCACTCATTTTAATGAATGTGTATTTATCTTAAGGCATTATATGCCATTTTGGTATTTCTGCTTTTTGATTTGCTTTCCCTATGTATGTGCCTACGTGTATATCTATATTAGGTCAGTTTGTTGTTTTAATACCTTGTTTCAGTTTAAGCATGTGTACAATTTTCTTTCTGGGGCAGTACAAAATGTCTGCTTGTTTTAAAATGTGTATTTTTCTGTTGTATTTATATTGAAGTCTATAGTCAGTCTTTTACTGAGCTTTCTACTTTGTTGCAACCTCTTCACCCACCAGAAGCCAGTTCACCTTCCCTGATCTGTCTGACCTTCTGAAACACAGTAAGTTGCTAGATTGAAACATTTGATCAGCTTCTCTCATCTCCAAGACATCTACTTACCTGTGCTATTTGGTATACTTAGGACTACCCAGAGGTTTCTGATGGGAATCAGGTGTTCATTGTATTTATTTTTTATTGATAGTACTATTTAAGAAAGAGAACCGAACTGGCCCAGAAGCTAAAGAGTGGTTTTCAGGTGGCCTTGCTTGGTGGCCTCCTCATAAGGACAAAGCAAAAATACTCCACACTGTGCAAAGGAGGACTGTCCCAAACCCAACACAGGGATGAAAGCAGTATGCCCCACGCATGCTGTTTGAATCCGGTAACTTTAAGTACCTTAATGCAGTTTAATCAAATAACTTCCATTACTTCTTATGTTTTGAAATTGTTACTTGTTAGTAAATAGTTGCATGCTGATTGTGACTTAGTATTTTAATACATCTATTACAGAATCAATTGAGTAAGTTCGGAAGCGTTGGGATTGGTCATGTTTTACCTCAGACCTTAACACTGACCAAGAGCAAGGAGGCAAAACAATGCAAAAACTGAACAGGTAAGGACATATAATTTATTGATTTTGATTTTATCCTTAACAGTTTTAATATCGGTTTCATCTACATTGTACCACATAATAATGTGGTAACATTTTTAGAATGAAGCAAATAATGTTGTACTGTGTACAGACCTCTTTCTGTTGCAAATGTTTAGATGTACTACACATTTAAACAATTATTAAATATAATTTCTAGACCAAAAAGACTCATCACCTTCATCAGCCCTGCAGTCCTCCTCCTCAGAAGAGGACCCTTCTCCATCTCCACCTCCGTCTCCACCCCCCAAAAATCAGAGAATGCAGAAGGCCTCTCAAAAAACTCTAAGAGCACCTCCTTCAATAACACCGGTCATAAGACCAAAGAGTAGGCAGGAGAATGCCATCAGTGTTGGTAAGTTTAACATGCAAGGAACTTAGAAATAAAGCTGAAAAAATAAATGTTTAGGTATGTTTTTCCTCAAGCCAAAACAAACAGTTCCAGGACTCAGTTTTCCTGCACTCAGCCCTTTCCAGCCAGACATGAGCTGGTCAACAAGCCACAAGACAGTGAGCTCTATTACATGTATAATTACTATTTGCACGTAAAGACAGAGAGAATATCAAAGTTAAAAAATGTCTCCAAACTCGTATTTCATTATTTGGATCAGGGTTGATAGTTGAAAATGCATACATTCTAAGAAGATTTTTTTTCTACTTCCTACAGGGAGTTTACAGGAAACACCAATACCAAGTCAGGATTCTTTTGAATGTAAGATATTACAAAGCAAAGTTATGGCATTTTTTTTTTTTTATACTGGCACATTATCCATAATTATGGATTGGGCAAAGCAGTGTGTTAATCAATTAGATCAATGGCTAAAAAGAAATACTTTTTGTTACTATTTTTACAGCTACAAATTAATATTTGGGGATTAAGAAAATGTGCCCTGTTTAAAGAAAACAGTCCTGAGTTCTACAGAGTGTATTTTCAGTCGAGTCTTGTAATTTACTTTAATTGTTTTAAAATTAAATAAACTTTCTATAGTTTAAAGAAATACTTTGTAACAAACCATTCCAGAATATGAGTCCCCTACAGATGTGAATTATCCAGATTTATATCCAAAACAGTGTTTTAAAGAGCATAAATACAAATCAAGAGTCTGAATGAATTACCCATTATCAAGAGTCTGAATGAATTACCTGAGTAAACAACAATGGGAAGCTAATTTGTAGTGGTTAGTGCTGGCTGTAATAAGCAAGAGTGGGGTTGCCAATGCTTGTTTGAAGTATATTAGTTTGCAAATATGTTTTGTGTGCTTTGCACTCGTACTTTGCCATGAAAATAAAATTGAATCTAATCTTATTAGTGTGCAAATATATAGCTTGCAAAATGGTTGTATTATGTTGTGAAATAAACTTATGATATGATTGCATGTATTAATTATTTATTTTCATTTCAGATTTCAAAGTTGTCCATAACTGGGCGTAGCTCCATAAAAAATAAATAAAATGCGTGGCGGGTGTGCAGAAAGGTCTTTGCACCTGAGCTGGCAACCCTATTGAATTGGTGCGGCAGAGGATCAAAGACTGGTATCAAGTTGAGACCAGTTAAGGACATTATACTGTGTAAGCTCAATCAGGCTGTTGTAAAGCAAATTGATGTTGTTATACAGGGCCTATTGGTTAAAAGCTGCAGAAAGGCTAGCAGTGAAAAACAGTTTGCAGTGAAAAGTAAATTACTTATTGGGCAAATTCAGGTAGTTCAGGTAGTTCCTCAAATTGAAATTGACTTATGGTTTTTGTCTAATATTTTCTCTTCAAATAGTGTCGGTCCTAAGAAATGCAGTTCTGTCGGACGTGAACAAAGCTGAGATCTGTTGCAAGTTCTGTATAGCTTGCTCTTAGGCTAAGCCAAGACCGAGTTGGAGGGCGGAGCAGGGAGAGACCTGGGCCCGGAAATTGAAAATGTTTAAAAGGTGGGTCTACTGATGAACAAATACATATTCACTTCACCAGTAATATTGGTGCCTTAGGCAAAGGAAACAGACTGAGTAGGTGAATATACACTACCGTTCAAAAGTTTGGGGTCACTTAGAAATGTCATTGTTTTCGAAAGAAAAACAAATTTCTTGTCCATTAAAATAACATAAAATTGATCAGAAATACAGTGTAGACATTGTTAATGTTGTAAATTAGTATTGTAGCTGGCAACATTTAAGAACACGGGGTAAGCGACAGCAGACGTTAACTGAAACAATTATGGTCTAAACATTACAGATGTTAGGTATACTAATTATTACAAATGTATGTTAAGGGTTTAATTAAACTAATATGTGTAGTGAATAACACATTGGACAATTGAATGTAAATACAGACATGACTCAGGTGGAGCTAAAATGTAACTATGACAGTAGCAGTAGTCTAACAGTTCAACCAGGCAATATTATTAAAAAATGTGGCTCTCACAGTTATGATTCCATTATTTCCTTGAAAAGTAATTTGAACAATTTCCTCCTTGTCTCCCTCTCTCAAACAGGCTGTCTGTTTCTGCCAGAGGACTCCATGCCAACTGTCAGAGAACTTAATTAGTTGTTTTTGTAGAAGTTATATACATTGTGTCATGTTGATGTTTTGGGAACTACACCCATGTTTCTAGGTCTAACTGGACTGTATAAAGTCTGTTGCTTTTTGAAATTGGATGTTGTTTAGTATACCTGTTTAGTTCTAAGTTTCTAGGCTATACATTGCTTGACTTTAGGCTAGATAATTAATTAATATAGTTATGTAAGTATTTCAAAGTCCACTCATGTTTGACCTATACAGTAGGCCTATGCCACACTTCTGTACATTGTTTTCTTTCAAATCCCATTGGGATAAACATCCATTTATTACATTTTAATTAGGGTGAATCTTCATTTTTGTTTCTTCATTTTATCCACAAACAATATTGTTATATAGTGTAATTTAGATTACAATCCTTATTATATTTCTATGTTATCACGTTTATAAGGCTAACCATTTAAGGGTAATAAAAAAATATTGCTATCTTAATGAGCCAACCTAAAATAAAGGTTGTTTAGTTAACGTCGTCTGTAGATCGGGCAGGCATCGTGTAGCTTTGTGATACAACGTCTAAACATCGGCCGGACGACGCATCCGATCAAATGCCGATATCGTGCCAACGTCTTGCCAATGAGCAATCGATCTCCACACTACATCTTCCCGATGTATCTGTAAGGCACACAAACATGCTTGATAAATAAATTCTTAATAAATAGTACATAGACTTTTGTAAAGGATTAATTGCATGAAGTATTATCCATGGAAATATATAAATAAAAAATAAATAAAAAAGTTATTTTTTAGATAGTCAAGGATTTGCTTTGTATAATTCTACAAAGTCCTAGAAAAAAACGTAGGCCTATAGCCTATATTGGTTTCCCTTACAATAAAAAAAACATTACAGTGTAATCCATTTGATGAACTTTATTTATAGATTAGATTGGTAATAGAGTTATTGTAATGAATAAAGTCTAGTTACAGCTTCTGTTTACAAAGTAGAAACGAAAAAGATAATACCAAAATAACCAGCCAGGTGCGCAGGTGAAATTATTTGCTGTATTCCTAAACAAAAGAACCAGTGCATGATTAATTGCATAAATAAATAAATATTTAAATAATGTATCCGTTCCTTTACACATGAATCAATCACGTCTTCTCTTTATGCTTCGGGTCCACAGTCAGCACACAGCTTCGGGGCTTTGTGTGAGCAAGCCATTCAAACAAAATCGGCTGTGGTGAAAAAAGTACCCCACATCATAATTGAGTAAAAGTACAGATACCTTAATAGAAAATGACTCAAGTAAAATTTTAAGTCTCCCAGTAAAATACTACTTGAGTAAAAGTCTAAAAGTATTTGGTTTTAAATGTACTTAAGTAACAAAAGTAAATGTATAAATAATGTTTTATTCCTTATATAAAGCAAACCATAATTGTCTTGTTTTTATTTTATTTACGGATAGCTAAGGGCATGGTCCAACACTCAGACATAATTTATAAAACAAAGCATGTGTTTAGTGAGTCCGCCAAATCAGAGGCAGCAGGATGACCAGGGATGTTCTCTTGATAAGTGTGTGAATTAGACCATTTTCCTGTCCTGCTAAGCATGAGTATTTTTGGTTGTCAGGGAAAATGTATGGAGCACAAAGCACGTCATTTTCTTTAGGAATGTAGTGAAGTAAAAGTAAGTTTAAAAAATATATATATATACAGTATATATATAAATAGTCCTGTCCAGCTCAGGTGTTTGCCATCGCCGGCCTTCTAGCTGCTGCCAAACCTGCTGCTGGCAAACGCCCTTCACTCATCAACCCCGGACTTCTCGTCATCATTACACACACCTGGTTCCAATCCCCACTCTATCACTGTATATACTGTATACTCCCTCTGTCATTTGTCTTTGTCGGTCATTGTATATGTTGCTTGTTTTCCTGAGAGGAATCTCTCCTACTATTTCCAGAGTACTTTATATTTTGCACTGTGGGTTTCGTCCCGCTTTAAGCTATGGTGCTTTAAAAAATTCAATAGTTCTAAACCTGTGACTGCCTCCTGCCTACTCCTCTCTACACCTATGACAAGGGGTGTGAATACTTTCTGAAGGCACTGTATGTGTTACCTTATATGCCTTATGACATACACAATTCACCACAGGACACCGGTGGGACAAACGGCTCCGGCCATGGAGCTGGGCAATAAACCGGGCCCGGACTGGGCACCGGTGGGGTAAACTGCTCCGGCCATGGAGCTGGGAAAACAACCGGGCCCGGACTGGGCACCGGTGGGGCGGACTGCTCAGGCTCAGAGGCGGAGCAGCCGGCTGGACCCGGATTGGGTACCGGTGGAGCGGACTGCTCAGGCTCAGAGGCGGAGCAGTGGCTGGACCCGGATTGGGTACCGGTGGAGCGGACTGCTCTGGCGCTGAGGCGGAGCAGATGGCTGGACCCGGATTGGGTACCGGTGGAGCGGACTGCTCTGGCGCTGAGGCGGAGCAGCCGGCTGGACCCGGATTGGGTACCGGTGGAGCGGACTGCTCTGGCACTGAGGCGGAGCAGACGGCTGGACCCGGAATGGGCACCGGTGGAGCGGACTGCTCTGGCATTGAGGCGGAGCAGACGGCTGGACCCGGAATGGGCACCGGTGGAGCGGACTGCTCAGGCACTGAGGCGGAGCAGACGGCTGGACCCGTAATGGGCACCGGTGGAGCGGACTGCTCTGGCTCTGGAGCGGAGCAGATGGCTGAACCCGGACTGGGTACTGGTGGAGCGGACTGCTCTGGCACTGAGGCGGAGCAGACGGCTGAACCCGGAATGGCTGGAGGCTCCGGGTTGCTGACCTTCGCTGGAGGTGGCGGGACGCTGACCTTCGCTGGAGGTGGCGGGACGCTGACCTTCACTGGAGGCGGCGGGACGCTGACCTTCGCTGGAGGCGGCGGGGCGCTGACCTTCGCTGGAGGTTCAGGGGCGCTGACCTTTGCTGGAGGTTCAGGGGCGCTGACCTTTGCTGGAGGTTCAGGGGCGCTGACCTTCGCTGGAGGTTCAGGGGCGCTGACCTTCGCTGGAGGTTCAGGGGCGCTGACCTTCGCTGGAGGTTCAGGGGCGCTGACCTTCGCTGGAGGTTCAGGGGCGCTGACCTTCGCTGGAGGTTCAGGGGCGCTGACCTTCGCAGGAGGTGGCGGGACGCTGACCTTCGCTGGAGGTGGCGGGACGCTGACCTTCGCTGGAGGTGGCGGGGCGCTGACCTTCGCTGGAGGTGCATGGCTGCTGACCTTCGCTGGAGGTGCATGGCTGCTGACCTTCGCTGGAGGTGCATGGCTGCTGACCTTCGCTGGAGGTGCATGGCTGCTGACCTTCGCTGGAGGTGCATGGCTGCTGACCTTCGCTGGAGGTGCATGGCTGCTGACCTTCGCTGGAGGTGCAGGGCTGCTGACCCTCGCTGGAGGTTCCGGGTCGCTCACCATCGCTGGAGGTTCCGGTCCAATCACACGCCTCGCCACGAGATTCATCTGGCGCTTGAAGTCCTCCAACGCCTGTACGACCAGCGGATCCATCTGAGTCTCCAGAGGAAGAGCATTCCAGGCTCTCCACCACCTCGTCTGCTCCTCCTCCGGGTACTCATAGAACCCCTCTGGCCGCTCCCGATCCAGATCTGTGGGCATACGAAGTGGAGTTGGTTCCTCCAGGAGCCCCCACGGGTAAAGGAACTGAAGCACGTCCTCGTTGTCATCCTCCTCCGACGAGTCCGACTCGAACCCTCCGAGGAGTTCCGTGTCCGTATACCGACGCGGGAAACTCTCTCTCTCCCTCTCTCCCCAGTCACGCTGCTTGGTCTCATACGGGTGGGTCGTTCTGTCACGATTGGGTGTTTGGAGAGACCAAGACGCAGCGCAGGGATAGTAGTTCGACATACTTTATTTGTACTAGGTAATAAGAATTACGATGCACAATACAAGACATACGACGAACTATACAAAACCGAAAAACAAACACTACAGGAAAAAACGTCACGTTCACAAAACACACTTATGAAACGGACGTAAAGAAAACACACTTACTTCACCGTGACTTTGACTTACATGATATGTAACGATAACGACCCACACCAGCGTGAGGGACAGACTCAACATATATTGGATCCCTAATTAGAGACAACGGGTAGCAGCTGCCTCTAATTAGAGATCCACCCAAACCAACAAAGAAACAGAAAAGAACGACACTGTCAGACTCTGACCATAGCTACATAGAGAAGCCTTTTGCTTCTCTATGGCCAGAGCCTGACATTTATGCATGAATGTGATGGCTCACAGTTTTGTTGTTGGCATTTCATGCCTAAATTTGCTTACTTTGCTAATGAAATAGTCATTCAAGTAATTAGCAACATCAACAAGTATTGTGATATATGAGCCATCTGATTCAATGAAGAGTTGAATTAGTCTTTCTGCCCATAATTTCATTTAAAGTATTCCAAAGCTTTATTCAATCATACGTTGTCATTTATCTTTGTTTCATAATACAATTTGATCAGTTTAGTCACATTTTTCAATTTACAGTAAGTTTGCCAATCAGATGTGCAGCCAGACTTATTCACCACTCCTTATGCCTAGTCCCTCGCAACCATACAGCTTTTAAAATCCTCAGCAATCCACAGGGCCTTAACAGTTCTAAAAGTATGCTTCTTAATAGGTGCATGCTTATCAATAACTGGAAGAAACAATTTCATAAATGCATCAAGTGCAGCATCTGGATGTTACTCATTACACAAAGCAGACCACCAAATATTTGTTGTTTCTTCAACATAGGAATCGGTACAAAAACGTATTGTATGACCTATTATACTTTTTCTAGATATGGCCACTATATTATGGTCAGTAAATCCAATGGGTATGTATTAGGGTTTAATATTTTCCCGGTATTTTACAAATGTTCCATCCTGAGAGTAAATCACTTTTCTCCCAGGTAAACCGGTAATTCTTGTCAAAACCGTAAGTGTCATTCAAATGAGCCATATATTAAATACATTTTATGAGCTCTACATTTACGACATTTAATGAGCCCAATACCAAAAAAGCCCATATGATTGTGCCATTATCCAATTCATATATGATATACAGTAGGCTACTGCACATTACGCACGGCAGAAAAACATAGAAGCCCATAGATTTAGCTAGCTACAGTGGGGAGAACAAGTATTTGATACACTGACGATTTTGCAGGTTTTCCTACTTACAAAGCATGTAGAGGTCTGTAATTTTTATCATAGGTACACTTCAACTGTGAGAGACGAAATCTAAAACAAAAATACAGAAAATCACATTGTATGATTTTTAAATAATTAATTTGCATTTTATTGCATGACATGAGTATTTGATCACCTACCAACCAGTAAGAATTCCGGCTCTCACAGACCTGTTAGTTTTTCTTTAAGAAGCCCTCCTGTTCTCCACTCATTACCTGTATTAACTGCACCTGTTTGAACTCGTTACCTGTATAAAAGACCTGTCCACACACTCAATCAAACAGACTCCAACCTCTGAACAATTGTAGACCTGCACAAGGCTGGGATGGGCTACAGGACAATAGGCAAGCAGCTTGGTGAGAAGGCAACAACTGTTGGCACAATTTTTAGAAAATGGAAGAAGTTCAAGATGACGGTCAATCTCCCTCGGTCTGGGGCACCATGCAAGATCTCACCTCGTGGGGCATCAATGATCATGAGGAAGGTGAGGGATCAGCCCAGAACTACACGGCAGGACCTGGTCAATGACCTGAAGAGAGCTGGGACCACAGTCTCAAAGAAAACCATTAGTAACACACTACGCCGTAATGGATTAAAATCCTGCAGCGCACGCAAGGTCCCCCTGCTCAAGCCAGCGCATGTCCAGGCCCGTCTGAAGTTTGCCAATGACCATCTGGATGATCCAGAGGAGGAATGGGAGAAGGTCATGTGATCTGATGAGACAAAAATAGAGCTTTTTGGTCTAAACTCCACTCGCCGTGTTTGGAGGAAGAAGAAGGAAGAGTACAACCCCAAGAACACCATCCCAACCGTGAAGCAAGGAGGTGGAAACATCATTCTTTGAGGATGCTTTTCTGCAAAGGGGACAGGACGACTGCACCGTATTGAGGGGAGGATGGATGGGGCCATGTATCGCGAGATCTTGGCCAACAACCTCCTTCCCTCAGTAAGAGCATTGAAGATGGGTTGTGGCTGGGTCTTCCAGCATGACAACGACCCGAAACACACAGCCAGGGCAACTAAGGAGTGGCTCCGTAAGAAGCATCTCAAGGTCCTGGAGTGGCCTAACCAGTCTCCAGACCTGAACCCAATAGAAAATCTTTGGAGGGAGCTGAATGTCCGTATTGCCCAGCGACAGCCCCGAAACCTGAAGGATCTGGAGAAGGTCTGTATGGAGGAGTGGGCCGAAATCCCTGCTGCAGTGTGTGCAAACCTGGTCAAGAACTACAGGAAACGTATGATCTCTGTAATTGCAAATAGATTTGGTTTCTGTACCAAATATTAAGTTCTGCTTTTCTGATGTATCAAATACAGTGGGGCAAAAAAGTATTTAGTCAGCCACCAATTGTGCAAGTTCTCCCACTTAAAAAGATGAGAGAGGCCTGTAATTTTCATCATAGGTACACTTCAACTATGAGAGACAAAATGAGAAAAAAAAATCCAGAAAATCACATTGTAAGATTTTTAATGAATTTATTTGCAAATTATGGTGGAAAATAAGTATTTGGTCAATAACAAAAGTTTCTCAATACTTTTGTTATACACCCTTTGTTGGCAATGACAGAGGTCAAACGTTTTCTGTAAGTCTTCACAAGGTTTTCACACACTGTTGCTGGTATTTTGGCCCATTCCTCCATGCAGATCTCCTCTAGAGCAGTGATGTTTCGGGGCTGTCGCTGGGCAACACAGACTTTCAACTCCCTCCAAAGATTTTCTATGGGGTTGAGATCTGGAGACTGGCTAGGCCACTCCAGGACCTTGAAATGCTTCTTACGAAGCCACTCCTTCGTTGCCCGGGCGGTGTGTTTGGGATCATTGTCATGCTGAAAGACCCAGCCACGTTTCATCTTCAATGCCCTTGCTGATGGAAGGAGGTTTTCACTCAAAATCTCACGATACATGGCCCCATTCATTCTTTCCTTTACACGGATCAGTCGTCCTGGTCCCTTTGCAGAAAAACAGCCCCAAAGCATGATGTTTCCACCCCCATGCTTCACAGTAGGTATGGTGTTCTTTGGATGCAACTCAGCATTCTTTCTCCTCCAAACACGACGAATTTAGTTTTTAACAAAAAGTTATATTTTGGTTTCATCTGACCATATGACATTCTCCCAATCCTCTTCTGGATCATCCAAATGCTCTCTAGCAAACTTCAGACGGGCCTGGACATGTACTGGCTTAAGCAGGCGGACACGTCTGGCACTGCAGGATTTGAGTCCCTGGCGGCGTAGTGTGTTACTGATGGTAGCCTTTGTTACTTTGGTCCCAGCTCTCTGCAGATCATTCACTAGGTCCCCCCGTGTGGTTCTGGGATTTTTGCTCACCGTTCTTGTGATCATTTTGACCCCACGGGGTGAGATCTTGCGTGGAGCACCAGATCGAGGGAGATTATCAGTGGTCTCGTTTGTCTTCCATTTCCTAATAATTGCTCCCACAGTTGATTTCTTCACACCAAGCTGCTTACCTATTGCAGATTCAGTCTTCCCAGCCTGGTGCAGGTCTACAATTTTGTTTCTGGTGTCCTTTGACAGCTCTTTGGTCTTGGCCATAGTGGAGTTGTTTGAGGTTGTGGCTGTTTGAGGTTGTGTGGCTGTTTGAGGTTGTGGACAGGTGTCTTTTATACTGATAACAAGTTCAAACAGGTGCCATTAATACAGGTAACGAGTGGAGGACAGAGGAGCCTCTTAAAGAAGAAGTTACAGGTCTGTGAGAGCCAGATATCTTGCTTGTTTGTAGGTGACCAAATACTTATTTTCCACCAAAATGTGCAAATAAATTCATTAAAAATCCTACAATGTGATTTTCTGGATTTTTTTTTCTCATTTTGTCTCTCATAGTTGAAGTGTACCTATGATGAAAATTACAGGCCTCTCTCATCTTTTTAAGTGGGAGAACTTGCACAATTGGTGGCTGACTAAATACTTTTTTGCCCCACTGTACTTATGTCAAGCAATAAAATGCAAATTAATTACTTAAAAATCATACAATGTGATTTTCTGGATTTTTGTTTTTGTTTTTTGTTTTTTTAGATTCCGTCTCTCACAGTTGAAGTGTACCTATGATAAAAATTACAGACTTCTACATGCCTTGTAAGTGGGAAAACCTGCAAAATCGGCAGTATTACTGTATTACTGTACAGTGTTGTATTATAGTGTATTACATGGACTGGAATTACGCACATCGTTCAAACCATGATAAAGCAGAACATGTGATTCTGGTGCAGCACATGCGGCCCACAAAGAAATTTTCAATTTTGAAAATATAATAGGGCCCGTTTGTATAATTAGTAGACTGACGCATATATACCATAACTTTCATATGATTTCCCCTAATGTTATTAGCCTACCTCCTCTTTCTCTCTCTATTGTTACTTAATTCCTTGCTCGCTTTCAGCAGTTCAATGAAATACATAATGTTAGTACACCGCTACCTTTATCATCACATAAAATGGCAAAAATTAGAATTAGGTGTACCAAAACAAGTGCATAAGGAAAAGGCATTTTTGTTTATTTTAATTGCATAACATTTTAAAAGGTTGTTTATTTTGTGTCATTTGTTAAATTGGGTAACCTTTATCTGTCAATAGTGATGAAGTGAAGATTACATATCCATCTGTCCAAATATGTAAAAAAAAAAGACAACTTTCCAGGGGGTGTACTTTTTCACATGACTGTAAATAACTGCCAAAGCCTACCGCCATTGTGCATTCGCTCTTCTTTGGAATTACCCATGAGTGCTATTGGCTGCTGTATTTAACATTCAGCAAAAAAGAGCTTGCGTCCCTCTTCGAATAGTGTATTGGTATAAGAAATGCTAAATAAAAGAATGTCCTGCAAGCTATTCTAGTCTAGCTTTTTTTAAGGAGAGGCCAGTAAAGCACAGGTGCCTGTGTATTGCACAAGAGACAGAGGCTATAAGCTTATTATACATAACCCATCATTAATTAGCTAAATACAAGGCTAATACTGCATTGAATTTATTACCTGAAAAAATGCGAGAGATTGCTCCCGTGTGCACTGATTTAAAGCAACGATATTCGAGTGACTGCAGCTGCAATAAAAATAAAACTACTCTTTAAAATTAAAAAACAAAGTGACCCCCGAAAGTCAGATGGAGATAGGTAATTTAGATGAGCATTCAGCTCCCGACTGGTGCAGTGGTCTAAGGCACTGCATCTCAGTGCTAGAGGTGTCACTTTACTTTTTATTTAACTAGGCAAGTCAGTTATGAACAAATTCTTATTCACAATGACAGCCTACCTACAGGGTCAGCCCCTGGAGCAAATTAGGGTTAAGTGCCTTGCTCAAGGACACATTGACAAGTTTTTCACCTTGTCAGCTCAGGTTTTCGAACCAGCTACCTTTCAGTTACTGGCCCAGCGCTCTTACCGCTAGGCTACCTGCCGTCACTACAAACTCTGGTTCGAATCCAGGCTGTATCACAATCTGGCCATGATTGGGAGTCCCATAGGGCAGATCACAATTGGCCCAGCATCATACTGGTTTTGCCGGGATAGGCCGTCATTGTAAATAAGAATGTGTTCTTAACTGACTTGCCTAGTTAAATAAATAAATATATAATAATAATAATAATAAATACATTTCGGTAGCATATGCAGCAGCAAATGTAGGCCTACCTGTCACAAGAAAAAAAGTTACCATAACAAGATGATAGGTCTACATGCATTGTGAAGTGATATTCCTTTCTAGGAAATGTCATTCATACAACATACTGCATGTCATATGTTCTCCTGTCACACAGAACACACATGAAGTAATCTGCAGTCAGTGAACATACAGACGACGAGACGCAAATCCCTTTTCAGGAAATGTAAATCATACAACATACAGTGTGTCACATGGCACATGTTCTATCATGACGACATTCGTTGAGTTCTCTGTGTGGTGTGTGTACAGTATATGCAGGGTGCAGACATGCCATTACTATCAAAATATGTCAGAGAGATTGAATGAACAATAAATTACTGGGTGAAAATCCATCAAGCTTGAGGTCAAGGAAAGAGAAAAGCTTTTGATTTCTACATACAGTAGCTCTAGTACTTTTTATTATTCTGTATATCACACAAATCAATCTTTTCTGACCTGTTCATACCTGCTCCTGATGTTTCAGATCGACCTAAGGGGCTAGCGTTTAGGGACTAGGCTGCTAGGGTATACAGGCTAGGCTTCTAGGGTAAAGTGGCTAGGGTTTATGGGCTAGGGCTTGATTTGGATCTCGCCTGTTCATAAAACTCATTGACGATGCCCTCGATCCACTGTAGATGCAGGTCATTTCAGTGTGTGTGTGTACATGTGTGTGAGATAGAGAGAATCTTACCTGTTCATAGAACTCATCCACGATGCCCTTGGTCCATTGTAGATGCAGGTCCTTGTGTTTCAGTGGACCGTTGATGTCAGCTAGCTTGATGCACATCTGACACACAAGCAGTCTGTCGTTCTCATTTGACCAATCAATGCCCCTAGTCACGTCATTACCCACCTATAGGAATAGAGACAAAATATGTTGCTTTATAAATACTTTATAAACATATGGTACGAGGGGACATACTGTATGAAACATTGTATCCAACACATATCTGATAAAAGATAGCAAACATGGTAGATCAGTTGCAAATAATTTCAGAAAGAATATAACATGTCATTTGGATTCCTGATTTAAAATTACATAGCTCCAACATTCCCAACATTCCCAACATTTTGGAGTCCCCCTTTAATGCCCACTATGTAGCTGTGCTGTGAAATCGGCTGAATGATTGACCTTTTGAAATTAACAATAAAGTAAATTAATTATCTTCCCCAACATTTTTATTTTTTAAATGGATTTATAATTTCTAGGTAGGCCTAATGTGCGGTGGCGTACAAGAGGCAGTAAAAGAACAGACCTCTGCTAGTGTCTTATCATGCTAATGCAGTAACCACTGAGTGCAGGAACAGCTACATCAACAACTAACTCAATAGTGGTTTTCAGAGAAAGCTTAATTTGGTTGTTAGGAATTGGAGGGGAAGGAGTGCAAAGCCAGTGTATTCAGGCGCCTTGGGGTTTGTGTGTGGGGGTAGGGTTGGGAAGTTGTGTGTGTGTGTGTGTGTGTGTGTGTGTGTGTGTGTGTGTGTGTGTGTGTGTGTGTGTGTGTGTGTGTGTGTGTGTGTTACAACAGAGCCAGCATGACAGGCACAACATTGTTTCTGTTAGCTTTGTTGCCACACACACAGACACTGAATGGGCATAGCACTGTCAGCTTTGATGGCAGGCCAGCACTCTGTTGTTTAAACTGGCAGTGCCTAACCACCCACCACCAGCAGTGCTTTAATACAGCACAGTGGAAAGACTCAGCCCCACAAATGATCGCAGCAGAATTCAGTCCGCAAATATGATTTCCTGAAATGCTGTGGGGGTTCGGGGGAGTCTGAGTATTCTTATGGGTTAGTCAGTAATGAGAGTTGTCATGACTTGCCTTCATGGGCTGAGGATCAAAGATGCCTGCTAGGCAAAGGTTTGAACCCAAACCCCCCCCCCCTCCTGGGGGCCAGTTTTATGACAGTTGTAAATACCTTGCAGAAATCCTCTTCCTTACCATGCAGAAAGAGGAAGAAAGGAACTCTTCGGGAACAAAAGGATTTCTTCCTGCCAAAACCCCAACATGAAACAATATTTCTAACATAAAGAATGTGGGAAATGGTCAGTTGGGACTTTACTTTTGTAAAGATAACAATGTGATTGTAGTCTTCTAAATGAAAATTGTTTTCCATAGTAACTTATGCTCAGTCAGTGGCCACGCCCCAAGTGAGCACAGACACTGGGTCGGTATGAGGAAACGCCCCCTTTTCTACCCAAGTATAAAAACCCCTCATGACGTAATTTACATCAGACCAGAGAACGAGGACTTGCTCCACACATTGAAATGGTAAATCTCTATGCGACCAGCCAAAATACAGCATAAGCTGAGTATGGCAAAATGGTTTAAAACTACCAAAGGACAAGACCAGAGAATGTGAGGCCGTGGTCCACACATTGAAATGGTCAAACTCTGCAACTATCGATCACTACAGAAGAAGAAGTAAATTCTAGACCGTAGCCTTTCTCAGTCTGCAGCTGAAAATGTGCGTAATCCAGGAGGAGAATACTGACAACCGCTGAATTATTTTAACAGATCAACTCTATGAACTACAGGGTGCGCTGAAGTATCCATTCTAACAACCACTACAACCAGAAACTCTACCAAGGACATTGTGATCTCTAGTGGACAATACAGTGCATATACCAAGGAATTACGATGTTCAGAATGAGACGGAATAATAATAATAATAATACATTAGTAAGTGACTTATCATAGATATGAAAATATCTTATGAGAGTTTAATTAGTAATTAGATAGTAACTCTTTAAACACATTTTTCCGTGGTGCCCCAGCTTACTGATGAGTTAATTGTTAATTTAATCATGTAATCGATTAAATATCGACAAAGTCAAATTAGTATATTTAATGTCCAGAAATGTTCTAGCACACAATACCCGTTCCTTAAAAAGTAATTTGGTACTAAGCCTTTAAAAACAATCCACTGGGCAAAAACTGATTGAATCAACATTGTTTCAACGTGATTTTGTCAATGTGGAATCTATGTGGAAAATACATAGCATTTGCAAAAAGTAATCATTGTAAAATGTTATTTTTTATTTATTTGATTTAGTCCTATTCTTTAACTTAGATTTTTGGTTGAGATGAAGAAGTGAATCCAACATATCAATTGTTAATTTGTAGACAAAATGGATATTCAATTGTGTTTGGTTGTCAACACAACCAAATATCAACATTTGAAGGAGATGTATCTTCTCCTTGCATAGTTCCATCAGTACAACAAGCTTAGTTTGTCTTTAATTCCAGTTTGTCCACAAATTAATAATTGATACTGTCTGTTGGATTCACGTCTCCATCTCAACCAAAAATCTAAGTTAAAGAATAGGACTAAATGAAATAAAACTTTAGTTTTTAGGTTGAAATAGGGATGTGAATACAACACATCAATTATTAATTTGTAGATGAACTTGAATTAAAGCCAGGGGCACACAATATACATCTTCAAATGTTTATATTTGGTTGTGTTGACAACCAAACACAAATCAAAATCACTTTTGCAATACAGTAAATAGCCTATTAACTAATTATATAGTCTTCAAGTAAACCAAAATGTTAAATAATTGGACTAAGCCAGTAGCTCAGATGAAACTATAAAAGCAATAGATATGCCTACATGTCCTTTAAATGTTTGTGTTTGGTTGTTTTGTCAACCAAACACAATTCAATATTACTAGTAGAATACAGTAAATATCTTAAAATTAAGTTCTTACAAATGAATGTACCAATATTTATTCAACCTTAAAATGAGTATTCACAACCATGGCCACTTTGAGATTTCTGTAACTATACAGTTTGAGTCAAAAGTTTGGACACTCCCACTAGTTCTGAACTTTTCTATTTACGTAGTTTCTACAGATTGTAAATTAAAGATAAACCTTTTTGCTAACAGTTTTATTATATTATTGATCGATTGACTATGACTTCTCAAATCACCCAGTATTGCTATCTTCAGCATTAGCGCCGGGTAAAATGTTGGTAATTCTTCAGCCATTCCTGGACCTGTGACCAAAAACAAGCTACATATGGACAGTAGCAAAATTAATGATCTAATGACTGTCTCTTCGCAGCAAAATCTGCAGAGCTGGTAAGGTTGTATCCCCCAATCTGGCGTCGTTTTGCATATCAGTTCATAAAACATGTGCCATGGAATCGGTCATCAAAAATCTCTTTACAACAATTTTCCAATCCAAGTTTTTTTCAATATTCGCCTAAAATGACATACCCAAATCTAACTTCCTGTAGATCAGGACCTGAAGCAAGGATATGCATACTCTTGATATATTTTGAAAGGAAACACTTTGAAGTTTGTGGAAATTTGAAATTAGTGTAGGAGAATATAACACATTAGATCTGGTAAAAGATAATACAAAACAAAAAAACATGAGTTTTCAATTATTTTTTTTGTTGCATAAACTTTGAAATGCAAGAGAAAGGCCAGATAGTGATGTAGGATTCTAGATGTAATTTAGATGTTGTCCATCAGATGGCAGCAGTTTGTGTTCAAAGTTTCCGACTGATCCAGTGAAGAATTACATCACTACACAATACATTGTATCAAGTCTTCCAGGAGTTTTCCCTAATGTCCCGAATTGGTTTTCAAGTACATAACTACAGAGAACATACAAAAATGCTATGGTAATACAACATTTAAGTTTGCACACTCCCAGGAATGTCTTTTATTTTTTTATTTTTTATGATTTTTTTTATTTTGTATGATTTGTTAAATTGGGTAACCTTTCTGTCAATAGTGTTGAAGTGAAGATTACTTAACCATATCTCCAAATATGTAAGAACTTTCCAGGGGTTCTACTTACTTTTTCACATGACTGTAAGACATGTCTATGTCCCAGACAGTTGGCTGTTGTTTACAACACCATTCTAGTCACATATTGCGCAGCAACCGTCCTGTATAAGGGACACCGATCACGTAGAGGTTAATGCAGGGCCAACAGACAAATTCCTTACTTTTTCCCCCTTACACTTGACTCTTCCATTTTTGCAGTAATGCTGCAATTAGTTGGTTGTAATTTTGGGTAGAGCAGACATTTCCATATATTTCTGTTAGCTCTATGTGTCACATACAGTGGGGAGAACAAGTATTTGATACACTGCCGATTTTGCAGGTTTTCCTACTTACAAAGCATGTAGATGTCTGTAATTTTTATCATAGGTACACTTCAACTGTGAGAGACGGAATCTAAAACAAAAATCCAGAAAATCACATTGTATGATTTTTAAATAATTAATTTGCATTTTCTTGCATGACATAAGTATTTGATCACCTACCAACCAGTAAGAATTCCGGCTCTCACAGACCTGTTAGTTTTTCTTTAAGAAGCCCTCCTGTTCTCCACTCATTACCTGTATTAACTGCACCTGTTTGAACTCGTTACCTGTATAAAAGACACCTGTCCACACACTCAATCAAACAGACTCCAACCTCTCCACAATGGCCAAGACCAGAGAGCTGTGTAAGGACATCAGGGATAAAATTGTAGACCTGCACAAGGCTGGGATGGGCTACAGGACAATAGGCAAGCAGCTTGGTGAGAAGGCAACAACTGTTGGCGCAATTAATAGAAAATGGAAGAAGTTCAAGATGACGGTCAATCTCCCTCGGTCTGGGGAACCATGCAAGATCTCACCTCGTGGGGCATCAATGATCATGAGGAAGGTGAGGGATCAGCCCAGAACTACACGGCAGGACCTGGTCAATGACCTGAAGAGAGCTGGGACCACAGTCTCAAAGAAAACCATTAGTAACACACTACGCCGTCATGGATTAAAATCCTGCAGCGCACGCAAGGTCCCCCTGCTCAAGCCAGCGCATGTCCAGGCCCGTCTGAAGTTTGCCATTGACCATCTGGATGATCCAGAGGAGGAATGGGAGAAGGTCATGTGGTCTGATGAGACAAAAATTGAGCTTTTTGGTCTAAACTCCACTCGCCGTGTTTGGAGGAAGAAGAAGGATGAGTACAACCCCAAGAACACCCTCCCAACCGTGAAGCATGGAGGTGGAAACATCATTCTTGGGGGATGCCTTTCTGCAAAGGGGACAGGATGACTGCACCGTATTGAGGGGAGGATGGATGGGGCCATGTATCGCGAGATCTTGGCCAACAACCTCCTTCCCTCAGTAAGAGCATTGAAGATGGGTCGTGGCTGGGTCTTCCAGCATGACAACAACCCGAAACACACAGCCAGGGCAATTAAGGAGTGGCTCCGTAAGAAGCATCTCAAGGTCCTGGAGTGGCCTAGCCAGTCTCCAGACCTGAACCCAATAGAAAATCTTTGGAGAGAGCTGAAAGTCCGTATTGCCCAGCGACAGCCCCGAAACCTGAAGGATCTGGAGAAGGTCTGTATGGAGGAGTGGGCCAAAATCCTTGCTGCAGTGTGTGCAAACCTGGTCAAGAACTACAGGAAACATATGATCTCTGTAATTGCAAACAAAGGTTTCTGTACCAAATATTAAGTTCTGCTTTTCTGATGTATCAAATACTTATGTCATGCAATAAAATGCAAATTAATTATTAAAAATCATACAATGTGATTTTATGGATTTTTGTTTTAGATTCCGTCACTCACAGTTGAAGAGTACCAATGATAAAAATTACAGACTTCTACATGCTTTGTAAGTGGGAAAACCTGCAAAATCGGCAGTGTATCAATTACTTGTTCTCCCCACTGTATGTGACTCACCACCTGGATTCGGTCTTATGTAGAAAAGTTTGAACTTCTGATTTTTACATTGGATAAAAGTAGTGACCCAGAGCTACAGAATGGTATATCATACACTGTATTTGAGGAAACAATGGTAAAGTAATTATGCTTTGAAAGTTGATCAACTTGTAAACTCACTTTTGAGAAAAAGGTATTTCAATGTTTTTGTACTACTATTGGAAAGCCCTTCTTTGTCTACACCCATTCAGCATTGTTCACACCCTCTTAAGCCTTAACCCCACCCATCTCTTTAAGTGTTGATCCGAGCGTTCTGTACTAACTTGCCAGCTACTTCCAGGCGCTTTGTTGCCGACGTTTACTGACATCGGTCATATTCAACGGGTGTTGAGCATTCATAAATTCATCAGTTATTCTGTGCTCTGGCACACTAAGACGACAGTCTTTTGTTAAGAAATGTAGCTGGATAGCTAGCTAGGTAAACAATGAATCCCAACGCATGACGTAACATTAGTTAGCGAGCCAGCCAGCTAACGTTAGCTAGCTAACAGTACAACGTAACTTGAAATGAAAATAGAAATGCATAATATCTGAAAATGTAGCTAGTTAGACTATCTTACCCGTGGTCTGAAATCGGAGTAGATAGCCAGAACCAATTTACCAGCTAGAACATCTAACAGTTGCAGTGAAATTCTATTGAAATGGATACTTGCATTGTGAAGTCTTTTGTTAAGACATGCAGCTAACTAGCTAAACAATGGACCATAATCACAACTCATGACCTTACTACCCTGCATGAATCTGCAGGTAGCTAACCAACCAGGTTCAATGGCTATAACTAGTCAAGCAAATGTGTCTGAGATATGAATAAGATACACATAACGTAACTTGCTTACAGTACACTTCAAATGAAACCACTCTCTGTCAAAATTAGAAACGTATAATATTTGAAAATTTAGCTAGCTAGACTATCTTAACCGTATACATCATGGTTGGACGAGTCTCCTGTCTGATGCAATGCATGGTTGTCCTTAGTTTGAAGATGTAATCCAGACAGGTGGTTTTTTTTCTCCATCTCCTTAGCTATCATACTCAAAGTCCACTTATTTCAAAACTAGGTCCTCCAGAAAGTGGAGAGCATACACAACATTAGCTAACGTTAGCCACTGTACACTTTAACTTGACATTAGGTTTATGCAGTTTTACTGCAATACATTTTTATAGCCGCGTTCCACACGATTACCTAGACATACTGAACAAGCCCAATAGACAGACGCGTGCAGACCAATCCTGTGTATTTGTGGCTGAACCGACTAGGCTCATAATTTAACTTTATTCGTATTTACAGATGGCATACATGTTTGTTATTAAGGCACATGAAAGTTCACATGTTTGAGAAGGCATTTCTTCCAAAAAACGCATTTTGATAAAAATGTTTTACCTTCAAAAGGCTCTCTTGTGAAGTCGGGACTTGCTACATACGCCTAGCTTCCTGAATCGGGTCACATATACATGTCTTATATGGGCAGAAAGCTTAAATTAAATCAAATTGTATTTGTCATGTGCGTCGCATACAACAGGTGTAGACATTACAGTGAAATGCTTACTTACAAGCCCTAACCAACAATGCAGTTTTTAAATAAAATAAGTGTTAGTTAAACAATAGATAAGTAAAGAAATATAAGCAGTAAAATAACTAAAAATAACAGTAGCAAGGCTATATACAGGTGGTACAAGTACCGGTACAGGTGGTACCGGTATTGTTAATCTAACTGCAGTGTCCAATTTTAGTAGCTATTATTGCAAACAAATACCACGCTATTGATTGAGGATAGTTCACAACAAAAAACTTTTATAACTGCGACAGGTTTGATACACTTACATCTGAAGGTAAATAATGTACTTACATTCAGTAATCTTGCACTGGTTTGTCATTCTGAGGGTCCCAGAGATAAAATACAGCATAGTTTTGATTGATAAAATACATTTTAATATCCTAAAACATCCATGATGCATGCACGATTGATGTTGTATTTCCACTCGTTCAACTTGCAAAGAAAGAAATCTGTTGTCATGGTCACAGTTAGACAGGACCCGAGGCGCAGAGCTGTGGTTCAAAAACATTCCTTTATTAAGGTAAGAATAATCTCAAAACCAACAAAAGGCAAGACGGCGACCATGAACAGGCGTGCACAAAAAGGAACACACACAAAAACCCACAAACACAGGTGGGAATACTGAACTTAAATAGTCTCCCCAATTAGAGGCAATGTGGCGCAGCTGCCTCTAATTGGGGACCAATTCCAAACAGAACATAAGGAATTCCAGAGAGGTCTCTGGACACTAAACCTGAAAACCCTAAAGGTTTCCGGAGACCTCAATCCTCCGGAGTGGGCACCAGTGGAGCGGACTGCTCCGGCACTGGAGTGGGGCTGACGACCGGTCCCGGATTGGGCACCGGTGGAGTGGACTGTTCCGGCACTGGAGCGGGGCTGACGACCGGTACTGGCGCTACCAAGCTGGGGACACGCACTGGAGCTACCGGGCTAGGTACCAGCACTGGCGCTACCGGGCTAGGAACCAGCACTGGCGCTACCGGGCTAGGAACCGGCACTGTCGCTAGCAGGCTAGGGACCAGCGCTGTCGCTAGCGGGCTAGGAACCGGCGCTGACGCTACCGGGCTAGGAACCGGCGCTGGCGCTACCGGGCTAGGAACCGGCGCTGGCGCTACCGGGCTAGGAACCGGCACTGGCGCTACCGGGCTAGGAACCGGCACTGGAGCTACCGGGCTGTGGACCGTACCTGGAGGCTACGGGCTGTGGCCGTACCTGAAGGTTCCGGGCTGTACCTGGAGGCTCTGGGCTGTGGGCCGTACCTGGAGGCTCCGGGCTGTACCTAGAGGCTCTGGGCTGTGGGCCGGCACTGGAGGCACTGGGCTGGGCACACGCACTGGAGGTTGGGTGTGGGGAGCCGCACACGGCTTACCGGGCTGGGAAGGCGCACCGGAGGTCTGGTGCGTGGGGCCGACACTGGAGGCACCGGGCTGGGCGCACGCACTGGAGGTCGGGTGTGGGAAGCCGGGACAGGGCTTACCCGGCTAAGAACCGGCGCTGGAGGTACTGGGCTAAGAACCGGCGTGGGAGGTACCGAGCTGAGAACCGGCCCAGGAGCCTCGGGAAGTGAAGCCGGCAGTCGTTCGGACCACATCCTCTTGCGGTCCTCGAAGTCGGCCTCGTCCTCCCTTAGGCTGGTTCCTGCTCCTGGGCTGGGAGGTCTCAGCTCCAGCCAAGCCCTCCGCCACCTCCCCTGTTCCTCCAGGGGCCTGTCAAAAAAACTCCCCCAGTCGTCCTCCCTCCTCTGCCAATCTCGGGTCTGCAGGGGCTCATCCATGAGCCCCCACGAGTTGGGGAACAGGAGCACCTCGTCGTCATCGTCCGACACCTGGGTGTACTCCTGCTCCCATGGCTGTAGGGGCTTCTCCATGAGCCCCCACGAGTGTAGTGGCCGGGGCTCCTCCTTTTCCTACCCTGACCACCCCCATAGCCCTGCCTCTTCTACCACTGACGTGGCCCCCGTCGACGTCCTCGCTGCTCTGGGATCCAACCTTCTCCCAGAGCTAAACAGTGGAGGAACTCCTCTGGGGAATTCCTCCTCTGTCAAACCCTGCTCAGTCCCAGGGTGGTGGGTCAAAGCTTACTGGATGATAACTTGTTTTTAACTAGGACAAAATAATTTATGACATACTTTGTCTGAAATAACATAGGTACAGCAGATCCCCTTATTGTATGTGATACTTTTAAATGTGCCTTTAGAGGCCATGCAATTCAGAAATAAACGAAATAAATTGAAGGACTAACAGTATAGATAGATAGCTAGAAAGATCCAGTGTAATATATTATACAAATAAAGCAAACTGGATGGAATATGCACCAAATTTTGAAAGAGGAATAAAGTATTTTAAGCATATGTTTTTGTTTCAGTCTCCTCCATCTCCACTAACCGAAACGAATTGTCTGTACAGAAAGACTAATGTGAAGGCCAAATTACAGAGGAGGAACTTCTTGATGCTATCAAAGCCTTTAAGTCTGGGAAAACTCCAGGGCTGGATGGCATACCAGTGGAGGTATACCAAACTTTTTTTGATATACTCAGGGGACTACTATTAGCATGTTTTAACCACTCCTATATAAATGGTAGATTATCGGACACTCAACAAGAAGGTCTGATTTCATTATTACTGAAACAGGATCCAAGCGGTACATATAAAGATTGGAGGCCTCTTACACATTTACATTTTAGTGATTTAACAAATTGGTGCATTCAACTTCTCGATCACAGTAAGTAAATTTCTTTAAACAAGCAGCTGTGAGCAAAGTCAGTGCTATCAGGGACAACCACATCTCGATCACAATAAGTACATTTCTTTAAACAAGCAACTGTGAGGAGTTTTATTTTTATGGGGGAGAGGGGCGGGGGGGGGGTAGAAAGATTACTGTTATACTATTCCAGGTATTCCTTAAAGAGGTAGGGTTTCAAGTGTCTCCGGAAGGTGGTCAGTGACTCCGCTGTCCTGACCTGGAGGAGCTTGTTCCACCATTGGTGTGCCAAAGCAGCGAATAGCGTAGTGTGTGATCAGAGCCTGGAGGTAAGTAGGCGCCGGTCCCCTAACAGTAGTAGATGCAAGCTTCAACTGGAAGCCAGTGGAGTGTGCGGAGGAGCGGGTTGACATGAGAGAACTTGGAAAGTTGAAACACCAGCGTTCTGGATAAGTTGTAGGGGTTTAATGGCGCAGGCAGGGAGCCCAGCCAACAGCGAGTTGCAGTAATCCAGACGGGAGATTACAAGTGCCTGGATTAGGATCTGTGCCGCTTTCCTTGTAAGGTAGGGTCGTACTCTGTGAATATGAACCTGCAGGATCAGGTTACCCCTTTGATGTTAGCAGAGAACGACAGGGTGTTGTCCAGGGTCACACCAAGGTTCTTTGCACTCTGGGAGGAGGACACAATGGAGTTTTCAACCGTGATATGACAGAGCCAAGTGACTTGGTGTATAGAGAGAATAGGAGAGGGCCTAGAACAGCCTGGGGGACACCAGTGGTGAGAGCACGTGGTGTGGAGACAAATTCTCGCCACACCACCTGATAGGAGCAACCTGTCAGGTAGGACGCAATCCAAGAGTGTGCAGCACCGGAGATGCCCAACTCTGAGTGGGTGGAGAGGAGGATCTGATGGTTCACAGTATCAAAGGCAGCAGATAGGTCTAAAAGGATAAGAGCAGAGGAGCAAGAGTTAGATTGGCAGTATGGAAAGCCTCTGTGACACAGAGAAGAGCAGTCTCAGTTGAATGACCAGTCTTGAAACCTGACTGGTTAGGATCAAAAAGGTAATTCAGAGAGAGATGGAGAGTTGGTTAGAGACGGCACGCTCAAAAGTTTTGGAGAGAAAAGAAAGAAGGGATACTGGTCTGTAGTTGTTGACATCGGATGGATCGAGTGTAGGTTTTTTGAGGAGGGGTGCAACTCTCGACCTCTTGAAGACAGAAGGGACACAGCCAGTGGTCAAGGATGAGTTGATGAGCAAGTTGAGGTAAGGGAGAAGGTCTAGAGATGATAGGAGGGGATAGGGTCAAGAGGGCAGGTTGTTGGGCGGCCGACAGTCACAAGTCGCAAGAGAGAGAGGGGAGAAAGAAGTCAAAGGATAGGGTAGGGCAGTGTGAGCAGGACCAGTGGTGTCAATAGGCTTAGTAAATGAGGATCGGATGTCGTCAACCTTCTTTTCAAAATGGTTGACAAAGTCATCCATAGAGAGGTAGGAGGGAGGGGGAGGAGGAGGAGGATTCAGCAGGGAGGAGAAGGTGGGAAAAAGCTTCCTAGAGTTAGAGGCCGAGGCTTGACATTTAGAGTGGTAGAAAGTAAGTTTTAGCAGCAGAAACAGAGGAAGAAAAAGTAAGTGAAAAGGAGAAAGTGAAAAGATGACAGGTCCACAGGGAGTTTAGTTTTCCTCCATTTTCGCTTGGCTGCCCGGAGCCCTGTTTTGTGAGCTCGCAATGAGTAGTCTAGCCATGGAGCAGGATGGGAGGACCGAGCCAGCCGGGAGGATAGGGGACATAGAGAGTCAAAAGATGCAGAAAGGTTGGAGAGGAGAGAGTAGCGGGAGAGAGAGAGCTAAGGTTTCGACGGCGCATTATCATCTGAGTTGGGGCAGAGTGAGTAGTGTTGGAGGAGAGCGAGAGAGAAAAGGATACAAAGTAGTGGTTGGAGACTTGGAGGGGAGTTCCAGTGAGATTAGTAGAAGAACAGCATCTAGTAAAGATGAGGTCAAGCGTATTTCCTGCCTTGTGAGTAGGGGGGGGCGATGAGAGTGTGAGGTCAAAAGAGGAAAGGAGTGGAAAGAAGGAGGCAGAGAGAAATGAGTCAAAGGCAGATGTCGGGAGGTTAAAGTCACCCAGAACTGTGAGGGGTGAGCCATCATCAGGAAATGAACATATCAAGGCGTCAAGCTCATTGATGAACTCTCCAAGGGAACCTGGAGGGCTATAAATGACAAGGTTGTTAAGTTTGAATGGGCTAGTGACTGTGACAGCATGGAATTCAAATAAGGATATAGACAGATGAGTCGGGGAAAAGAGAGAATGTCCACTTGGGAGAGATTAGAATTCCTGTGCCACCGCCACGCTGACCAGATGCTCTCGGTGTATGCGAGAACACATGATCAGACGAGGAAAGAGCAGTAGTTGTAGCAGTGTTTTCTGTGGTAATCCATGTTTCCGTCAGCGCCAAGAAGTCAAGGGACTGGAGGGCAGCATAGGCTGAGATGAACTCTGCCTTTTTGGCCGCAGAACGGCAGTTCCAGAGGCTGCCGGAGACCTGGAACTCCACGTGGGGCCGTGTGCGCAGGGACCACCAGATTAGAGTGGTTGCAGCCACGCGGTGTGAAGCTTTGTATGGCCTGTGCAGAGAGGAGAGAACAGGGATAAACATACACATAGTTGACAGGCTACAGAAAAGGCTACAATAATGCAAAAGAAATCGGAATAAAATTAACTAAACATATGGGCAAGCGAGAGAGCGTGGCCTCCCTAACTTACCTTCCTCGACTAACTCCTGCAGAACAGTCTTTTTATCAGGGACAGTCTTCGTTTTGGGGACGTCTGCCGCAAACAGCTGCCGTAGAACAACTCGGCAGAACTGTCTTTGTTTCAGGGACAGTCTTCGTTTTGGGGACATCTACCGCGAACAGCTGCTGCTGAACCACATCAGTGGAAAGCGGCGGGCTCTGGTGGCATCAGCCCAAGGGTGCTTAGGGTCTGTGCTGACCTTTTGTGTGGAATACTCAAGCGACCCTTCAGCCTGAGCCTGGAAAGGGTCCCTGTGCTGTGGAAAACATCCTGCCTCGTCCCTGTGCCCAAGAAGGCATACCCCACTGTCCTGAGTGACTTCAGACCTGTAGCGCTAACATCCCACATCATGAAGACCCTGGAAAGGTTAGTCCTCGCTCACCTCAGACCCCTGGTGTGTACATCACTGGACCCCCTGCAGTTTGCATACCAGCGCAACATCGGGGTGCATGATGCAATCATCTACCTTGATGCAGCTACAGAGCTGTGTGTCAGAACGGGCAGTGAGCAACACAGGGGCCCCCCAGGGAACGGTCCTGTCCCCCTTCCTGTTCACCCTCTACACCTCAGACTCAGATATAACTCTGAAACATGCCACCTACAGAAGTTCTCGGATGTTCTCGCAATTGTAGGGTGCATCAGGGGTGGGCAGGGGGAGGAGTACAGGAGCACAATCAATTACTTTGTGGTGTGGTGTGAGCAGAACCACCTTCAGCTCAACATCAGCAAAACAAAGGAGATGGTGGTGGACTTCAGGAGAACCAAGGCCCAACTGACTGCAGTCCCTATACAGGGGATGGATGTGGAAATGGTTGGGTCATACAAGTTCCTGGGAGTCCATATGGACAACAGGCTGGAATGGGCTGGTAACACCGGGGCCCTGTACAAAAAGGGCCAGAGCCGACTCTACTTTCTGAGGAGGCTCAGGTCCTTCAACGTGTGCAGTAAACTACTGCATACTTTGTACCAGTCTGTGGCCAGTGCCATCTTTTTTGCAGTGATGTGCTGGGGCGCCAACATAAAGGCCGGTGATGTTTCTCGGGTAAATAAGCTGATCAGGAAGGATAGCTCTCTTCTGGGGATTAGCCTTGACACTCTAGAGGAGGTGACGGAGAGACGGATCCTGGCCAAACTGTTGGCCATCATCGACAACTTCACCCACCCTCTGCATGCCATGGTTATGATGCAGAGGAGCACTTTCAGTCACAGACTGATCCCACCACGGTGTGCCAGAGAGCGCTACAGGAGGTCCTTCCTGCCGGCGACTATTAGACTATTTAATGCTTCATCGGGATGCCGTGCCGTCGGCAACATAGAGCTGGAACTGTTGGGGTGTTAGGATCTAGTTTAATAATTAGGCATCCATCCGTGAGTAACTCTGATCTGTAATCACTCATTCACTCAGGACTTATTAATTCAGGACGGTATATGCATATTCATGTACAGTTGTTATATCATATCACGTGCAATATTGTAAGTAATTCTTGGACTGAACTTACGTAGTCATTCACTCAGGACTTCTTGTATTTTTATACTTTTTCATACTGCCACACTATGTATCATGTATCGTGTACCTGTCTTTTGTGTATAGTTTCATTCTGGCATTTTGCACCTGCCTGGTGTTTTTTCGTAGCTGCTTGGGAAGACATTTCCCCTCTGGGATCAATAAAGTATCTATCTGACCGAATGATGCTCATAGAAGTCTCTAAGAACCCCAGGGTAGCATCAATGGATCTACAGGCCTCTCTTGCCACAATCAATGTCGAATTGCATGGGTACACTGTCAGAAAGAGACTGCACAAACTTGGCCTACATGGGAGGTCAGGAAGGAAGAAGCCTCTGCTCTCAGAAAATAATATCAAGACACAACTGACTTTACCCATGATGTTACCCTAGAAGTTCTTAGACTTCTATGTGCATCATTCGGTCAGCTCTTGGGCTGACCGAATGATGCACATAGAAGTCTAAGGACTTTACCCATGATGTTACCCTAGACGTTCTTAGACTTCTATGTGCATCATTCGGTCAGCTCTTGGGCTGACTACCTGTCCTAGGTAGTTTGCCAGTGTGTTGTGTTACCACACACCCATATAGTTAACACCAAACCAGACCAATTGTCTTATCTTAAGTTTCTCTCTGTTTTCTAATCATTTGCACTTGCTTTGGAACACCTAATTCTACTTTTAGCCATTTTATGTGATGGTAAAGGTAGGTGTGTACTAACTTTTTCCCCATAAGGAAAATGAATTTTTGTTTATTTTAAATGCATAACATTTTCAGATAATTTTTTTTTGTCATTTGTTACATTGTGTAACCTTTATCTGTCAATAGCGTTGAAGTGAAGATTACAAATACAACTTTCCAAGGGGTGTACTTACTTCATCACATGACTGTATATCAATCTTAAAACTCATTTTTCACACTCCACAGATTTCATGTTAACAAACATGGCAAGTCGGTTAGGACATCTACTGTGCATGACACAAGTAATTCTTCCAACAATTGTTTACAGACAGATTATTTCACTTATAATTCACTATATCACAATTCCAGTGGGTCAGAAGTTTACATACACTAAGTTGACTGTGCCTTTAAACAGCTTGGAAAATTCCAGAGAATTGTCATGGCTCTAGAAGCTTCTGATAGGCTAACTGACATCATTTGGAGGTGTACCTGTGGATGTATTTCAAGGCCTACCTTCAAACACAGTGCCTCTTTGCTCGACATCGTGGGAAAATCAAAAGAAATCAGCCAAGACCTCTGAAATAAAATGGTAAACCTCCACAAGTCTGGTTCATCCTTGGGAGCAATTTCCAAACGCCTGAAGGTACCACGTTCATCTGTACAAGCAATAGTATGCAAGTATAAACACCATGGAACCATGTTGCCGTCATACCGTTCAGGAAAGAGACGCGTTCTGTCTCCTAGAGATGAATGTACTTTGGTGTTTGAAAAGTGCAAATCAATCCCAGAACAACAGCAAAGGACCTTGTGAAGATGCTGGAGGAAACAGGTACAAAAGTATTTATATCCACAGTAAAGCGAGTCCTATATCGACATAACCTGAAAGGCCACTCAGCAAGGAAGAAGCCACTGCTCCAAAACCGCCTTAAAAAAGCCAGACTACGATTTCCAACTGCTCATGGGGACAAATGTCCTCTGGTCTGATGAAACAAAAATAGAACTGTTTGGCCATAATGACCATCGTTATGTTTGGAAGAAAAAGGGAGAGGCTTTACAAGCTGAAGAACACCATCCCAACCGTGAAGCACGGGCGTGGCAGCATCATGTTGTGGGGGTGCTTTGCTGCAGGAGGGAGTGGGGCACTTGAGAAAATAGATGGCATCATCAGGAAGGAAAAATATGTGGATATATTGAAGCAACATCTCAAGACATCAGTCAGGAAGTTAAAGCTTGGTCGCAAATGGGTCTTCCAAATGGACAATGACCCCAAAATTCCCCAAACTTATTGTGGGAAGCTTGTGGATTGCTACCCAAAACGTTTGACCCAAGTTAAAGAATTTAAAGGCAATGCTACCAAATACTAATTGAGTGTATCATTCTCTTTACTAATATTCTGACATTTATTTTTATTTATTTTTTATTTCACCTTTATTTAACCAGGTAGGTCAGTTGAGAACAAGTTCTCATTTGCAACTGCGACCTGGCCAAGACAAAGCAAAGCAGTGCGACAAATAACAACACAGAGTTACACATTAAACAAACAGTCAAAAAACACAATAGAAAATCTATAAACAGAGTGCAAAATGTAGTGCAAAAATGCAGTAAGGTTGGGAGGTAGGACAATAAATAGACTATAGAGTAGAAATAAATTACAGAATTATCATCATTAACACAGGAATGAAGGATGTGCAAATTATGATGTGCAAATAGAGATACTGGAGTGCAAGATTAGTGAAAAATAAACAAAAATAAATATGGGGATGAGGTAGTAGTGTGGGCTATTTACAGAAGGGCTATATACAGGTGCAGCGATCGATAAGCAGCTTTGACAGCTGATGCTTAAAGGTATTGAGGGAGATGGGAACCTCTAGCTTCAATGATTTTTGCAATTCGTTCCAGTCATTGGCAGCAGCGAACTGGAAGGAATGGCGGCCAAAGGAGGTGTTGGCTTTGGGGGTGACCAGTGAGATATACCTGCTGGAGCGCATGCTACGGGTGGGTGTTGCTATGGTGACCAGTGAGCTGAGATAGGGCGGGGATTTACCTAATAAAGACTTATAGATGACCTGGAGCCAGTGGGTTTGGCGACGAATGTATAGTGAAGGCCAGCCAACGAGAGACATAAAATAAAGTGGTGATCCTAACTGACCTAAGACAGGGAATTGTTACTAGGATTTAATGTCAGGAATTGTGAAAAACTGAGTTTAAATGTATTTGGCTAAGGTGTATGTAAACTTCCGACTTCAACTGTATGGTGGATACAATCTTCCCAGCTCTGCAGATTTAGCTGTGAGGCAGTCATCAGATCATTTTTTTTTGGTATTGTCCATATGTAGCTCGTTTTTGGTTTGAATTGCAACATTTACCTAGAGCTAACACTGCATATAGCAATACTAGGTGACTTGAAAAGTCATAGTCAATCGATAATATAATTATTATTTTAGCAAAACATTTTATCTTTTTGGTGGAAACTATGAGAATAGAAATGTTCCGTACTTTTGTGAAGCATCACAGCACAGTTGAATAGTGGGACTAATAACAACAAGATAAATGTACAACATACAGGGTCTGTAAAATGTATATAGGTTCAGAACTATTGTGAAATAGCACAGTTACAAATATATGGCAAATAGAAATCAAACTCAGGACTAAAAACAAACAAAATATACTATTGTAAAATACATTGTCTGTAAAATGTGTATAGTATGTATAAGCTGGAAGGACAAGCTAAAATGCTATTGTTTATTAGTTTACTCCAATTGGGAGAGCGGTGGTAGGGTTTGCGGGAATAATAAAGGAAGGTATATTTTATTTTAAAAGTGTATGTGTATATATGTATATTTGTATGTTTGTATACACTACCGTTCAAAAGTTTGTGGTCACTTAGACAATTCCTTGTTTTTGAAAGAAAAGCCCATTTTTTGTCCATTAAAAGAACATAAAATTGATCAGAAATACAGTGTAGACATTGTAAAAATGCAATTATGTTAGCACAGCTGAAAACTGTTGTGCTGATTAAAGAAGCAATAAAACTGGCCTTCTTTAGACTAGTTGAGTATCTGAGGCATCAGCATTCGTGGGTTCGATTACAGGCTCAAAATGGCCAGAAACAATTAACTTTCTTCTGAAACTCGTCAGTTTGTTCTGAGAAATGAAGGCTATTCCATGCGAGAAATTGCCGAGAAACTGAAGATCTCATACAGCGATGTGTACTACTCCCTTCACAGAACAGCGCAAACTGTCTCTAACCAGAATAGAGTGGGAGGCCACGGTGCACAACTGAGTACATTAGATTGTCTAGTTTGAGAAACAGATGCCTTAAAAGTCCTCAACTGGCAGCTTCATTAAATAGTACCCGCAAAACACCAGTCCCAACGTCAACAGTGAAGAGGCGACTCCGGGATGCTGGCCTTTTAGGCAGAGTTGCAAAGAAAAAGCTACAGTGGGGAGAACAAGTATTTGATACACTGCCGATTTTGCAGGTTTTCCCACTTACAAAGCATGTAGAAGTCTGTAATTTTTATCATAGGTACTCTTCAACTGTGAGTGACGGAATCTAAAACAAAAATCCAGAAAATCACATTGTATGATTTTAAAGTAATTAATTTGCATTTTATTGCATGACATAAGTATTTGATACATCAGAAAAGCAGAACTTAATATTTGGTACAGAAACCTTTGTTTGCAATTACAGAGATCATACGTTTCCTGTAGTTCTTGACCAGGTTTGCACACACTGCAGCAGGGATTTTGGCCCACTCCTCCATACAGACCTTCTCCAGATCCTTCAGGTTTCGGGGCTGTCGCTGGGCAATACAGACTTTCAGCTCCCTCCAAAGATTTTCTATTGGGTTCAGATCTGGAGACTGGCTAGGCCACTCCAGGACCTTGAGATGCTTCTTACGGAGCCACTCCTTAGTTGCCCTGGCTGTGTGTTTCGGGTCGTTGTCATGCTGGAAGACCCAGCCACGACCCATCTTCAATGCTCTTACTGAGGGAAGGAGGTTGTTGGCCAAGATCTTGCGATACATGGCCCCATCCATCCTCCCCTCAATACGGTGCAGTCGTCCTGTCCCCTTTGCAGAAAAGCATCCCCAAAGAATGATGTTTCCACCTCCATGCTTCACGGTTGGGATGGTGTTCTTGGGGTTGTACTCATCCTTCTTCTTCCTCCAAACACGGCGAGTGGAGTTTAGACCAAAAAGCTCAATTTTTGTCTCATCAGACCACATGACCTTCTCCCATTCCTCCTCTGGATCATCCAGATGGTCATTGGCAAACTTCAGACGGGCCTGGACATGCGCTGGCTTGAGCAGGGGAACCTTGTGTGCGCTGCAGGATTTTAATCCATGACGGCATAGTGTGTTACTAATGGTTTTCTTTGAGACTGTGGTCCCAGCTCTCTTCAGGTCGTTGACCAGGTCCTGCCGTGTAGTTCTGGGCTGATCCCTCACCTTCCTCATGATCATTGATGCTCCACGAGGTGAGATCTTGCATGGTGCCCCAGACCGAGGGAGATTGACCGTCATCTTGAACTTCTTCCATTTTCTAATAATTGCGCCAACAGTTGTTGCCTTCTCACCAAGCTGCTTGCCTATTGTCCTGTAGCCCATCCCAGCCTTGTGCAGGTCAGAACAGGAGGGCTTCTTAAAGAAAAACTAACAGGTCTATGAGAGCCGGAATTCTTACTGGTTGGTAGGTGATCAAATACTTATGTCATGCAATAAAATGCAAATTAATTATTTAAAAATCATACAATGTGATTTTCTGGATTTTTGTTTTAGATTCCGTCTCTCACAGTTGAAGTGTACCTATGATAAAAATTACAGACCTCTACATGCTTTGTAAGTAGGAAAACCTGCAGAATCGGCAGTGTATCAAATACTTGTTCTCCCCACTGTATATCTCAGACTGACCAATAAAAAGAAAAGACTAAGATTGGCAAAAGAACAGACGCTGGACAGAGGAAGATATGGCTTTTTCTTTGCAACTCTGCCTAGAAGGCCAGCATCCCAGAGTCGTCTCTTCACTGTTGACGTTGAGACTTGTGTATTTAGGGTCGTTGTCCTATTGGACAGTGAATCTTCTCCCCAGTCTGAGGTACTGGGCGGTCAGAAAAAGATTTTCATCAAGGATCTCTCGGTACGTTGCTCCGTTCATCTTTGACTCGATCCTGACAAGTCCCTGCCGCTGAAAAACATCCCCACAGCATGATGCTGCCAAAACCATGCTTCACCATAGGGATTGTGACAGGTTTCCTCCAGACATGATGCATTCAGGCATTCAGACCAAAGAGTTCAATATTGGTTTCATCATGGTCTGAGAGGCTTCCGTCTGGCCACTCTACCACAAAGGCCTGATTGGTGGAGTGCTGCAGGAACTCTAGAGCTCTGTCAGAGTGACCATCGGGTTATTGCTCACCTCCCTGACCAAGGCCCTTCTCCCCCGATTGCTCAGTTTGGCCGGGCGACCAGCTCTACGAAGAGTCTTGGTGGTTCCAAACTTCTTTCATTTAATAATGATTTCTTGGGGACCTTCAATGCTGCAGAAATGTTTTGGTACCCTTACCCAGATCTGTGCCTCGACACAATCCTGTCTCAAAGCTTTACGTACAATTCCAACAACCCCATGGCTTGGGTTTTGCTCTGATATGTACTGTCAACGGTGACAAATGTGACATGCACCTTATACAGCGGGTGAAATAAGTATTGAACACGTCACCATTTTTCTCAGTAAATATATTTCCAAAGGTGCTATTGACATGAAATGTTCACCAGATTTTGGTGACAACCCAAGTAATCCATACATACAAAGAAACCAAAACAAATAAGTTCAGAAATTAGGTTATGTGTAATAATGTGAAATGACACATTGAAAAAGTATTGAACACATGAAGAAAGGGAGGTGCAAAAAAGGCATGGAAAGCCAAGACAACAGCTGAAAACTATCAGTAATTAAAAAGCAATCCAGCCCCCTGTGATAAAGAAATTTGTATGTTTAATGTTAATGACTAAGATGTTTCACCCTGAGACTGTGTATTGAGTGAGATGTATTAGAAATTACAAGATTATGATTCTAAAAATGTGGGAACATAGACAAGGTTCAGACAAGGTTAGAATGTTACCATTTGGTAAATGAGTCAGGATGTGGTTAAGATGAACAAAGGGGGAGATAGACCATTTGTGAAGGCTGTTGGGCTTGCAGGAGATTAGCCATACAAGTTTACCATCCTCATCAATCTGAGTGGGGGTCTTGTCCCTGAGGTGGGTAAACATTAGCAACTGAGGGATGTCTTTGAGGGGGGTGACCTGAGATAACAGGATAGGGTCTTTGAAGGCAGATCCTGAGAACTTGCAGGCCATGAAACAGGGTGGAGACTTTGCTGACTGGATTTTATAAAAGGCTTTGTATTTTTTCTTTCTGGGGAACGTTCTCTGAATAAAACCTGACCATTGTAAAGCTGGAGCTCTCTCTGTATTATTTAAACAAACTGAAGAATTTACAACCTTCAGGATACAGATAGAGTTAAAAAGTTCATTTAGAACATTGGAATAGAAATTCAGGTGACACCTGTCAGTGCAAATTAATATCAGCTGGTTCAGTCCCAACTGATGGCGTACAAAAAGGTCTCATTGCCAAGTTGTCACACAAGAAACATCTCATGATGGGTAAAAGCAAAGAGCTGTCTCAAGACATTCGCAACCTAATTGTTGCAAAACATAATGATGGCATTGGTTATAGGCACATTTCTAAGCTTCTGAATGTTCCAGTGAGCACTGTTGGGGCCATAATACGGAAGTGGAAAGACAATCATTTCACCATAAATTTGCCTCGACCAGGTGCTCCTCGCAAGATTTCTGACAGAGGAGTGAAAAGAATAATCAGAAGAGTTGTCCAAGAGCCAAGGACCACTTGTGGAGAACTTAAAAAAGACCTGCAATTAGCAGGTACTGTTGTCTCAAAGAAAACAGTAAGTAATGCACTCCACCGCCATGGCCTGTATGCACGCTCACCACGCAAGACTCCATTGCTGAAAAAAAAGCATGTTGAAGCTCGTTTAAAGTTTGCGGCACAACATTTGGAAAAGCCAGTGAAATACTGGGAGAATATAGTGTGGTCAGATGAGAGCAAAATTGAACTGTTTGGATGTCATAATACACACCATGTTTGGAGGAGAAATGGCACTGCACATCACCCTAAAAACACCATACCAACAGTGAAGTTTGGAGGTGGGAACATCATGGTGTGGGGCTGCTTTTCAGCAAATGGTACTGGCAAACTTCACATAATTGAAGGCAGGATGAATGGGCAAATTTACAGAGACATTCTTGACAAAAATCTGCTGCCATCTACCAGGATGATGAAACGAGGGTGGACATTTCAGCAAGACAATGATCCCAAACACATAGCCAAGGAAACTCTCAATTGGTTTCAAAGAAAGAAAATAAAGCTGCTAGAATGGCCCAGACAATCACCTGACTTAAATCCCATTGAAAATCTATGGAATGAACTGAAGATCAAGATTCATAGAAGAGACCCACGGAACCTTCAAGATTTGAAGACTGTTTGTGTGGAAGAATGGGCCAAAATCACATCAGAGCAATGCATGCGACTAGTTTCTCCATACAGGAGGCGTCTTGAAGCTGTCATTACCAACAAAGGCTTTTGTACAAAGTATTAAATAAATATCAGTAAGTGTGTTCAATACTTTTTCCCTGTGTCATTTCACATTATTACACATAAATTAATTTCTGAACTTATTTGTTTTGGTTTCTTTGTATGTATGGATTACTTGGGTTGTTACCAACATCTGGTGAAACATTCATGTCAATAGCACCTTTGGAAATATATTTACTGAGAAAAATGGTGACGTGTTCAATACTTATTTCACCCGCTGTATAGGCAGATGTGTGCCTTTCCAAATCATGTCCAATCAATTGAATTTAGCACAGGTGGACTCCAATCAAGTTGTAGAAACATCTCAAGGATGATCAATGGAATCAAATTTGGAAAAGGTCAATGGGGTCTGAATACTTTCCGAAGTCACTGTATCTGTACTGTTAGTCCTTCCATTTCCTTTGTTATTATGACCAAAATCACTTTTGTTTTAGATATGAGTACTGAATTGCATGGCCTCTAAAGGCACATTTAAAACTTTCCGCTGGAGTTGTAGGCAAACTCATGGAAAACAGAAAAGAAAACGCTGCACACTGCTGCTCATGCTCCCAGGTGATATTTATTTATAACAACATACACTACCTGTCAAAGGTTTTAGAACATCTACTCATTCAGGTTTTTCTTTATTTTTTACTATTTTCTACATTGTAGAATAATAGTGAAGACCTCAACTGAAATAACACATATGGAATCATGTAATAACCAAAAAATTGTTAAACAAATCAAAATATATTTTATATTTGAGATTCTTGCCTTGATGACAGCTTTGCACACTCTTGGCATTCTCTCAACTAGCTTCACCTGGAATGCTTTTCCAAGAGTATCAAAGGAGTTCCTACATATGCTGAGCACTTGTTGGCTGCATTTCCTACTAAGGCCAAACCAGATGGGATGGCGTATCACTGCAGAATACTGTGGTAGCCAAGCTGGTTAAGTTTGTGATTTATTTAGAATTCAAGGCAGACAGTTTCACCAGCAAAGCACCCTCACACCATAACACCTCCTCCTCCATGCTTTACGTTGGGAAATACACATGCAGAGATAATCCGTTCATCCACACCGCGTCTCACAAAGACACGGCAATTGGATACAAAATTAAGATTCCAAATTTACACCTGTCTAATGTCCATTGCTCATGTTTTTTGGCCCAAGCAAGTCTCTTCTTATTATTGGTGTCCTTTAGTAGTGGTTTCTTTGCAGCAATTTCACCATGAAGGCCTGATTCACACAGTCTAATCTGAACAGTTGATGTTTAGATGTCTGTTACTTGAACTCTGTTAAGCATTTATTTGGGCTATAATTTCTGAGGCTGGTAACTCTAATGAACTTATCCTCTGCAGCAGCGGTAACTCTAGGTCTTCCATTCCTGTGGCAGTCCACATGAGAGCCAGTTTAATCATAACGCTTGATGGTTTTTGTGACTGCACTTGAATAAACTTTCAAAGTTCTTGACATTTCACTACACAACTGATTGGCTCAAACGCATTAAGAATGAATTCCACCAATTAACTTTTAAGAAGGCACACCTGTTAACTAAAATTCATTCCAGGTGACTACCTCATGTAGCTGGTTGAGAGAATGCCAAGAGTGTACAAAGCTGTCATCAAGGCAAAGGGTGGCTATTTGAAAAATCTCAAATATAACATTTATTTAGATTTGTTTAACACTTTTATGGTTACTACTTGATTCCAAATGTGTTATTTTATGAGTTTTGATCACTATACAATGTAGAAAATAGTAAAAATAAAGAAAAATTCTTGAATGAGTAGGTGTTCTAAAACCTTTTACCGGTAGTGTACATATACAATACGGAGATACAATTAGGGGATCTGCTATAGCTATGTTATGTTGAACAAAGTCCGTTTTAAATTAATCTGTCCTAGATATCATCCAATAGGCTTTGATTAAATGTTGAATATCCTCGCCCACGTGGTGTTTCATCAGGGTGTTTCAGTAGGCTAAACTAGCTAGCTGCATTTGCTAGCTAAGTAAGTGAAACAAAGTTATAACGAAATAAAATAATAAAATCATTCTATATTTTTCTCTTGCTTCTCCTTCATTTTGTAATAAATTATTTTTTTCAAAACTGTTCATCTATTGACTTTCTCTCTCTTTGAGTCAACTACTCACCACATTTTATACACTGTAGTGCTATCTAGCTGTAGTTTATGCTTTCAGTACTAGATTAATTATCTGATCCTTTGATTGGGTGGACAACATGTCAGTTCATGATGCAAGAGCTCAGATAGGCTGGAGGATGTCCTCCGGAAGTTGTCATAATTACTGTGTAAGTCTATGGAAGGGGGTGAGGAGGACGGAAAGCTAGCTGTCCTCCAGCTACACCATGGTGTTACCCTACATAATGGTGTTGAGGCTACTGTAGACCATCTTTGCAAAATAGTGTATTTTAATACATTTTTGGTGACGTGATTATATTTAGTATAGTTTTATCTAAAAATAATAACTTTTTAAATGTTTCACAATTTACATTTTTATGAAATTCACTGAGGATGGTCCTCCCCTTCCTCCTCTGAGGAGCCTCGACTGGTGTCCACCCCAAAGTGCTGCATGTCATGATGACAGATACCTGTCTCGATCAATGAGTGAGAAGACTTTAAATAGAATCGATGGCGGCACACATATTGTTGGAATACTTTAAGGAGCGAAAAAAGTATTATTTTAATAACGGAGCATTTTCTAAATTCAAACTGACCCCCTGCACCTGGACACGGACATTTTATGAGACCCTGTTTCCCCGAGTCGAGGACGAAGACGGCATCGCTAAGGTTGATAAAAAATGAGCTGTGCTACACCAAACAGTACCTATCCTGTAACTCCCAGCAAGGCATACCAAAAATATTTGTTAAATCACATTATCTGGTGTCACAATCTGTAGTTAAGAGAACTCAGCAGATAAGGGGATAGGTGGTCATGATGAAATTGCCATTGCAAAGAAACATAAAGTACATTTAAAGAATACTTGTAAAGCTGTGGGAGGAGTTTTGTCATAATCAAACTGCCATAGTATCAGTCAAAATACCCATAAAACCTAGCGGTCAAAAAGGGAAATGGTTCCAATCGTTTTTCCAACGTTCATTTTTCCCCATAGGGGATTTTTTGAAACACATAAAATAAGGGCTGTGTTTCGTGTAAGCTTTCCCTGGTGTGACGTTTTGATAACCGTGTAAATCTCTCTCAGACAAGATTACTTTTATCAATATATTCACCTGGGGTCGGAAACTTTCCAGTAAATTTCCAGAACTTTTCCATGGGAAGTTAAGTCCTGGAATTTGGGGAATTTTGCTTAAATCCATAAAAAAAGTTAGCTTATAACAGTGAACCTTTTTTGTGAGATACACATAAGGCAATTCTAGGTCTTGTGGCATATTTTGGTTAAGCTATCGCCAATTCAATGGAATTGCTACCCTCTGCATGCACAGTGCATTCTTCCATCACATGTACAGCTGATTCTTGCACACTAATGAGATGCTATTGAGCCCACACTACTACACTGTCTGAGCCAAGGACTACAATACTGGGTGGGGTGAATATATTTTCTATGACATGCATGAATTTTTGTTAACTAGTAAATAGTAGCCTACAGCAAAGTGTGTTTAAATCATTTATAACTTGTTAACAATTTCTGCTAGTTAGTTTTTGCTACCGTGTGGGTTTTAGCTTGATTGAGCCTGCTAACTGAGAAATGTTAATTCACCTGTTTCCATACATTTATTTTAAAACATTTATCTTACAAAGGAGTTGTTTAATCTAACTGCTTAACTATTTATCTGTACATGGAATTGTATGTGTTTTTTTTTTACTCATTGTTTTCTAATCTTTACAGGAAAATGCCACGGGCACAATCTGATGTGTGGAGACATTTCACTGCAGCTGATGTAGAAGGAAAAGATGTGTACATTTGCAAATACTGTGCCAAATCATATGTGAAGAATGCAACAAAGATGCAGAATCATCTGGCCAAGTGCATAAAGTTCTCTCAGCATTCACAACAAGCAACCTCTGACAAAAGTCCCTCTACTTCTATTCGAGGTGAAAATGATGAATCAGACAACTTATCGATAGCAACACCTAATGGTCCTCAATGGAGGAATGTAGTCAGAGAAATACTGATGAATGTCTTGCTTGAGCTGTGTATGCGACTGGTTCACCTCTGATGCTCACAGGCAATGTGTATTGGAAGAGATTTCTGAATGCCACAGTGTACATGTTGGACCCCAAGTATGCTAGCAAGAGCATCCTGTCTGGTGCCTTATCAGAGAGTAAATATTTTGATAAAAGTTACCTTGTCCGAGAGAGATTTACATGGTTATCAAAAAAAGAATGGCGGAAAAACGATTGGAACCATTTCCCTGTTTGACCGCTTGGTTCCCTTTCGAGGGAACTCGAACTGCGTTGAACGACACTTTGGGGAGAACGCCCCTCAGTGTAGCGCCTCTGAAGCATGAATGAATCTAAGCCAATCTTGATTGGTGTTGTGTCATGACGTAACGTGTGTCGGCATAAGCGGAAGCTACAAAAGGACGTCGGCACACAAACAGTGTTAGCTTTTTGTTCTTTAGCAAGCGCTCTCTGTCGTGTGTGTCTTATTTGGTGTTGTCTGTCAGTCACAAAATATATATTATGGCGAGTCAGAGCTACAAGCGGTGTGTGCATCCCTGCCCTCGTTACATCACGGGTGGGGACACACACCAATTGTGTGTGCACTGTTTGGGAGCGCAGCTCTCGAGGGGGCTGCTTGCACGGATTGTGAAGCTTTATCGATCCGAGTGCTGCGCTCCCGCCTGGCTATCTTTGATGATGATGGCCAGGCTCGCGAACCCTGTGGTGCGGGTCCCGTGTCCGTTGAGGAGGCACTCGCAAATGGATCTGACAGGGGATCCTGAGACTGCCGAGGCACTTTCTCAGGAATCCTCTGCCAGTTCCGATGTTCTCCCGCCTCGTGCGGAAGCCCGCCCCGCGGCTTCTTCCTCACGAGAGGAGAACCCGATGCTCGAGCTGTCTGCTTCCGAGGAAGCGGACGTGCTCAGCATCGAGGGCGGGGACTATGGAGATGACTCGCCAATCCATGTCCATATGAGGAGCTGGTGGAGGTTGTCTTGTTTAAATATTAGTTGGCTACGTGAAAGGCAGGAAGTGAAAAATAAAAGGAAGTTGGATGAGCCCTTCCTGCAGCACAGAGAGCAGCCTCAGCACCGGGGTCTGCCATTTTTTCCCGATTTACACAACGAGTTGTCTAAATCGTGGAACACACCATATACATCTCGCTTGTCCAACCCCCCTATCCATGATTATAGTAACATCAGAGGGACCAGAGATAATGGCTACGGGATGATGCCTCGGCTGGAAGAGCCTTTGGCTAGTTATCTTTCACACAACATTGCGTCATCCCTGAAGACCCCGGTGCTGCCCACCAAACCCTGCCGTGATACATCTAATTTGGTGGGCAGGACTGCGGGTCGGGCTGGTGCCAGTCTGCACACTATGGCGGTGCTGCAGGCTTACCAGGCCGATATTTATGAGGGCGAGGGACCAACACCTGATGATATAGCCGAATTACGTAGGGCTGTCGACTTGTCTCTCCGTGTCACCAAGGAAACGGCCCGCGCTATCGGCCGTTCTATGGCAGCTATGGTGGTCACGGAGAGACACCTCTGGCTGAATTTATTGGGCATCAAGGAGAAAGACAGGGCTTTCCTCCTTGATGCCCCGATTTCGCCTTCTGGCTTGTTCGGCGACTCCGTTAACACAGTCGTCGACAGGTTTCAGGAGGCAAAAAAACAGTCGGCAGCCTTTAAGCAATATCACCCTCGCCGCTCAAAACCGAAGAAGTCTGCCCCCCAGTGGGCAGCCGCAGCCATCCGCCAGCTCCTCCGGCCGTAGACAGGCACAAAGAGAGAGCGTTGCATCTAGAGCCCCCCCTCAAGCAGCTTGGGGGCATAGACGGTGCTCTCAGCCGAAGCCTCAGCAGAAGCAGGGCGACTTGAGGGCCGTCCTGCAGGCGAAAAAGGCTTCGGCAAAGAGATCCTAACCAACGTAGGATCTCTGCGGGCTGCCCCACTCGTGGCGGAGCGATCGAGGTCGCCTCCTCCGCGGAGCCCGCAGGAAATCGATGTCGACTTCCCGCCGTCAAGTGCGCTTCGGGACGCATCGGTTTCCAGCGAACGCACGCAGCACTGTCCGCCCCACAGGCCTGCGGCCAGGCAGTGCTCGCGTCCGCACACCGAGAATAGTTTTCGATCAAACCCTGCCGGAGAGCTGCCTCAGGGGGTCGAGAACGAATCTCGAACGATACCCGAAGGTACCGAGAGGCTGGTTCCCTTGGTAAAATATTTCAATGCATGGAAAAATCTAACAAATATTTCTCCTTGGGCCCTGCGCACTATTCAAAAGGGGTACAGGCTGCAGTTCGGTTTCCGCCCACCAAAATTCAGCGGGGTGGTCTGGACTGTAGTCGACCCAGAGCAGGGTCGGGTATTGGAACAAGAAGTAAACTCTCTGCTGATAAAGGAGGCTATAGAGCATATCCCTCCACCGGACAGGGAGTCCGGGTTTTACAGCCGCTACTTCATAGTTCCCAAGAAGGATGGGGGGTTGCGTCCAATAATAGATCTCAGGCACTTGAATCGGTCTCTGAGGAGGTTCAGGTTCAAGAGGCTCACTATTCCCATCATCGTGAACCAAATTCAATCCGAGGATTGGTTTGTCACGATAGATCTGAAGGACGCATACTTCCACATATCCATCCTTCCATCTCACAGGAAGTTATTTCGGGGGCGAAGCGTACCAATATCAGGTTCTTCCGTTCGGCCTAGCTCTCTCCCCTCGCACATTTACCAAATGCATGGATGCAGCTCTAGCACCGCTGAGGCTTCAGGGTATCAGGGTGCTCAACTATATCGACGACTGGCTTATTATGGCCCAGCCACAAGAGCTGGCAGTTCGGCATCGAGATGTCGATCTTGCCCACATCAAGAGCCTGGGGTTGAGACTCAACACGAAAAAAAGCGTGTTGGAACCAGCCCAGAGAACCACGTTCCTGGGAGTGGTGTGGGACTCGGTCACGATGCGGGCACAATTGTCTCCCGCACAGATCGAGTCCATCCTGGCCACGGTGTCCAGGATAAAACTAGGCCAAGCCATCACTGTGAAACATTTTCAGAGAGTGTTAGGGCTCATGGCAGCAGCGTCCAACGTCATTCCATTCGGCCTGCTGCACATGAGGGCCCTGCAGTGGTGGTTGAAAACCAAGGGGTTTTCCCCGAAGGGGAACCACTGCCGCATGATCAGGGTTACGCGCAGATGCCTTCGTTCACTATCTATGTGGAAGAAAACTTGGTTTCTGTCCCAAGGTCCCGTGTTGGGAGCGTCATGTCGCCGGAAAGCCGTTTCGACAGACGCCTCCCTCACGGGCTGGGGTGCGGTCATGGACGGCCGCTTTATGAGAGGCCAGTGGCAGGACCATCATTCTTCCTGGCACATCAATTGCCTGGAAATGTTGGCGGTGTTCCGAGCTCTGAGGAGTTTCCTGCCAGACCTCAAAGGTCATCATGTCCTTGTGAGGTCAGACAATATGTCAGTGGTGGCCTATATAAATCATCAGGGGGGGTCTGAGGTCCCGCCCTCTATGCAGACTGGTGCATCAGATCCTCCTGTGGTCCCAGGGGAGACTGTTGTCTCTCAGAGCAGCATACATCCCAGGGGATCAAAGTCAGGGAGCAGAGGTGGTGGAGTCAATATGTCAGAGGTTCGGCCCAGTGGAAGTGGATCTGTTCGCGTCTCGAGAGACGACGCACTGTCCACTGTGGTTCTCCCTCACACATCCAGCCCCACTGGGGTTGGATGCCATGGTGCAGACGTGGCCGGGAGTTCTTCAGATCGCTCTGCTCCCGGGAGTTCTAGAGAGGGTCCGTCGCGTCGGGATCAGTTTACTGATGGTAGCCCCGTTGTGGCCGGCCCGAGTATGGTTCTCAGACATAATATCGCTCCTGGACGGCCCTCCATGGGAGATTCCCATCAGGAGGGACCTGCTGACACAGGCAGAGGGCTCAATATTTCACCCTCGGCCGGAACTATGGAAACTGTGGGTCTGGCCCCTGAGGGGGCACAATACCGAGAGGCTGGCCTGTCAGCAGGAGTAGTAGAGACCATACTCAGCTCTAGAGCTCCCTCCACGAGGAAATTGTACGGCCTAAAATGGAATGCTTTCACCGTATGGTGTAGAGAGCGTGAGGTGGATCCAGTTAACTGCCCGGTGGCTTCAGTTCTGGAGTTCCTCCAAGATCGCTTCTCGGCTGGTCTTACCCCGTCCACACTCAAGGTGTACGTGGCTGCCATTGCGGCTTTCCACGCTCCTCTGTGTGATGGGCCTCTGGGGAGACATCAGTTGGTCGTACGTTTCCTCCGTGGGGCTTGGAGGATGAGACCTGCGGCTCGTACCAGAGTTCCCACGTGGGACCTGGCAGTGGTTCTCAAAGGGCTGGTCGAGGCCCCCTTCGGGTGAGGCCAAGAACCTTTCTCTAAATGTAGCTTTTTTCTTGGCTATTACTTCTCTGAGGAGAGTAGGAGATCTTCAGGCGCTCTCGATATCCCAGGGGTGCCTGGAGTTTGCTCCAGGCAACATTAAAGCTATCCTGCATCCCAGGCCAGGCTATGTGCCTAAGGTGCCATCTAATGTGGCACGGCCTACGGTTCTGCAGGCGTTTCATGTTCCACCCCACGTGACGGCAGATGAAGAGAGACTTAATTTGCTCTGCCCTGTCAGAGCTCTCAAAATATATATTCAGAGGTCCTCTTCATGGCGGAAGTCAGACCAGTTGCTAGTGTGTTTCGGGTCGCCCAAGAAGGGGCTTCCAGCTTCCAAGCAGACCATTAGCAACTGGATTGTTCAAGCTATATCTATGGCCTATCAGGTGCGCAGTTTGCCTTCACCTTTGGCCGTGAGGGCTCATTCAACCAGAGGCAGGGCGTCCTACAGAGCCCTCCTTTCAGGGGCCCCGATCCAAGAAGTGTGCGATGCAGCAGGATGGGCCACCCCTCATACTTTCATTAGATTTTATAGCCTGGACATTCCATCTACGCCTGGCACTCTTGTGCTCTCGTCCTAAGTGTGCCTGTGCGCAGCTTCACACTGGGACAGGCAGGGCTCGTTGTGGCATAGTGGGTACTCGTTCCCTCAAAGTGTCGTTCGACGCAGTTCGAGTTCCCTCGAAAGGGAACGTCTCGGGTTACGACTGTAACCCTTGATCCCTGAGAAAGGGAACGAGAACTGCGTCCCTTCGCCACGCCTTCCCCTGCCTGGAGCGCTTGCTTCATTACAGAAGCTAACTCTGTTTGTGTGCCGACGTCCTTTTGTAGCTTCCGCTTATGCCGTCACACGTTCCGTCATGACGCCACACCAATCAAGATTGGCTTAGTTTCATTCATGCTTCAGAGGCGCTACACTGAGGGGCGTTCCCCCCCAAAGTGTCGTTCGACGCAGTTCTCGTTCCCTTTCTCAGGGAACAAGGGTTACAGTCGTAACCCGAGACGTTTTATGGGTATCATGACACCTCCACTGTGGGGCTCCATGCAGCTCCTCATGAGTCATCTGCTTGAAATCCAGCATAATGTCTAATCCCTCGAGACGGATACAGTTCACGGGATGCAGTTGTAAATTGTTGTACTATTGTTTCTCCTCACTGTTTGCTGGTAAACTTAGCTTTAGGTGGCTGGTTGTAACATTGTAGCTTGCCATATCTACGACTAAAAAGATAGAGGTACAAAAGATCTCAGATTGTAAAACCACTTCTATTTTTTGAAAATAGATATGGCTACCGGTAGTTGTTTAGCTAGCTAATTTAGCAAACAGAAAGATTATTCAATTTCCCCCACTGTAACACAGTAGTATATTAGCCAGCAGATACACTAACATTAGCTAGGTGGCTTGCAGGAAAAATAACTTACTTAGCAATGTATTTGTCATCTGCCTTCTTGGTGTTGGCATCGGCTGTAACTGAGCCTCAAACATGCGTTAAATCCAACTCTTTGTTTAGAATTGTCTTCGCTATATTCTGGTTAAAACATGTATGGTTGAATGTCACCAAGTAGCTAATAGATGCTCCATCGTCAAATTCGTGTTGATGAGAGGAATCACTTGAAGCCACTGTGTCTGGTCAGTTCTTTCAGTTTTCAAAAAAGCCCGCCCAACAAATGTTGTAGTCTTTCAGAGACTAGAAAAAAATGATCTGCTTGTATATTTAGCAATGAATCATCCGATAGGAACATCACTGAAAGATGTCCAATGGCTCTATCGAACAAGGACAACCATATCTACTCCCCAAATAATGTATAGTGCGATCAATATAACATAGAGCCTTCACAAAACGCCACAAAGCTGGACTACATACATTTTTGTATGACCTGCCTTCCTGCTGGGAAATGATGTGTGAAACACATCGCACTGTCCTAGAAATGCCTCAGACATGATGAAAACAAGCCCAGATTCCCCCAGGGTGAAAGTCACCTTTAATCAAATCGATACCCAAACTATTTGTGAGTCGTTTCAGGAAACTAGGCGGGTCACTACTTCACAGGAGAGCCATTTGAACGTAAAAATAAATAAAAAAATATATATATGTTTTTTGGCAGAAATGCCTTCTTGAACATGTGAACTTTCATGTGCCTTATTAACAAACGTGTATGTCATCTGTAAATATGAATAACATTGTTAAATTACAAGCTTAGTTGGTTAATCCACAGAAAAAGACAGCAACCTTCCCACTAGCCATTATTGGCTGAGATAATGAGTGGGCTGGACATGCCGAGAGAGGAGAGAGGATTGGTCTGCCATATAGCACACTTCTGTTTATTTTAGCTGGTCAATATGTGTAGGTAATTCTGTCTAACACTGCTTTTTTATGTATCGTGTAGTGGAGCTGCATAAGTGTTGCTCTCCAATTACGTTTTGAAATCAGTGGAATTTGAGTATGATAGCTAGATAGAGAAAACACCTGTCTCCAGATTACATCTTCAAACTAACATGATGTATACGGGTAAGATAGTCTAGCTAGCTACATTTTCAGATATTATAAGTTTCTAATTTTTACATAAAGTGCTTTCATTGCAAGTTAAAGTGTACTGTTAGCTTGCTAGCTAACATTATCTGGCTGGCTCACTAGCTAACATTAAGTGTATGATCTTATTATTCGTATCTCAGAGCCATTTGCTTGCTACATTAGACCTGGTTGGTTAGCTAACTGCAGATTCATGCAGGGTAGTAAAGTCATGAGTTGGGAGTATGGTTAATTGTTTAACTAGCTAGCTAATGTTAGCTGGCTGGCTTGCAAGCTAAGGTTACGTGTATGATCTTATTATTCATATCTCAGAGACATTTGCTTGACTAGTTAGAGCCTAATGTTAGCTAGCTAACATTTAACCTGGTTGGCTAGCAAGCTAGCCAATGTTAGCCAGTTAGCTTGGGTGCTTGACTGCCGTTGTGAGGTCAGAGCGCTCGGATTAACCCTACTCATCGGCGAGAGCGTCAAGGGTGCGTTCTGAGCGCTACGAGAGCGAAATGAGATGGGTGGAGATAAAGCTTAAGAGGGTGTAAACGATGCTGAATGGCTGTAGACAAAGAATTATATACCTATTTGTAGCTCTGTGTCTCTGCTTTTTTCTAATGTACAAAACACAATACCCCATAATGACAAAGCAAGAACAGGTTTTTAGAACTTTTTTGAAAATGTATGCACAAAACCCCTCCGGAAATATAACATTTACATAAGTATTCAGACCACTTTACTCAGTACTGTGTTGAAGAACCTTTGGAAGTGATTACAACCTCAATTCTTGGCACATCTGTATTTGGGGAGTTTGTCCCATTCTTCTCTGCAGATCCTCTAAAGCTCTGTCAGGTTGGATGGGGAGCGTCGCGGCACAGCTATTTTCAGGTCTCTCCAGAGATGTTCGATTGGGTTTAAGTCCGGGATCTGGCTGGACCACTCAAGAAGATTCAGAGACTTGTCCTGAAGCCACTGATTCATTGTCTTGGCTGTGTGCTTAGGGTCATTGTCCCGTTGGAAGGTAAACCTTCACCCCAGTCTGAGGTCCTGAGCGCACTGGAAAAGGTTTTCTCTCTTTACTTTGCTCCGTTCATCTTTCCCTCGATCCTGACTAGTCTCCCAGTCCTTGCTGCTGAAGAACATCCCCACAGCATGATGCTGCCACCACCTTGCTTCAACGCAGGTCATTCAAGCCATAAAGTTTAATATTGGTTTTATCAGAAAATCTTGTTTCTCATGGTCTAATAGTCCTTTAAGTGCCTTTTAGTGAGGAGTGACTTCCGTAATGCCTGATTGGTGGAGTGCTGCAGAGATGGCTGTCCTTCTGGAAGGTTCTCCCATCTCCACAGAGGAACTCTGGAGCTCTTTCCGAGTGACCCTCAGGTTCTTGGTCACCTCCCTGAACAAGGCCCTTCCAGCCCGATTAGTCAGTTTGGCCGGGCCAGCTCTAGGAATTGTCCTGGTGGTTCCAAACTTCTTCCATTTAAGAATGATGGAAGCCACTGTGTTCTTGGGGACCTTCAATGCTGCAGAATTTTGGTACCCTTCCTAAGATCTGTGCCTCAACACAATCCTGTCTCGGAGCTCTACGGACAATTCCTTCAACCCCATGGCTTGGTTTTTGCTCTGACATGCACTTTCAACTATGGGACCTTGTATACACAGGTGTGTGCCTTTCCAAATCATGTCCAATCAATTTAATTTACCACAGGTTGACTCAAATCAAGTTGTAGAAACATCTCAAGGATGATCAATGGAAACGGGATGCAACTGAGCTCAATTTCGAGTCTCATATTAAAGGGCTTGTAAACTTATCTAAATAATGTATCTGTTTAAAAATATATATATATATATTTGTCATTATGGGTATTCTGTGTAGATTGATGAGGAACATTTTTATTTAATCAATTTTAGAATAAAAAGTGAAGGGTCTGAATACTTCTGAATGCACTGTATATATAAGCTAAATTACCTCAACTACCTTGTACTGCTGCACATTGACTTGGTACCAGTACTGCTTGTGTATAGCCTCGTTATTATTATTTGTTACTACTTTCCATTTTACATTTTTATATATTATTGATTTATTTGCTTGCATTTCTTTTGTCATATATATAAGAGGCGAATGTCGAGAGCCATGCGTCCTCCGAAACACAACCCTGTCAAGCTTCTTGACACACTGCTCGCTTAACCAGAAGCCAGCCGCACCAATGTGTCGGAGGAAACACCGTAAAACTGGCGACCCAAGTTAGTGTGCGTGCGTCTGGCCCGCCACAAGGAGTCGCTAGAGCACGATGGGACAAGGACATTCCGGCCGGCCAAACCCTCCCCTAACCCGGACGACGCTGAGCCAATTGCGCACTGCCTCATGGGTCTCCCAGTCGCGGCCGGCTGCTCCTGTTGTATTCCGCACGTGACATTCTTTTATTTATTTGATTCATTCAAACCTCCTTTTCAGTATGAGGGCAGTAGTCTTTTTTCCCATTGTCAAATAAACACTGGTCTTGGGTACTGTATGAAAAACTAACCTATAGCTACTGACTCCCCTCACAGGTATAACTTTTAACACATTAAAAGTGGGGTGAAGTTTAAATATTGCTATGGTGGGTTTGATTATAATCGTAGCCCATTTCTTTATATACAGTGGGGAGAACAAGTATTTGATACACTGCCGATTTTGCAGGTTTTCCCACTTACAAAGCATGTAGAAGTCTGTAATTTTTATCATAGGTACTCTTCAACTGTGAGTGACGGAATCTAAAACAAAAATCCAGAAAATCACATTGTATGATTTTTAAGTAATTCATTTGCATTTTATTGTATGACATAAGAATTTGATACATCAGAAAAGCAGAACTTAATATTTGGTACAGAAACCTTTGTTTGCAATTACAGAGATCATATGTTTCCTGTAGTTCTTGACCAGGTTTGCACACACTGCAGCAGGGATTTTGGCCCACTCCTCCATACAGATCCTTCAGGTTTCGGGGCTGTCGCTGGGCAATACGGACTTTCAGCTCCCTCCAAAGATTTTCTATTGGGTTCAGGTCTGGAGACTGGCTAGGCCACTCCAGGACCTTGAGATGCTTCTTACGGAGCCACTCCTTAGTTGCCCTGGCTGTGTGTTTTCGGTCGTTGTCATGCTGGAAGACCCAGCCACGACCCATCTTCAATGCTCTTACTGAGGGAAGGAGGTTGTTGGCCAAGATCTCGCGATACATGGCCACATCCATCCTCCCCTCAATATGGTGCAGTCGTCCTGTCCCCTTTGCAGAAAAGCATCCCCAAAGAATGATGTTTCCACCTCCATGCTTCACGGTTGGGATGGTGTTCTTGGGCTTGTACTTATCCTTCTTCTTCCTCCAAACACGGCGAGTGGAGTTTAGACCAAAAAGCTCAATTTTTGTCTCATCAGACCACATGACCTTCTCCCATTCCTCCTCTGGATCATCCAGATGGTCATTGGCAATCTTCAGACGGGCCTGGACATGCGCTGGCTTGAGCAGGGGGACCTTGCGTGCGCTGCAGGATTTTAGTCCATGACGGCGTAGTGTGTTACTAATGGTTTTCTTTGAGACTGTGGTCCCAGCTCTCTTCAGGTCATTGACCAGGTCCTGCCGTGTAGTTCTGGGCTGATCCCTTACCTTCCTCATGATCATTGATGCCCCACGAGGTGAGATCTTGCATGGTGCCCCAGACCGAGGGAGATTGACCGTCATCTTAAACTTCTTCCATTTTCTAATAATTGCGCCAACAGTTGTTGCCTTCTCACCAAGCTGCTTGTCTAAGGCCTATTCTCATCCCAGCCTTGTGCAGGTCTACAATTTTATCCCTGATGTCCTTACACAGCTCTCTGGTCTTGGCCATTGTGGAGAGGTTGGAGTCTGTTTGATTGAGTGTGTGGACAGGTGTCTTTTAAGCAGGTAACGAGTTCAAACATGTGCAGTTAATACAGGTAATGAGTGGAGAACAGGAGGGCTTCTTAAAGAAAAACTAACAGGTCTGTGAGTGCCGGAATTCTTACTGGTTGGTAGGTGATCAAATACTTATGTCATGCAATAAAATGCAAATTAATTATTTAAAAATCATACAATGTGATTTTATGGATTTTTGTTTTAGATTCCGTCTCTCACAGTTGAAGTGTACCTATGATAAAAATTACAGACCTCTACATGCTTTGTAAGTAGGAAAACCTGCAAAATCGGCAGTGTATCAAATACTTGTTCTCCCCACTGTACATCTCTTAAAGTCTCTAAGGTCTCCAAAGACTATACCTTGGCGTTGAACTCGGCCAGGAAGTCAAAGTGTTTCTTGAGGTCGGTGGCGAGGATGGCCTCTATGACCAGGAAGCGGAAGCGTTTGAACTCCACGTGGTCCAGATTGACCAGGAAATTATACTCAGGACGCGACATGAACAGGTTCCAGGCCGAGGCAGCGTGGTGGTTCTCCAGCACCGACCGGTCGTTATACAGCACTGCCTGTAAAGGGGAGAGAGGGAGAGAGATATACATTTTTTTAATCCAAAGTGACTTACACACAGTGAGTACATCCAATGTAAGTATTATCCATTTCTAGGGCCACACTCTTACCAACTGAGCAACACAGGACCATGTTTACTTGTGAAGCAGTCTGTGAAGAAGAGTTGAACTGGGTTTGATAGAGAGAAGGAGAAGTGTAGAACAGGTTGTAGGCTACCTGTGGTGCGCTTGTGGCCACCAGGAAAGCGTTGGTCCTCCCAGGGTGGTCGTAGTCATGCATGGCTGCAGCCACGTACAGCGCCATGAGCTCCAGGGCTGGGATGTACCCCGACAGGCAGCCATATTCATCCTCCGATACACTGTAGGTCTTCGACACCAGGTAGCCCATGTGACTGTGTGTAATGCAACTGTCAGAATCTGTCAGAGTCGGAGGGGTACAAGAGAGAAGAGGAGTGGAGAGGGTGAGAAGCGGAGAGGGAGGCAGAGAAAGGAGAAGATGAGTGGCAGCACACAGCCAACAAACAACCATGCGTGATTTCCACTACTGGGCCGACCTGAACTGTACTGTACCTGCTCTATTTTCTTTTCACATTGTACTTTCCAACATGTTTTCAGCAACTATTGTGGATGCATAACCAGGCTAGCACAGTAAAGCTCAGCATGGCTCAGCACAGTTTAGCTCAGTAGTGTGAAAAGTGTACCAGCCAGCAGCCCCAAACGCCCAATCTCTAAATCCACTTATATTTGGATCAAAGAGTTGGGCCAGCAGACCATATAAATTAGGTTCTGAAAATCTGAGTGAGGGGGAACTTTAATTTGATTGCAATTTCATGCCTGCTCATGCACTGCTGAGTATTTGGTACTCAGAGTTCACGTCCAAAATATCACCCTATCACCATAGGGCTCTGGCTCAGCTGAGAGAATTGATCTAACTGTATCAGACATGTTATTTTGATTAATGAGTTGGCTTACAAAGAGCAACAGGAGGTGGAGGTAGATAGGCTAATTTAAAACAATGGCAAAAGTTAATCAGATTGTTACGAATTGTATTAAGACCCTTGTTAGCATTGTTTTCTAACTTACGCTTACGTCTCTTCGATTAGTTGAAAATGTTACTGAAGGTGACAACCATAGCTAACATAATATTACATTTACAATCGAATCCCCGAGTTGACTAGGTGATCTGTCGATATGTCCTTGAGCAAGGCACTTAATTTCTCCTTTAAGTTGCTCTGGTTAAGAGTTTTTGCTAAATACTAAAATGTTGATGTTTTTTATACAGTCCGGAAAACCTGAATATGTCATGTTCTCAAGATATAACGCTTGTCTCCTGATGCCCAACATCAACGAAGAGCAGGAAGTATCTTGATGATGGATTTTGGCTTTCAATATTACACATCACATATAAACTTTTACTCTCCACTCCTTCTCATCTCCACTGCGTATGTCCTGTCCTTTACCCCTCCTCAGCTCCATCTGGCCTGGCATGGTCTGGCACCCACCTGAGTCACTGGCAGAGCCATGGTTGGTGATGAGGCTGGGCAGACCTGGCACTGCCTGGGTGGTAAGGTACCAGACAGCATGGAGCACATCAGTAGCATGGATCCTGTTGTGATCTTAGCATAGAGAGGGAGAAGAGAGTCTGTAGTACTGATGATGTCCACTAGGTGTTTATGTTTTTACTATAAGGTTGTGTGAATGGAGATATACGGTAATTGGAATGGAGAGGTGAAAGAAAAATAGTGGAAAATTTCCCTCTAGCGGGTGATTAATACTCAAAATCCAACTTCAATGTAGTCTTTTCTATAGAGATAGATAGAGGACTCATCTTTATATCTGTGCCATTATAGCATCTGTGATAGTCTGGCAAGCGAGAATGTTAAGTTGGGTTCTTACATGGTATGTCTCTGTACCCATTCTCCAGAGCATGGAAGTAGTTCATGAAATCTTGAACAGGGATCTTGAATGTCTCAAATAGGCCTGTGTCTTCAAATAGTCTGAGAGAGACCTGAAACACACACAGAGTCAGACAGCTCACACGACCAATCAAATGGTCACCTGTCAGACATACACTTTGACTGACAACAGGGTTGAGAAGGTTACTTTCTAAATGTAATTCGTTACAGTAAAAATTGTCATCATCAACTTAGTAATGTAATCAGATTACTTTTAGATTACTTTCCCCTTTAGAGGCATTAGAAGAAGACAAAAATGAATATTACTAATTGAACTATTGCAGGATAAATCAATGATAGATTTTACATAGATAGCCATAAATGGATGTTGCATTTTACTTTATGGGTTGGTTATGTACAGCGGGTGAAATAAGTATTGAACACGTCACCATTTTTCTCAGTAAATATATTTCCAAAGGTGCTATTGACATGAAATGTTCACCAGATGTTGGTAACAACCCAAGTAATCCATACATACAAAGAAACCAAAACAAATAAGTTCAGAAATTAAGTTATGTGTAATAATGTGAAATGACACAGGGAAAAAGTATTGAACACATGAAGAAAGGGAGGTTCAAAAAGGCATGGAAAGCCAAGACAACAGCTGAAAACTATCAGTAATTAAAAAGCAATCAAGCCCCCTGTCAGTGCAAATTAATATCAGCTGGTTCAGTCCCAACTGATGCCTACAAAAAGGTCTCATTGCCAAGGTGTCACACAAGACACATCTCATGATGGGTAAAAGCAAAGAGCTGTCTCAAGACATTCGCAACCTAATTGTTGCAAAACATAATGATGGCATTGGTTATAGGCGCATTTCTAAGCTTCTGAATGTTCCAGTGAGCACTGTTGGGGCCATACTACGGAAGTGGAAAGACAATCATTTCACCATAAATTTGTCTCGACCAGGTGTATGCTTCTTCTAACCCATTGCTTTCTACTACAAATAATAGTACATTTGGTTATATCTTTAAGTATCAAGTTTTAAGTTTACATAAAAATGTCCAGTCATTCCAATTAATTGAATGATGATGTTCAAGAACATAAACTGGAAATATGGAAGTATAGATTAGCCACATTGTTTTACCTGAGCATAACCCAAAAACAAAGGATTTACTAGCCTGCCCTACTCTGTTGTTTATTTTGCCATGGTGGACTGATTGGGCTGATTGCTTTGAGTTGAAAAAGAAATGCTGCTCTCATTGAATGGCATGCTTTGAGCACTAGTGAAAAGTGCTATTTGCATGTGAAAAATGTATGCCATATGGTGCACTTCCTATAGGCCTATTGTTTAAGTTTTTGTTGGTGACACTTTGATATCTCGATAATTTGCATCTATTTGAAGGGCGAATCCACAGTTGAAACAATAACAAAGTGTACACCCCGCCTCTGTTTTGGGTAAAAAGCTGAGAGATGGGCCTGTCGAAATGTAACCGCTCTCAGATTAATAGACAGGATGCAAGGACTGACAATCCCAAATTATTGTTTTAACCATGTTATGAGGCTATACAGTGTTTGTTTACATTTAGAGAAAGACAAGCTTATATTTTGGGAAATTATGGGGTGTGACAGTTGAACTAAGCTCATGAGGCATGTATAAGTTATATTATTTAATAATCAATGGGTTTATATAATTAATGTGTACGTTCAAAAATGGATGTAGCAACTACAGATTGCCCCTTTAAAGATGCACAATGAAGAAATTGCGCTGCCATTTCCTGGTTGCTAAAATTTGAATAGTTCGCCTAATTTCAGTTTATGTGAAAAAATAAAGCAATTATGGTGTCTAAAATCATTGTACCATTTAAACCGCTGTGAAATATATTTTCCATAAGCAAAAATATTGTATTTTCAGCCGTTTGAAGCTGTTGTACAAAACCTAAAGTAAAATACGCAAAAACAATTATTGGGTTAAAATACAAAAACAGCCACAATATACTGTAGTAGCCATATCTTGGAAAACCAAAGTTCCTAAAGCTGGGCCTAATATAGTGTATAAGAGGTCATACAAGAAGTGTTGTAGTGATTCCTATGTTGTTGATGTAAAGATCATTTGTTGGTCTGTGGTGTGTAATGAGGAGCAACCAGACGCTACACTTCACACATTTATGAACTTGCTTATTCCAGTTACTAATAAGCATGCACCCATTAAGAAAATAACTGTAAACACTTGTAAATAACTGTAAATCCTGTGGATTGATGAGGAATTGAAAAATAGTTTGGTTGAGAGGGATGAGGCAAAAGGAATGGCAAATAAGTCTGGCTGCACAACAGATTGGCAAATGTAATACAAATTGAGAAATCATGTGACTAAACTGAATAAAAAGAAGAAGGAACTGTACTACAAAACAAAGATAAATTATATAAAGAGTGACAGTAAAAGGCTTTGGAGCAGCTTAAATGAAATTTTGGGCACAAGGCAAACTCATCACAAATCCCACTGATATTGCCAGTTACTTTAATTATTTTTTTCATTGGCAAGATTAACAAATTTAGACATGACATGCCAGCAACAGAGCGCTGACACTACACATCCAAGTATAACTGATCAAATGATGAAATACAAACAAAAAAAATCTGTAAAGTGAGTGTGGAAGAGGTGAAACTATTATTGTCAATCAACAATGACAAGCCACCTGGATCTGACAACTTGGATGGAAAATTACTGAGGATACTAGCGGACGATATTGTCACTCCTATTTGCCATATCTTCAATCTAAGCCTAATAGAAAGTGTGTGCCTTCAGGCTTGGAGGGAAGCTAAAGTAATTCTGATACCCAAGAATAGTAAAGCCCCCTTTAATGGCTCAAATAACAGACCAATCAAGCTTTTGGCTAACCCTTAGTAAACGTTTGGAAAAAATGGTGTTTGACCAGATACAATGCTATTTTACTGTAGACAAATTGACAAGAGAACTTTCAGTTTATAGGGAAGAACATTCATTACCGCCATCGATAGAAGACAGTACTGTGCAGCCGTCTTCATCAACCTAGCCAAAGCTTTCGACTCTGTCAATCACCGCATTCATATTGGCAGACTCAACAGCCTTGGTTTCTCAAGTGACTGCCTTGCCTGGTTCTCCAACTACTTCTCAGACAGAGTTCAGTGTGTAAAATCGGAGGGCCTGCTGTCCGGTCCCCTGGCAGTCTCTATGGGGGTGCCACAGGGTTCAATTCTTGGGCCAACCCTTTTCTCTATATACATCAACGATGTCGCTCTAGCTACTGGTGACTCTCTGATCCATCTCTACGCAGACGACACCATTCTGTATACATCTGGCCCCTCTTTGGACACTGACCTTCAACTAACCTTCAAACAAGCTTCAATGACATACAACACTCCTTCCGTGGCCTCCAACTGCTCTTAAATGCTAGTAAGACTAAATGCATGCTTTTCAATCGAACGCTGCCCGCACCTGCCCACCGGACTATCATCACTACTCTCAACGGGTCTGACTTAGAATACGTGGACACCTACACATACCTAGGTGTCTGGTTAGACTGTAAACTCAATTTCCAGACTCACATTAACCATCTCCAATCCAAAATAAAATCTAGAATCGGCTTCCTATTTCGCAACAAAGCCTCCTTCACTCATGCTGCCAAACATGCCCTTGTAAAACTTACCATCCTACCGATCCTTGACTTCGGCAATGTCATTTACAAAATAGCCTCCAACACTCTACTCAGCAAATTGGATGTAGTCTATCACAGTGCCATCCGTTTTGTTACCAAAGCCCCATATACTACCCACCACTGCGACCTGTATTCTCTCGTTGGCTGGCCCTCACTACATATTCGTCGCCAAACACACTGGCTCCAGGTCATCTATAAGTCTTTATTAGGTAAATCCCCGCCCTATCTCAGCTCGCTGGTCACCATAGCAACACCCACCCGTAGCATGCGCTCCAGCAGGTATATCTCACTGGCTACCCCCAAAGCCAACACCTCCTTTGGCCGGCATTCCTTCCAGTTCTCTGCTGCCAATGACTGGAACAAATTGCAAAAATCCTTGAAGCTAGAGGCTCCTATCTCCCTCACTAACTTTAAGCATCAGCTGTCAAAGCTGCTTATAGCCCTTCTGTAAATAGCCCACACTACTACCTCATCCCCATATTTATTTTATTATTTTCGCTCATTTGCACTCCAGTATCTCTATTTGCACATCATCATTTGCACATCCATCATTCCAGTGTTAATGCTAATCTGTAATTTATTTCACCACTATGGCCTATTTATTGTCCTACCTTCCTAACCTTACTGCATTTTGCACTACATTTGCACACTCTGTATATAGATTTTCTATTGTGTTATTGACTGTACGTTTGTTTACTTCCCATGTGTAACTCTGTGTTGTTTTTTGTCGCACTGCTTTGCTTAGTCTTGGCCAGGTCGCAGTTGTAAATGAGAACTTGTTCTCAACTGACCTACCTGGTTAAATAAAGGTGAAATAAAATAAAATAAAAACTTTCAACAAGCACGGCACTTAAACAAATGACTAATGATTGACTGAGAGAAATTTATGATAAAAAGGTTGTGGGGGCTGTTTTGTTAAACTTCAGTGCGACTTCTGACATTATTGATCATAGTCTGCTAATGGAAAAACTTTGGATTAACACCCCCTGCTATTTTGTATATGAAGACTTACCTGTCTAACAGAACACAGAGGTTGTTGTTTAAATGAAGCCTCTCCAACATAATCCAGGTAGAATCAGTAATTCCCCCAGGGCAGCTGTCTAGGCCCCTTACTTTTTTCAATCTTTACTTGTGACATGCTACTGGCCATGAGTAAATCTAGTGTGTCTATGTATGTGGATGACTCAACACTATACATGTCAGCTACTATAGTGAGTGAAATCACTGCAACAGTTAAATAAAGAGCTACAGTTAGTTAAAAAAAATAAAAGCATTGTATTTGGGACAAATCATTCAATAAACCCTAAACCTTAACTAAATACTGTAATAAATAATGTGGAAATTGAGCAAGTTGAGGTGACTAAACTGCTTGGAGTAACCCTGGATTTTAAACTGTCATGGTCAAAGCAGCAAAGATGGGGAGAAGCGCTGCTTTGTCAATTATTTCGCAAACATAAGTAATCCTAGAATGAATCTTCTAGTTTTTCAAAAGTATGTGTAATCTGATTACAATATTTTTGCGGGTAATGTAACGGATTACAGCTACAGTTTTTTTGTAATCCGTTACTTCCCAACCCTGACTGACAATCTGACAGGTCTATGGGCTTATAGACGGCCTCATTCTTGTAGACAGCTGATGTCTCAAACAACTAATCACTAATTCTCAGTTGACAGACAAACAATTTGATTGAGACAGTGACTGGCCAATGGGCTGATAGCTGGCTGACCATCAGCCTGTCTGATTGGTTGTTTCTCTCACCTGGCTGAGGATGCATCCACACTTGCCCTGGGTCTTTGATTGACACAATGACTGGCTAATGGGCTGATAGACGGTCCTGACTGATTGGCTGGTGTCCAATCAGATTCTCACCTGGCTGAGGATGTGGCCACACTTCCCCTGGGTCTTCTCCACCAGACTGAAGATAGGGAAGTTCCAGTTGTTGAGCTGGCTCATCAGGGGCTCCAAGTCCTCCATCACTAACAGTTCCGGGGCTGGTTGGGGCTTCTCCTAATGAGGACATCCACATTATATAAGGAGGTCAGACATCGATGGCTGTTCAGGATAATATGTGCACTGAACACTCTGAGGCACACTGGACATGATATTTTGGTGGAAGTGCTCCCAGAGTGGGAGTCTTTTCAACTTGGCATTGTTAGTCCTTTTTTTCTTCTGAGGTGGTTGTGCCTCTACCCGATGAGGTTGCACCAAATAAGCCAATATTAAGACCTAGAAGGTGTATATAGAGCTTTGAATAAGAAGAATAGAGCTAGCTCTGCGCTTGCTGCAGATTTTTCTGACCTCTGGGAGTGGCATGATGAGGTTTTGGGGGAGGGGTTTGCCCCCCTCTGCGTCCCCCTCTGTCTGCGCTACATCATTTCTGTCGTTGTGGTTGGCCTCGTATGTACTGTCATAGTCCAATGACACCACCGCCTGATCCTCTGTCGGGATGAGAGAGAGACCGGAGGGGATGGAGAGAGCGTTATTGAGATGGGACGCTCATAAAGAATTCAACACTGTGCAAAAATGTTTTTAACAAATCACATCTCTCTATTGTGAGGCAGGCATATTGGTATGATTTGGGGGCGGGGGGAGGGGTGGGGTCTGGCAGTGATGAGAATCTTAGCTAGAGGAAGGTAGATATACACTGGATGTACCTGTCTGGCGTATCCTCTCCCCTTTGTCCATTGAACCCTCCCCATGGCTCAGCTTGATGTATGGTTTCCCACAGCTGTGGAAAAGGAGAGAGAGAGGTGAGAGGTTAGAAGTCAGACACAAGTGAACATCTTTTCATCAAGCACATCTATCATTAAAAGGCACTAGCTTTTAGATCAGAGCTCTTCAACCCTGTTTGTTCCAACCCTAATGTAGCACACCGGATTCTAATAAATACCCGACGGGTAAACTTAATCAGATTAGTTACAACTGGTCTTGGAACGAAAAACAAGAGGAGGCTAGTTCTCTAGGAATAGGGTGGGAGAGCCCTCCTGGGTGGGAGAGCCCTCCCACTGGGCAAAAACTGGTTGAATCAATGTTGTTTCCACATAATTTTAACCCAAAAAATCAATGTGATGACTTTGACTCAACATGGAAAATGTATTAGATTTTTTTTAAAGACATTAACGTAAGGGAATTAAGTCTTTTTTTCACCCAACTTTTAACCTAAATAACTTAAATAGTATGTAGAAGGATTGAGAAGCTTAGTTCTGGGGACTTTTTAAAAGGATGCTGACACCATCTAAAATATGATTTCCAACTCCAGAAATGAGCCCAATAACATATTTGTAAAAATGATTTGTTAAAATGATTTTAACAAATTGGACCATGCATATAGCCTATATTATCAAGTATGCTATTAGCGATACGCATTATCACCTGTAGCCCAACTGATGCAGCATAGTTGCTATAAATCAATAGGCTGAAGCATGGGGTTGCCTATCTGCATTTACCGTATTGGGCTAATCATTAGCTAGATTCAAAACGTAATCTTTTAACTAGTTAGCATCCTATTGATACATTTTATGTCCCAAAAAACCTGCTTAAACACAGTGAATATAATGCACAGCGCCACAGTTAAATGACTGCAGCGGAAACATTGCTTCAGGGGCAATTGAGAGGAGAGACTTTTTTATGTGTACTGTACAGTATGTCTGCGACATCCCAAATGATGTCAGACATGAACCTACCCTAATGCTCTGTTGCTGATAATTCTGCACCTTTTGTATAATTGTACTTCCAATTTTGATCATCATGATTTAGTGACTGCAAAGAAAATGTATTGATTTATTGGGAATATCTGTTTTGTGTGCTTGGACTCAAGAGATAAGTATGGTTGCGTTAATCTTTTTGCAGGCAGTCGTGTGTTCTTTTATGAATCTTTTTGCAATTTTGATGGTAAAATAGAGTTTTGATGAATGTATTCATGTTTATAGAAGGCAACTTCATTTTGAAAGTCCATTTATTGTTTTGCAAAAGGCTGGAGACTTCTGTGTTGAGAACACTGTTTTGGAAATAAACAAAATCATTCCAAGAAATGCTTGTATGCGATTGGGAAAACAGTAACACCTTTTCACATGTGAGGAGAATAACAATATTTCACCGGCCACATGTGAACTTACAATTCCACATACAATTCCACATGAGTTTTCTTAAATGTGAAACTGCAAATGTAATTTTTTTTGTAAAGGTTGTCTACAAGATCAAAGTGATCCCTCCAAATAATGATGTGGCATCACTGTATGAACACTTCTATGACCCAGATTCTAATATTTTCTAAAGAGTTAGTTGGAAGACGTGAGGACCAATTTGAGCCTAAGAGACTTGGTTAATCAATCGTTTCATCATGCACTCTGAAGTTCTCTATCCCAGTTCTCTCTCTACAGTACTGCCCGTACAGACTACTTGGCAGACTGTTTAGTCCATTATGCTCTTTGTATTCTCTCAAATGTGTTCCCCAAATCCAGGAGCAATTATGAATATGCACACCAATAATCCCCCCCCCCCCCCCCCCCCACACACACAAACAAACAAGTGTTGAAAAAAGTTGGTGATGTTGTCTGTAGCTTAATCTGCAAAAGAATTGGAAATAATACTGACAGTGTTGGTGTTTCACTAGTTGGCAGACAGTTTATTGGTTTCCTACTGGGCCAGCCTAGTATTAGCATATGTGACTCGTTTCAGTAAACTAGGTGTATGTCGCGACATACTACTACTATCACTACTTCACAGGAGAGCCATTTGAACGTAATTATTATTTTTTTATCAAAATTTGTTTGGAACATGTGACCTTTCATGTGTCTTAATAAAATTTTAAGACTGAATCAAGGCTGTTGGTCACATATGGTACGGTATAAGATATGGTATGGTATCAGAGGTTTATGTTTTGACAAGCTTCAACAAAGAGTGCATGTGGATGCGACTGCGCGTTGGCAACAGAGTTGTATCTTTGATTTTGGTGGATTAGCACAACTGTATTGTGACTAGGGTACTCATGCCTGATAGTTTAGGTGGTAGCAGTAGTACAATTGATTTTGATAATTCCACTGATGTTCAACTATTTACAACGGTTGTAAGTAGGAAGGACAGGAGCAAAAGAAAGCGCAATGAGGGTGTTGGAGGGATGAATACATCTGTGGAAACATTGAGTAGTGTTGAGAGTAGACTGCAGTAAAGCACATTATTCTAGACAAATAGATTGTAGAACAGAGCTACAAAGTTATGGTTGTGTTCCCAGAACCAGCAAGCAAGTACTTCTGACCAAAAAGCTGGCCAAAGCAATTCAGAAAGAGATTGGGGTGATTAAGGATGCCAAATCTTTGGGATATGGAAAGGTCCTGATTGTTGCTTACAGTAAGATCCAGCAGGAGAACATTCTAAAATGGGACTCACTTAATGGGGGTCGGAATAAATGTCATATTCCAGATGCTATGGCTAAACTGAGTGGGGTAATTGCTGAGATGTCATTGTCAGTAACCATGGAACAAGTTAAGGCTTGCTTGAAAGAAAGGAAATGTTATTGAAGCAATAAGGATGTCGAGCAAAAAGAGAGAGGACACTACAATTGTGCTGTTACACTTCGAGGGGAACCTGCCGAACAGAATACACTCAGAAAAAAAGGGATCTTCGGCTGTCCCCATGGGAGAACCCTTTACACACCTCTGTGTAAAGGGTCTACATGGAACTCAAAAAGGTTCTGCCTGGAACCAAAAAGGGTTCTTCAAAGGGTTATCCTATGGGGACAGCTGAAGAACCCTTTTAGGTTATAGATACCACCTTTACTTCTAAGAGTGTACAGTATCAGGTCAGAAAATATGTGCCGCCACCTTTTCGATGCTTTAAGTGTCAACGAATGGGGAGTGTTACTACTGTGTATAAAAGCCAAATGAGATGCGGAAGGCGTGGTGGGGATCATGAGTATGGCAAATGTGGGCCTGATGCTAAGGTTAAGTTATGTAACTGTGAAAGAGAACATAGTGCAGCATATGGTGGATGTGAAGTACAACAAAAAGTCATGGAAGCACAGAAGTAGAAAATAACAAATAATGTATCTTATGCTGAGGCTGTTTCGAAAGTGAACAACAAAACAATTGTTCAAAATCCTCCGGCTCCAGCATATCAGCAGAGAGCGGCTGCTCCAAGTATGCCTATAGCACCTCAGCCTACTGTCAATGTGACATGCGAGCATAAATGACCCGTTATTATTTAAAGAAAGTTAAAGGCTGATTTACCTAACTCTGTAGACACCAAAGGTGTCTCCAGAGGTAACCAACGCTGTGAATGGGTTTGATCATTGTAAAATCTTAACAGTGAAGTTGGGTGAGTTGGAAACTTGTGGAGCAGGGCTTTGTTAACAAAAAGAGCGTAATGACGTGATCTAGTTGACTTTAAAGAGGTCAAGCCAACCTTTTTTGGTAAAGAATGCAGTGATGAGTAATACAACGAAGGGCGCTAATACAACGCCATGGTTGTTGGTTCGATTCCCACGGGGGGCTAGTATAAAAAATGACTCAAATGTACTCAGATGAGGAGACAGAGGCAACCAAAGTATTTATTGAAAAGCGGGAGCATTCCAGGGGAATCCTGGGCAGGTAGTAGGGAATCTGGACTGAGGCTGAGGCTGGGGGCTTGGAGATTAGGAACCGGGTAAGCAGGTCTAGAGCGGAATCCAATGAAGCAGTAGAGCAGGGAAGCAGGACTGAGGAGACGAGGGTCTGGAGACAGGTACCAGAGTCAGAGCAGACGGGACTGTAGCGGAGAGAAAACGCAGCGTGAGGCTAGGGAAAACAGGCACAACAGGATAACAAAATCTATGCAGGAACAAACAGCCCGAAATGCAG